>JAKWJA010002492.1:9579030-10014663 GCA_027704765.1 Solanum habrochaites | reverse complement strand
TAGGCGGGAAAGAACCCACATCTGGTTTACGGGATTCAGGTATTCCTTTTCGCACTTGTTTCCTTCTTGTGATCGTTCGGGAAGAACGATGGGAATTGGTATCCTAGATTGTAACGTACCTGTTTAGTTCGTTCGTTGAGCAAAAATTTTACTATTCTGGAAAAACTGGCAGAGGTGAAGGAGGCCACGACGAAACCGTCACGGGGCACGACGGACGTCGTGGAGTGTATTTTCAAAAACACTGTAGAAAATCTGGAATTGGGTACTGGAAATCGACTCTCGAACGTCGTGACGGATTGGCAGGACGGCCGTCGCAGGCGCGGCGGCTCGTCACAGGCCATCCACTGAAGAGGGGACTTTATGTTGGCGCACGACGGACCAGCAGGACGGACCAGTCGCCCGGCGCGACGGCCATGTCTACGGGATACGCAATCCTCAGTCCGGGTAGTTTTCTTTACACGTTTTAAGGACGTTTTGACTATTCATGTCTTTAAGAATAAAAGGTAGATAGGGTCTAATGCTAATAAGTCTAATCACACTGGGGGTAAAAAGGGGTAACCCTTAAGTGAATTAGGGGGTATTAGTGCCATCATTTTATTCTTAAATTAATATTTAATGAGGTGAAAGATAAGAGGGTTGGAATAAGCGAAAAATTTAGAAAGAATTCAGAAAGAGAGAGAGAGAATCGATTCAAGAGATAGAGAAGACGCTAAGGGATACGCAAGGATTTTGAGCAAAGAAAGCTTGGTGATTCAATTATTCGGTGGAGGAGGTATGGTTGTATGTTACGATGATTCGTGAGGAACTATCCTAATATGAATATATGTGCTGATAATATCGGTAAACCCGCATGGGCTTAAGTGTATGCTTGCAGGATCTATGATTATAAAATTTGTGATGAATTAACCAAAGCATGATGAGTTATTGAATCCCAAAGTCTGAAAGAACCCTAATTCACGTGGATATCTCTAATAATGGAGAATGATGATGCCCTTAGTATGAAAGAAGCGCTTGAAAAATTATATAGCGAGAATGAAATGCATATTAGTGTAAAGAAGGCGTGGTGAATTAGGGGACGGGGCACGTCCCGGTACCAGGAAGAAATGAGGATCGGAGGTCGACGTTCCACACCCCAGGATAGATGATAAATGATGGATCGGGTGCCACGGTCTCCGGTACCCAGGGGATAGAATATAGGATCGGAGTGTCACGTTTCCGACACCAGGTAGAGATGAATTATGAGGATCTGGGTGCACGTTCGGTACCAGGGAGTAGAATATGAGGATCAGGAGTGTCACGTTCCGACACAGGATAGAATGAATATTGACGGACTCGGGTGCCAAGTTCCGGTACCAGGATAGAAAGGGAAATGCAGGATCGTGAGTGTCACGTGCGACACAAGGATAGAATATGGGATCGGGTGCCACATCGGATACCCAAGGATAGATTATGAGGATTCGGGTGCACGTTCGGTGCACCAGGACAGAAACTAGAGGATCGGAGTGGTCACGTACCGACCACAGAGGAAGCAAGCAGTAATGAATTAGTGAAAGATAATGAATATACTCAATCTAATGTAACTTAATTTACCAAAGAGTATGGTATTGAGGTTGAGTCTAGGGTGAAGCTCGGATGGTAGTTATGGATGAATCATGGTGTTATTGCTACATGTGAGTAGGTTGTAGTAATTTACATTAGTATTGATATATAATTTCCCTATTTGAGTTGGCCGAGATAATCACTCAGTAGTGGGGTTTGTACTGACCCCCTAACTTTATGTTTCATCTTTGTTATTGTGTAAATGCAGCAAACGTTCCGTCAACTTCCACTCAAAGTAGATTAGCCAGTCGTCACTTCATCGGAAATTTCAGGGTGAGCTAATGCGCTAGCTCTGACTGGGTCGGCTCTCAAGTCTGATTGCCTGAACTTCCCGGGATGGACTAAGATTTTTAGTAATTTTGTATCTTAGAATACGCCTATGGTATTAATTGATACTAGATGTTTGAGTGATGATGACTCCAGATTTTGGGGGATAATAATACATAGGATCTGGAAGTGTTTTTCTACTGAGTTTAGTCGTCCGCATTATTTTCGGTTGATATATCTTGAAACGTTAAGGTTTAGATGGGTTGGTTCGCTCACATAGAAGGGTTAAATGTGGGTGCCAGTCGCGGTCACTGATTTTGGGTCGTGACAAAACATAAACACGTAGTTACCAATTTTACAGGAACATCACATAAGGTCAGGCATAATTCCAAACATACATATCAACACATAATCATCATGAAAATACGTTTTCATCCCTCTTTCCTCCAGCAAACAGAACAACTATGATTCAAGGGAGCTAGTTATGGCACATGCAACAGCGGAAAAACAATCCTTCTTTTAGAATAAATATTCTGAAACTAAAGGGGTCACTGTGGAATGACCAAGAGGGAAAGAACCCGTACATTTTGATGTTAAACTCTTGACTTGTCGCCAAAAAATTCACCAAGAACGCATCTAAGACTCCCTCAATATCAACTCCATCTCGAATGGACCACCTCCCTAGACTAGTGCGATTAACGTTTGTTTTTTGGATTGCGTGTGATGTTCTTGCAAGTTTTGAAGCACATGGTGTTTATATAGATTTTGTATTTTATTTGGTAGATAAAATATGTGAGTAAAAATAAGAGAGATGAGCGTGAAGAGGGGAGAGAGTTTAAACCGGGAGAGAGTGGGAAGTTGTCGGAGGTTAGGGAGTCTAGTTATCGGACTTAGTCAAAGGTTTTGTTTTATTAAAATAAAAAAAATAATTGATTTTATGTTATGTTAAATCAGATAATGATAATAATGAATTAATTATTTTATATCAATTCAAATATTAATTAAAAATCACTTTAAAAGCAATTGGTGCATCTAGGTGCGAACTTGGTGGAGCAAGACTTCCACTTTAAGAGGCCCAATCTGGCCCTGCACTCCGCCAATAATGACCCCTCCACCTTATTAATTAATAATTTAATTAGATAGTGGGTGAGAATCCATATACTTAGACTGGTCATAAAGACCATCTTACCCATAGGACCTCAAACCTAAGCTTTTCCCTTATTAAATCCGGTAATAGGACTCTTCAGTAAATCTTCTGTATTCGAGATCCCTTACGATGGTTGGACCCAGACCATTCCTAGATAAAGTAACTCCCAAAGAAGTTTTCTGTAGCAAGGATTCCAAGTTTCTGGTTCTACCCGCATCAAATCGTGTTGAACCCCTGTCTAATATAGCGCTTCTTGTCACATAAAGCATTTCTTATTTATCCATTTTTGGGTTGTTACATTATAACACATTAAGAACATTGTCCCCAAATGACAAACTCTTTAATAACAATAAATACGTCATTTTTAGAAGTAAGCATGGCATTAGGTAAATCCAATACCTCCCCATGTGAATATCGGATTTACATATAACATGGACTGATAAACATCCTCGAAACAACTGTAGTTCACATTAAGTAGAGCTAGGAAAATTCTGTTCCAAAACTAGTCTTCATCAAAGATACAGACCATGAAGTTAACATATTAAATAATATAAATCAGCAACCAATACATGAGACGTCAAACATATGAACCTGATACTAGTGAATAAAGCACCCATAACAATCAAAACGTGAATGGACTAATTAAGGTAATCAACCCGAGGACTTATCACAGGTGACTTCCATTATCACATCGAGGAATTTATTTGGAAAACCGTTGGCTCCTTCTGGCGGCCTCTGGCACTGGACCATAACTGAACTCTCTCCTTCATTTTCTATAATGTTTTCCGTAAGCGAACAATTCTTCACAATGGACCGGTTCGCACATAAAACTGGAACAATGCGTTAGGGGTCCCATAAGACGCTCCACTCCATGTAGCTTTTCCCACACTTCTTGCAAGGTGGTCATCCTGAGGTTATCAACTTAGTGTTCTCTTAACTTTTGACTAGGAAAATTCTATCGTTAGAAAAAGAGTTGGAGAACTTGACTCCATTGGTGGGAGAGTTCACTCTTAAAACTGGGACGTTACCATTATTTCAGTATATGTTCATTGAAAAGATTCTCATCAAAATGCCTTGCACCATCCTGCCTAGTCTGCTGTCCTGTCTGTTTCGTCTTTGTGCTTTACCTCCACTTGCTTGACATGGACACTACGCTTGAAAAATCTATGCATATATGCAGCATAGCTGCCCTGACACTCCTACTCGACGTCCTCATGAAAATTGCACTGTCAAGACTCTAGTCATTGTTTTGTTGTTAGACCACAAGAGAGTGGCATACACTTGATAATTTCACAAATTAAGAGTGATTACTCCCGGGGCATTCTCGGACAGTCTGGATCCATGTGAAAGTAGGAGGATCAATACTTGAAATAACTTTGTGCTGTTCAGCCATGCTACGTACGGTGGGTTCTTCCCTTAAACATTCTGTTGGTTCACATGGGTTGTCATGTCGTGAGCTAATGGTGGTGCAGTTGTCCATTCGGGCTAGAGTGCCTCACTCACCATCAGTCAACCCAGCAGAGTTAAGCTGGCATGACTACTCCTTCATCTGGAGCCGGGGTGCGAACTTGATTGTCCTCCGAAGCAGCGTCTCCTCTCATTCTGAAACATATCGCTTATGCTTAGGTTCATTTTCTGTTTAAAAAAAGGATTTGAGTTAGACACACTCATAAATCAATAAGTCAAAACATTATGGAACGACGCGTAAGATCAGAGAAGGGGAAATTTGTCCTACCCAGCATGCAGTGACTCTAACTAGGGATAGTGGGGATTTCACTACAATGACTTAGAAGACTACTCAATGTGGTGATGACACGTAGTATTTCTGTAATTCCATTGGTGGATCTGAACAAACTTTTTATGACCGAATCTCGACCCCAAATGACGACCGGATCGTTGACCTTAGAGGTACACGACAATCCTAACAGACGTACATTCTTTCTTCATTAGGTTAATTTTCGCGGAAAATTTGAAAACGTTTGTTCCTAACAGGCTTACTAAACATTGTATTACGCTATAAGTGTTCAACCATCAAACCATCTAATCATTAATTATCATCAAATGAAAGAAGTCATGTTATCATAACTATAAAGGGGAGTGTACTGCTCCAAAACGGCCACCCATACAATGTCTGAACAAAAACGGGCAAAGAACGCTAGTTGGCGAACATAACCTACTAGCTCCATATACAGAACTAACTAGTAATGTAAAACGGGCAATGCATCCTCGAAAGCATAAAAGGCCCTACAACGTCCCAGATGAATATCGACGTTCAAAAATGTGCAGAGTTGATCCTTTTTAGCTTTAACGTCACCTTTGCCTGACACCTAAAAATTTAGATTGTGATAGGGATTAATACAAATGTATAACTATGTGTTTATGTAAGCACACCCCACGGACATTGCATGAGGTAAGGAATAGTTTTCCTAGCAACATGAATTAAACCGGTCAAAGTCCAGTACTAGATAAATTTGTGATGAGGAAAGTGAGTGAACTTTAAACCATTGATTAGTAAAGTTGTGGCCATGGAGGTTCACTGCACTCTCATACTCTAACATTATGCACATAAGCACCACAAACAGTTTACACATAACACATATCTAGTAACTTCATATAACACATAAGTTTCTATAATGATTCATATGACGTGAGACCTTGGAACATGGGCACGTGACATCAAGACTGCCCAAAAGTGAGGGCTCAAATATTGTACCTGAATAGGGAGCTTCCTTAGAAAACACAAAGTTGCTCATTCATTCAACGTACTTCATTTTCATCTTCGTTCGTAGGTAGTGGGAACAAAAGTCTATACCTGGATGTAGTTTAAGATCTTAGATTGAATTCATATGTCAAAGACGTCAAGAATGAATAAATGCTCATTGCTTGCTGTGCTAATTTCACCTCTTGGTTCATCCTTCCTAACACCTTTTGTACCTCATGTCATTATATGCATCATGTGAGGCTAGCCTAATTCCTTCATTCCGGGACTTGTAACACTAACCGACGTTTTAGGGAGCTAAGATCATGTGCGCACCTTATGAACATCAGTGTCATTAAAACCAAACATGAACAAAAGAGGCTGGATGCACAGCCAAAGGACCAGAAAGATTGACTAGCTAAGGGAAGTTGAACCCGCCAGATCCCTCTATTTGAGTATAGGTTGATGACAAGGAGATATAGAAGTACCCATACCCCGGATGGCGTATACAATTCATCATCGTGAAGAGTTAAGTGACTCCGCTCCTTCCCAAAAGGAAGATCCTCACCGAAAGAATCAGTTTATCCATGCTCGTATAAATTGTTCCATTAATTCAACTCACCACAACAGAAAGGACTTCGAGATGAGAACATAATCTCACTAGATTGATTTACATTCTTCCCATCATTAGTATTAAGTGGAGTGTAACATCATACTTGCATTGGAGGGGTACTAGAAGATGGTTCTCTTCATTACTTTACACTCCCATTCGGTGAGTACAAGTTTTATACCATTTACTTAGGGTCATTGAGAGTGTTCGGCCATCTATTACATAGCCTAGATAGTGGGACAACATTCATTGTAAAATTAAGGCATATTTTGTCATAATTACTCAGCACCTTTTTACGTGAATGTTTTCAATCCTTATATGCCTATGTACTTGAAATTTCTGAATTTCAAATGCTTACGGAACCCTTTTAGGTTTCATCATTGCATACATTTGATGATGCGTTTAACCAGATTCCACAGTGCCAATTTGCCATTAGTGTGGTTGTTTAACTATACTTAACCCTTAGTCAGGGTTAAGTATTGCATTATTTAGAGTCGTAGGTTCAACTGGTAATGTGTCAAAGAGGTTCGTGGGACTTATGGATTCTAGACATAAAAGACCATTCGGTGTCATTCTAGTGTGTGTAAGTGATATATAGATTCCTAGATGATGGGGTCACAAGACTGTAGGCATTCTTGGTGTGTGCCAATGAGCGCAAGGCGAGCGAGAGGCTTCAGATATAGCTCGTACATCCGTTTCTCTGTCCATCTACGTGTTTCAGATGGTGTATATTCCGTCCCTTAATATCGTTTTCACCTCGAACCAACTTAGGTATCCACTAACTCACATGCCAGCCTAGACGCCGATCCCTTAACTGTGGTTGTTAACTGCGATCTGCGCACCTCTTTTTTTTTTTATGCCGAACTTCTTTGAAAAAAATGTAGGTCACTCGCTGTTTCCGGCAGATTGTTGCAAATTCAATAGGGTTGGGGGCAGAGTGAGGTGGGGCCACCGACTGCCCGTGGAGGAGTCGCCCGCAAACATTGTTCGATCATTACATTCTCCCAACCCAGTCTCCTCTCGCGACCTTCTCCCCCTTCTACGACCGTAACAACCTTCACAACCCTAGCAGACGCACACCTTTCTTCCCTCCCCCACCTTTAAATCCTCCACCCTGCTTACAAACTAGTTAGGTCATCCAACTTTCTCCTTCTTCCCTCGTATTTCACCCCTCCTATTACTTTTCTGTTCAGCCGCTCTCCCTAATTTATCAATCTCATATTTCTCTCAACGCCCTTTATCGCCGCGCTTTCCTCCACATTTGTAGCCCCTTCCCACCCCATCACTTCTTATTTAACTTTCCTATTAATACAAATTCCACTCTCACCTCACCCGCCCCTCGTTTTTCCCTGCTGTCTTTTCGTTCACTCCTACGTCCTCTATCATGCCGTTTCCCGGCATCCACTCCCTCATTGCTTCATGTCCTGAGGGTTGATTTCAACATCTGGAGTTTCGCTTTTATCAGTCCAGCATTTCTCGATGCCGCCCGCCCGTTACACTTTGTGCGGAGTGCAAATATCTTGAACATTAATTCAAGTAGGTTGTGTCAATATGAATTTGGGCACGGGGAACCTAGTTTTCAAGATCCTGAAAACCAGTTACACGGGTTTGTCAATTCTGGTTTATATAGAGGTACGGCCTTAAGGTGAACCAAGTTCCGAGCCCCAATGCCGTCATTTATTTTCCACTTAATTTATCTCTTTCAATTTCGGTTAATGAAACAAGAGGATGTGGTATAGAACACCATCAAACCTCATTACCTTTTATTTCAATATCAGTTTAAATTTTTCACCCTTTGGCCGAGGGGTTGTGGGTTCAAACCACCACAAAAACCCCTTTTACATTTTTATTTAATTTTTCTCCTTAAATCTGCATAGGAGGTTGTGGGTTCGGTTCACATCCTCACTCATTCGTTCATTAACTTTGACAATCCTTATTTGACTAGAGGGCGTGAGTCGATATCCCACACTCACACAGTTCTTTCTTTCATGTTCTGTACTCTCCTTCACACCTCTTAGAGCGGGTGGGTTCGATTCCCACCGACTCACATTTTATCTTATTTTCTTTTAACTCTTCCTTAAATTTTTTATTTAGAGGTGGGGGGTTCAAATCCGATACCTCAGTTCTGAATTGTGTTTTTTTTTTTTTATTTGAGTTACTATTTCCATCCAATACGATGATTGGAAATCTCTTCACCTATTTACTTGTTACAGCTTGTATTCATGGTTTTTAACATCTTAGGTCACAGGCGTTAATCTCAATGACCTCACATCTGTTGATTAATTTTTTTCATCATTTTTGAACCCTCTTTGCAACACATAAGTGCGCTACATATTATCGTATGTAGGGTTCTTATTCTAAAGTATGATACGGCTATAGATCGATTCTGATGTATCCTCGAGTTCAGCAGGACGCCAATGGTGGAGTCCTCATTCTACGAGGACAACAGTCATGAGTTCATTTAGTCTTTCGTCTATTGAGTTTAGTTTTGCTAGATTAGCTGGGGCTGTGCCCAGGTATTCATGTCCAGTTTAAGTAGTAACTTTATTGTATTAAAATACTCATCATTTCATATTAATCACATTTATATATGGGTTTCTTTATCTTGTTTATATAAATATTATTTAATGTTCGCCAATAATGTATTATCATTAGTAGTTTATGATAATTCAACAGCGTTAGCTAGGAGACTTGCATGGTCTAGGTTCCGTGTAGCATCTGGGTAGCTTGGTGGTGTGAAAAAAATGATAATAGAGTGTTGAAAAATAATTTATCTATGATTGGTGAGAGTTCTTTAGAAATTATGTTAGGAGAAACGAATTGGTCTATGGTGTTTGGTAATATGTATTGTGCAATTCCCGGGTGAATCATCGAGCAATTGAATTTTATGGTTAATGTTATATTCTTTTTATATTTCTTAAAAGGAAAAATTACCCTAATAATTAGTCATATATGCATTTTAGTTTAAATACAAAAGGAAATATGAATTCTTGATTTATAGTTGATACTGGCTTTGGTAATTCATTTCAAGAGGTGTCATTACTTACAATTGCGACGAAGAGGGTCAAAAAGGATTCAATAAGAAGAGGCTTGCCTAAATATTGGGTTTTTCAATGTAAAGATGAAGGATAGGATTATGATTATGTGAGTATGAGAAAGTCCTTTCCTAAGAAAATCTATCTGTATTATTGGTGTATTTGATGAAATAACAGTAAATGGTGATCATAACAAAAAATTTCTGAAAAAGGACAACCCCACGTTTCTAAGTTTATTTCATCAATTAAACAAAAATAATTCGATTTTTATCAAAAAGTACTTGCCCATAGTAAAAAATCATGAGTCTTCCCATTTTCGTATTCGAAAAGCCACTAATCTCTAAAGGTTTTTCTTTGTGAACAATTCTTAGTGACCCTCTTCGTTACACTTTGCATAAATGAGTCTCTGAACTGAATTTCTGAGACCAACACTAACTATAATCAAGAACATAATTTCTCCTGGTTAGTTAAGACGATCCAAATCTAAAAATGTCGATATGAGAAAATGTTGGTTAAGTTGTTCCATCTAGAAAAATAGTAGAAAAATATATTCAGGATACCAGACAAAGAAAATCAAAGATGATGGTTAGCCCGAAGAATATAAATAACCTACTAACAAAGATAATCGCAACACATTTTTCTTAACACACAAGATTCAAAAAATAAGCCAGATTATAAACAAATATTTTCAAACCTCTGTTTAACACCCATCTGACCTTAAACATGAATTGGCAATGGATTAATCGTCCATATGCCATACAAACCAACTCTACGAAAATAAATCAGCTGCATTTGGTCAACAGCCTTGATGGAAAACTTAACTTCAAATAAAAAGTTCAGATATTCGTTTAGTGTAACAGAAACATAGAAGAGAGAAATTGGTGCTAATGAAGAAAAGAGGTTGACGAAGTTAGGGGTCGTGTAATGAAAAAGAGAGGATTTGTTCTTAGGTGGGGCAACAATTCACAAGTAATGGTGGTTGTTCCAGAAAAAGATTCTTCTAATCCAAAACTGTATAAGCTTTGTTCAGGTTATTGCTCAGATTAAGTAAAAACCTTAATAGGAAAAATCTTATATTTTTCTTCTTACTCAATGACTCTCTTTGTTTTCATTAACCTCCAATTGCATTTTTCCCTTTGTATTCATTACCTCCAATTCCTTTCCTATGGTTGATGTTTATTGTTGATAAACAAATATTATCTTTCCGTTGAAGAATGTAGAGGATTTGCGTTACGGTGGACAGTATTGTGATATTTCACGTTGTTTAGTAATATCTTTCTTTATCCAAAACAACATTCATAATTTTTTAGGTCATGGCGATGGCTAGAAGTGGATTGAAAAATCTATAATTTCGTTCTGGCGTTGGGAGTTTTTAGAATTTGGGCATTAAGAGAACTTTTTTTCTAGTATCTTGTTAAATATGTATTCAATCTTGGGCTAATCATGTATGCTTTGCTTTTCTTGATTCGTTAAGTGCTATATATGGGTGAGTGCTATTTTTACATAAAAGAAAAAAAATTACACTAATAATTATAATATCTGCATTTTAATTTTATCCTCGGAATTAACATAAGATTTTTTAATTGATTATATTGAACGGCCCTTTGGTAATTTCAATTCAGAGAAACTATTACTACAAAATTGCAATGAAAAGAATAAAAAAAAGATTTTCAACAAAGAAAAACTTGCTCAAGATTTGTGTTTCTCAATGCTAGAGAGAGACGGCGAGTTCATAATTTTGACTATGAGCAGTCCTTGATGCAAATCATTGTACAATGGAATTTGATGAAATAAACTAGAACATAGTTATCATAAAAATGTTTCCAAAATAGAAAACATGTTTCTAGTTTATTTAATCAATTAAAACAAAAACAAAATTAGTTTTTTTTAGCAAAATGACTTGCCCATTGTCACAAATAATGAGCTCTCTCCTCCATCTTTGCATTCAAAGCACCAATATTCTACAAGTTCTTTTTTGTTGAAAATATTATTGCCCCTCTCCGTTGTACTTGTAGTAGATGAGTCTCTTGAAATTGAATTACTTAAAACTCAAATCACTATAATCATGAAAATTCTCATGGTTAGTTAAGATGATAAAAATTAAAATGCAGATATGACAATGGTTGGTTTAAATTTTTCTCTTTTAGAAAAGATAGTAGAAAAATATATTCATTATACAGACAAAGAAAATTAAAGCGTGATGTTTTACCCAAAGAATAAAATATTCATTAAGAAAGCACAACACAAAAACATAATATCTTTACACAATATTCTGACGAAATAGCAAGAATCATGACAAATTACAGATTTTTAAATAGTTCTAGCACCCATTGACTTAAAACGTAAATGTCATTTTGATTAATTGGAAAATGTCATACAAATAAAAAAAATTCAACATCATTAGTCTAACCTGAAAACAAATCGGTACCTTGTATAATAGCAAGTTTAATTTGTTACTTGCTTACAGGAACAACCAAAGAGTGAGAGATTTGGTCGGTAGAGAGAAAAGAGTGACATTGGGGGGGTGCATGCAAAAATAGAGGGATTGTTGGGTGTGGTCAGCAAATTCATAAATGCGATGATGGTTGTATCCAAGAAAAAGATTCCTCCCAATCCCAAAAGTAGATCTGGGTTGTAATGTACGCTTCTATAAAAAAAACATAATAGAAATAGTTCTATTCGTTTACACTCAATTTTCTCTATTTCGTTACCTCTAATTCTTTTCTCTTTTTCTTCATTATCCCACACTTTCTTCTCCATGGTTGATGTTATTCCTAGAGAAAAAGTCAGCTTTCTATTGAAGTACATAGGGATTTCGCTATGTTGGACAGTAATGCTGATGTTTTTTTATTTTATTTTTAAGAATATATTTCGGTTGAGCCAAAAAGAATTCATAATTTTTATGATCCAATGGGTGATTAGAAGTGTTTGAAATCTATAATTTGGTTATGATTGTTGGGAGTTGTGTAGAATATCTTTGTGTTAAGGAAAACCTTCTTTCTATGTGTTGTTTAATATGTATTTTAATCTCTGGGCTATTCATCTAGCTTTGGTTTTGTTTGTTTGTTAATCTATATATTTTTCGGCTAATTTTTTTAAAAGGAAAAAGATTATACTAATAATTATTATATATGCATTTTTGTTTTGATTATCTGAACTCAACATATGAATTTTCTTGATTATAGAGAACTTGCCTTTAGTAATTCAATTTCAACAAAGTAATTACTACAAATTGCGACGAAGAGGGTCTAAAAGATTTTCAACAAGGTAGAGCTTGATGAATATTGGTGTTTTCAATGTAATGATGAAGGAGAGCTCATGATTTGTGAATATGAGCAAGTCCTTTTGCTAAGAAAATCAATTTTTTATTTGTTATATTTTATGAAATAAACTGGAACCGGCTTATCGTAAAACAATTTCTTCAAATAACAAACAATGTTTCTAGTTAATTTCATCAAGCATAACGAAAAGAAAATGCTTTTTTTTGCAAACAGACTTGTCCAATCGTCAAAAATAATGATTCTCTCCCATCTTAACATTCAAAGCACCCTTTCACCAAGTTCTTCTTTGTTGAAAATGTTTAAGTGCCGTTCGCTGTGCACTTTTGTAGATGATGAGTTCTCTGCAAATGAATAACTTAGACTCACATCATATAAATCAAGAAAAATCTACATGGGTAGTTAAGGGATCAAAAAATGCGATATGGGAAAAATTGTGATTTATTTTTTTCCCTTTAAAAAAATTGTAGAAAAACTATATTCATTGAAACAGACCAAAAAAATCAAATCTTGTTGCTTATGCCCAAAGAATAAAAGAACAACAAAAAAACATGTTTATTAACACAAAATTGGAAGAATTATCAGGAACATAACAAAATGTAGATTTTTCACACACTTCTAGCACCCACTGTCTTAAACATGTTGTCATTTTATTATTGAAATATGTTATACAAACCAAACAAAGAAAACAAATCGCATACTTGGGCGGAAATCGCTACCTCTATAATGGAAAGTCGAAAATTTTTGTTTAGGAGAACATGACCCATCAAAGAGAAAATGGGTGGTCCGGGTTGGAAAAAGATAGGATTGTTGAGTGTGTGTCGAGCAGTCAGAAGTAATGAGTGTTGGATCCAAGAAAAAGATTTCTACCACAAAAAAAGTATAATTTATCCGTTGCACTCATCTATTAAAAAATCCTTATAGAAAAAATCTTTCTATTTTCATGACACTCTACACTCTCTTTTTCGGTACCCCAAATTATCTTATTTTTGTCATTACCTTCAATTCTCTTGTCTTTGGTTGAGTTATAGCTAGAAAAAAAAATTTAGGTGGTCTATTGAAGAATGTAGTTATTGCGTCCTGTGGAAAGTATACTGATGTTTTTTGTTTGATTTTATGATATTCTTTCAGTTGATCCAAACGACATTCATAAATCTTGTAGGTCAAATGGGTGTTAGAGTGTTTGAAAATCTATGATTTTGTTTGAAAGTTGGCGTCTTTAGATTTTTGCTGTTCCGCGAACTGTTTTTCTATGGTGTTTTGTAATATGTATTTTGAACTACGGGCTAACCATTAGCTTTTGATTTTATTTGTTTGTTAATGTACATATTTTTTTACTGTCTTTTATAATAAGGAAACAAAATAACACTAATAATTATGATATCTTCAGTTTAGTTTTGTCATCTAAATAAACATTGAATTTTCCCTTTATTATATTTTTTTTGCTATCTTTTCTAATAAGAAAAAAAACACTAATTATTATGATATCTTTATTTTAGGTTTTATCATCAAGGTTGATTATCTTTGTTTGTTGTGTATATATTCTTTCTGCTATTTTTCCGATAGGACCCCAACCCTACTCCTCGCTCCATAAGAACCTCCAAACCCCACCACCCAAATCCCTACCAACCCAAATAAACCAACCACCGCAACCCCCCACATCCACCACCCCACCCCATCAACTCAAACACCATTGACACACCACCCCCCAGGCCTAAAACACACCCGCATACTATATCCCTAACCTTAAATCTATCACACAGCAAAAAACTCTCCCTAAACACTGCCACGAAACCAATCTTCATTCCTAAACAACTTTGCCCCTCTACAAACACACCCCATTACACCCCCCCTCTACTCTACCTTCAGCCAACGCCGGCAACCTCCGCTGAAAACTCCCCCGCCACTCACCAAACGAAACATCCCAAAACTAGGAACCAACAAAGACCCCCGAACACCCTCCCATTCCACCCTCACCTCCCCAATACCCGCCACCAAATGAGATCCCGAGCCTACCCATACTCCCCACCACCCATCTAAGACACCCCAAACCCACACGCCATATACCCCCAACCACCCCTAACCCCCCACACACTCACAACCCCTACCCCGTAAATTACCCCCCGAGATCGGAGCCCACAACACATTCCTACACCTCTCGCTGAACACACACCCCCAAATCCCCACCATACCGGAAACCCACCCACACATCCCCATAGCCCCACCCACCCAACCCCCCCCACTCCCCACCCCTCCCAATCCAACCACCACCTCTCACTACTCTCCCCCTACCCCCCCCCCACTCTATTAACGCCAACCTCACAACTTAATACCCCACATTCACACTTAATCACCTACCCACCCCCTCCTCTAATCAACACTTCCCACCGCCAAAACCCACCAAGCATCCAGCTCCAATCACAACCTCACATCCTCCTCCCCCCCCCCTCCTCTAAAAATCATCCGTCCATCCCCACCTCTCATATCACCGACACCACCACCCCTACACACCCTTAGTTACAACCCACCAACAGTATACCCTTGCAACCCCCCACAACATGAGATGCACCCCCTTTACAACCCACCCCCCCCCAAAACATCCCCCCGCGCCCCCACCACACGCCCATCGATCCATTTCAACACATAGACCCGATACTAGCAATCAAACCCAAAATCAAGTTCCACATCCCAACAACCCCCCACCACTAACACCCACCCTGCCTATTACTACACTCTAATCCCGATCCTCAATCGCATCATCCCCTAACACACAATCCCCCATACCCGAACCACAAGCCACCCCCCCAACCCCATGATCCCAAATAAACAACAACCACCCGACCCCTTGCTCTTCAAAGCGTAACCAAATAACTTACCTTACTTACAACAAACCCCCCCTCCAGCCTTCCCCCCCCACCACCCCCAATACCCTCAGATACGTCTCCAATCCAACCCCATCCACCAACACTATCCATACACATCACCACAAAAACCATCCACCCTAACCACCCACGACAATACAGCCCACACCCCCCTACCACTTTCCCAACCCCCAAACACCCGACCCACCCCTTAAAATCGCCCCCACCCCACAATCACACACCCATATCCCCCAACGCAACTCTACCCCCTACAACAAACCCCCCCCCCAATCCCGATTTAACAAACCCGCAGAACACCCTACCCCCCAAAATATTCCAAACCCCCAGCCCCAACAAACAACCCCCACAAACCCACACCTCCTACATCCGTATCATTCTATCCCCAACAAAGGATGAAATAGACTCTCACACAACAATCATCTCTGCAGTCCACTTAACAACCCATACCTCCCCATCAACAACACGCGGTCCGAATCTCCCTCCCCCCACGCCCTGTCTACTACTTTTACACTCCAAAAACCAACCCACCCATCCACACCATCTCTAGATAATCTTCACACCACTTTTGTTCCCCAACTCCACCCACTCCACGACTCCTCTCCCCCTTTCCCACACTCCCCACTCCCACCCCCCCCACTCCCTCGACGCAACTCAACCCCCCCCAATCCCTCTTTCACAATTCCCTCCACTAACCCCATCCGCACGACACCGTTTCCTACCAACCCACCATTAACTCCCCTTGACCCCCTACCCACCATCTTACCTCACCCCGCTCCCCCCTACCAACCACCCCCATACCAACCCCCAGCACACACCTCAAAACCGACAACTTCCACACGCCAACAGTGACTCCTATCCTTTACACCACCACACACTTACTCCCCCTACCCCACATACAATAATCTGACTCCCCAGCACTTCTTCCGAAATTTACCCTCGCACCACCCATCCACCCCCCCCAACACCCAACCTCAAACGGTACCTATAACTCCTACAAACACACAACTATAACCTCTCCACCCGCACTATCCCCCACTCACGCCACCCTCCAAACCCTCCCCCAACTCAATCCGACATGAACACAACCCTCATCCCAACAACCGATCATACACCCAAAAACCCTAACCATCCAAACACCAAGCAACCCCCCCCACAGCCACACCTGTAACATCAATACAAGACACTCCCCCTACCCACAATCCCCTCCCCTAACTCTCCACCCTAATTAAATACCAAACCAACGTCAACTTACACCCACCCGAAAATCTTCTCCAAACACCGCACCTCTACCCTTCTACCCCCTCATAAAAAACATCCCTCCCGGAGGCCTCACAAACCCCCCCACCCACTACCCACCCAAACCCCCCACTCCTCAGAAATCACCTCACACAAATTAACACCCCCTCACCTCACCCTACCCATTCTTCCCCCCGTCCCACTACACCCATCCGACAGATAATCACTCACATAAAGCCCTCAACCCAGATACATCCCAGACCAATCAAGATCTCAACCATCTAACAACATCTTAAAACCTCATAACTCCCGACCCATACCCATACAGCACCATCCCTTCCCTAACTCATAGCTCCAACACCCCAAACGTAGTTTCACCCCCATAGTACAACTTCTCTACCCAACCCCTCCCCCACAAAAACTCTCATCTTTTGTATCTCCCACTACACACCTCCTCCTTTATAACAACACCCAGAGAACCCGCCCACATAACCCAAGCATCCACTTACCGTCCAGCTCCACCACCACTAAACCCCACACCACCACATAACCCCAAAGCAATCCCGCCCCCACCAAATCACATCCCCCCCCAAATCCCCTTAACCACCCCTAACCAAAACCTCAACACACCCCCACCACACGCTACAATGCCTTAACTTCTCACCACACACCTCCCAACTCCAACTGCCTCCGATCTATTAAGCCCAACATCAAACACCACTGTCTCCCACTCCCAGTTCCGCCCAACACCCACCCACCCAACCCCCAATTTCGTTCTCATAGTACTAATTAGACCCACCCGCACCCCCCCATCGGCCAAACCTTGATAAACCATCCCCACAACGAGCTTCAGAAACTGCCGAACGGTGCCCAAACCACCTCCCCCCCCCACACCCCCCCAGACAAGCCGCCCCCCCAGAGATCACCAATCCGGCTTCAACGCCGTCTTAAACCACCCCTCATCTCCAGCCCAACACCCCCAATTCCCCAATATGAAAGCAAATCCGCCCCTGGTAAAAATAAAACAACAGGGAGCACAAGAAACACGTAGCTTAGAACAAAGGAGGCGAAAGGGATACGCCCAAGGCAACAGAACTTAAGAGCATCTACACGGCGGGGGAACCGAGAAAGTGGAAGAGATCAGAGAAGGCGTCAGAGGAATGGAGAGGGAGGGCAAGAAGGTAAAGAGGGTAGTAAGGGAAATCAGAATGTGACTCCATGCAATGTTAAATACAACACAAAACCCCCTCCCGCCTAATCAAAACCTGCCCCACCCCAATCCCCACAAGAACCAACAAACCCCCCCACACCCCACCACTTCACCCTACCAATTACCCCCCCTCAAACCAGCACCCCCAAACCCCAGTTCTACGCAACCCACCACCACCCCCCTTCCCCGCAGCATACCCAACAAACCACCACACAATCACCCCCCCAATGAGGACAAACCCACCAACAACTCCCCAACCCAACGCACCACCCATCTACACCCCTCAACCAACACCAAACCCAATTCCCCCCCCAACCTATCCCTTTACCAAACCACCCCCGACCCACCCCCACCAATTCAACTATACTAAACAACCTCACATAGCCGCTTTTCACCAGTCTGTCCCCACGGCCCCTACTCACCTTCCCACTCCTAACCCCCCACCTCCAAGCCCCCAACACTCCCCAAGTCCCCCAAATCACTCACAACCTTACCCCCTAACGCTACCCACCTCACCCCCACTCTATCCCCGCACCCACCAAAACTCTAAACCCGACACACCCTCCCTCTCTAACCTCAACTTGCCCCAAGCCCCGCATCCCAAACCCAAGTCAGTGTGATTCAATTAAACACAACACGTACAGGTCACCACAATCTTACATACCCACTCTCCCACGCACCAGCCCCCCCCCGCCCGCTCTCACCCAAGAACACTCCGCTCCACTACAAACCACAAAAGACGCTTCACCCACTTCACGCTCTCTCGGTCTACCTCCCCCTAAACTGACTCCACCAAACCCCCCCCATATTACTCCACCCTCCCCACACCTCCACCACACACCCGCTCCCCTACATCGCCAAAAAACCCCTCCCTAACCTCCCCACCACCACCCTCTCGCCCACACCCCTAAAATCCCCTTCCAAACCATACTCAACACAAATCCACCCCAACCCCGACCCCTCCACGCCTCTCAAATAATTCCAACAACACTCCCACCCGCCCACTCGCCAGTTCTAACTCCCTTCCACCACCCCTGCCACCAGGGCCCCCACCACGTCCACGACCACTCTAACCTACACCCAACTTCCACCACGCCCCCCCCTACCAAGCAACAAGCCCCCCACACCTCCAACCACGTACCAGAACCATCGACTCATTAAAAATCCCCCCAACCGCACCCTAGATTTCTAAAACGCCGATAGACCCGATCCCACAATCCCGACACACATCCATTCACCACAACCCCCGCCGCCCAGGCCCCATACCTCTCCCCAGACCAGACCAACAAACGCACCTCACAACACCACGTTGAACTCCCCCGAACCCCACCCAACACCAAAATTAGCCACCCGAACGAACCCGACCCCTCTCCCCAACCACCCAACACACAAACCACATACCAATCTACCGCTCCCCACCTCATACATTACACACCCTCAATACCCACAACCCACTCTACAACCTACCAACCAACCAATACAATCAACACCCCCCACTCCCCCCCTCCACCAAACCAACATCTTCCTAGATACCGTACCTCACACCCCCCCCATAAGGCAGCACCCCCACCCACCCCATCCAAACAACCTGCCCTCTTACCAAACCCTTCATCCAACGTCAACTCCACAAAATAATACATCCACACATTACCCAATTTCATCAACAAAACTGACACCAGTCCAACTCAACACATCCCCGTAACATCCACACTCACCAACCCCCAAACTCTCCCTTATCCACCGACCTACCACCCCGAATTCCACACCACACAATTACCCCACCCCACCCCCCAAATAATCATAAGCTATCAACACCCACCTCCACCCCATAAACACCCAAACCACCCATAAATCATAAAACAACCCGCAGCCCCAACCCCACTCCTTTATATACTACTAAATTACTCCCCCCCTCATCATCACCCACGATCAAAATTCCCCCTCCAAAACAACCGCACACGACCATCATACCACCACACCCTAGTACATACTCAACACAGCACCCATCCACCTCTACCTAACCTACCCCACCCAACACTCCGCCAACCTGCCCCACCCCCACCACAAGCCCGTCCCACTTCCCCCAATCACTCCCCGAAAACCCCTCCACAAACTCAAACCACACATAACCTACCCAACACACTCCCTCCAACACAAAAACCTATCATAACCACAACCCCACCTCACACTCTCTCGCCCCATCCCACCTCTCTCTTATTACTCTATCCTGCCCACCCCCAATAATAAACAACCCCCCACTCAATCCACCCAAACCCCCCACTGCCCACCCAACCACAACGTCACACTACGCTCCCAGACTACTTAGTCCTCTACTACACACCCCCGACTCCAACTACCCACACCCCCCCCGATCACCCCCCACACAACCCGCCCAGAACACCCCCCCAAACACAAAAGCCTAAGACACAAGCCCAGAACTCAAAGTCCTCAGTAATCGCATTCAACACCTAAACCCGTGTCTACTCACCCCACAGAATCATTCCATGACCACCTCTGAAACACCACAGGGCTGAAAAAATGGCGACACAAAAAATTTGATTGTACTATCATTAGCGGCGCAAAGTTTAGAGAGAACAAGAGGAAAGAAAGAGAGTGAGTGGGGGGGGGGAGAGGAGGGGATAGGTGAGGGAGAGAGAGAAAAACACATCCCCTGCGCCCCCCCACCCACATCCACTCCCTAAATCCGACTTCCCCATAAACCCCCACCAAACGAAAAACCACCACCCAACCTCCCACCCAACTCCTCCACCAACGAACCCGCAACCTAAATCTCGCTCTTCAGCTTTCTCCCCACCCCCACCGCCACTTAACCCAACCCCTCCCGCCTCAAGACATTCTAGATCTCCCCATCTTACCCCCACCATCCCACCCCCAACACCCCTAACAACCGCTTCTAACTCACTCGCATAACCCCAATCAAACAACAATCCGACAAAACCAACAATCCCCCGCCCACGCCCAACATCTCTCCCCTAACTCCTCCCCTCCACACCCCGCCTTCCCACACCCCTAAACACAAATCATCCACCATCCCTAACCCCCCGACCCTACACACTCCTGCCACCACCAAATAACCCTTTCCTACCCCAAAACCATTATTTTCTTCCATTTTCCCTCCTAATCAACTACCAAACCATCGTCAAACTCCCCACCCCCAACCCCCACCGCTACTAATCCTGCACTTACCCAAAAGCGATCTAACGCCAAATCCACACCCGAGCCACCTACCCGATCTCGCCCCCATCCCCCATTGAAAAACCGCCCCGCTTCCACGTACCCGCAAACCACCACCCCATCACAGCTACATATCCACCACACCCACACTTACACAAATACTTCCTTCCTGTCAGCTCCACCCCCGAAAACCGATATGCAAACACCACCCCACACCTAACCGACTCTTCAACAACCCTCCCAGCCCCCACCAGCGGTCCGCCTCTCCCAGGCCGCATGCCACCCCAAAATCTGACACCCCCCCCAAACTCCACCCATCAACCCCTACCCCCCGACCTCCCCCTCACCAAACACCCCCACACCCAGCAATACTACTCGACCCCACCCCCATAACTTCCCCCCCCCTATTCACCAAGTTCCAGTGTCCCTCACACAAGAACCCCAAAATTCCAGGACCACTCCCAATATCAAATTCACCCCTATCACGTCTCCCAACAGATCCAACGACTACACTACCCCAAACCAATAGCCTAACATCTCACTCACTTCCCACTCATCTCCTCCAACTCCCCAGGAAATCCAACATAACCTCCAACTATTAACATTAAAATCCACTCATAATACCAGGCTCAACTCCCCCTCAACAATCACCTTTCCAGTAACATACTACAGACCCTCCCATTAATTCAGAACAACTAACTAAGCTACTCTCCTTATCAAATTCCACCACTTACCCATCTCCCCACTGAGAACAACTTACACTATACAATTGTCATTATATGCAATGTAGTTATAAGAATCTGAAATAAACATGAGAAGTTTCTCGTCATACGGAAGGTGTTTCAGGATTTCAATTAAGTAATATTTGCGAAAAAATTGCGACGAAGAGGGCAAAAATATTTGCAACAAAGAAGAACTTGCTGAAGATTTGTGCTAATGACGAGATATATAAGATCTCAGATTGTGAATATCAATATTATTTTTGGTATAATGGAGAAATAAACTAGAATAACATGGTCATAAAATTTCTAGATAACGTAAAGCCACACCGTTAAACTCTACTTTTAGACGCTCCAATGGACGCCTGGGCCCACACAGCCAACCTCTATCGAGGTAGGTTGATGGAACTACATCCGCACTAACAAATGTGTAATTCCTAAGTTTTAAAAACAAACGTTAAGGTACTACCACTCAACCTAGAGCCCCCCCCCCCCGCCCGCCCATACAAGGAGAAACCCCTAGTCATTTGGAATTAGAAAGAATAAACCCAGCTGATCGTAAACGGAACTATCTGGATATGCGGTGATTGGAAGTTTTATATAGGTTGCATCACACAAAGATCTCAGACAAATTGGATCCCTAAACAATGTGAAGTAAAAGGAAAATGCAATATTGGTGCCTAGAAATTATAAATTTTTTCATAAGGGAGACATTATTCGAGGATACGTACACTAATATCTAACAAATTTTACATCACACAGAATAACTGGTCTTTTCAATGAGACACTGAAAAGGATCTCGTGTTCAATCCGAGGAGGACACAACATAACATTTGCAGGAAATTCTGTATTCCATCGCTTCACCAAATCACTTTGGGGGAACAAAAAGAAGTAGTGTTTTCGCTTTCAATAGCAGTAGGAAATCACTACAGTCGATTTAACAAAGAATAAGACGAGGCCAAAGTTGTGAAAGAGTTAAGGTGGCTGTAAATCTACTCAAAGAATTCTGAAACTGGATTAAAATTTGAATGAGGAGAAACAGTGAGGAAAGTAGGAAGAATGGATCAAAATTATAAAACAATTATGTGCCACAAAGTATTGCTCATACATGGATAATTCAGGGAACATAATGAGGACAGTTTGTTGTGAATTCCAGATATATTATCCACACAAAAAAGAAAAGAAGACGGTCGAAGTAGGAAAACACGATACAACAGGAAGACTCCATCGGTACGAAACAGCCGCGGATTACTCAACAAAAGTGGAAATCATGCAACAATCCAATAGAAAAGAAGGTTTTATAGAGCAAAGATACAAAAATAGAGAGCAGACAGACCAAAATAGTTGTAAATGGTTTGGGACAGGGTTGGAATAATTACTGAAAATAAATACAACCTGTTGAAACAAGATAACCAAGAGAAAAAGAAAGACAAGAAGAAACGTGATTTGAATTTTGTGGATACAAATGTAGGAACTCCTGGTGTTAAAAGGAGTGTAAACAAGGACAAGAGTAAACAAGGACAATAGATCCAAGTTTAAGGATAGCACAATGGATAATGAACAGGATGAAAGGTACAACGATGCTGGAATGAAAAATATAACTAAACCTAGTGATATTGTGGACAGTTCTCAAGGAAGGAAAAGGGGCGGAGATGTTAATGGTTTGGCAGAGAGGATGAACAGAATTTTCTTTGAGAGAGTTAGATCTGTGCTTTCCGAGGCTAAACTTCCAAATTCTTTTTGGGATGAAGCACTTAACATTGTTGCTTATGTTATCAATTGGTCTCCTGTTGTTGTTTTTGGATGGTGGTGTTCCAAACACAGTTTGGTTTGATAAGGATGTTTCTTATGATCACTTGAAAGTGTTTGGGTGTAAAGCTTGTGTGCATGTTCCAAAAGATGAGAGGTCGAAATTGGATGTAAAAACTAAGCAAGCATTTCTTCAGTGGTATGGTCAGGATGAGTTTGGATATCGCTTTTATGATCCCAATGGTAAGCACTCATTAGAAGTCGTGATTGTTGTGTTCTTGAAGATCAAACTATGAAGAATTGACAGAATGAGAAAATAGCTTTCATACTAATGAGAGCTTATTCTGTTGATCCAATTTTTATTTATTGAATTTACTTATCTTGCCAAATGGTGAACCCAAGGTAATTACCAGCTAAGATCAGAGGGTAGAACAATAAATGTTCCTATTATGATGTTGTGGTTGATAATCAAACCGACTCATTGTAAGATAACCACTTGAATGATCAGAAACCTTCTAGTGAGATTACTAGAGATAAAGGGAAGATGCAACACTCATTCTCCAATGAATATATCTCTTGACTGACATGGGAGAGGAACCGAAGGTTATGATAGGGTCATGCTAGATACTCATAGAGATATGTGAGGTAGGAAGGCCATGGAATATGAGATGAAGTCAACTTCACGATAATGGAACATATGAGCTAGTGGAGTTACCGAAACGTACGCAAAAGCTTTAACAAATAAATGGATATTAGATTAAAGAATATTCAACATACATTTGACACCTAGATTACAAGGCTAGGTTGAGTTGTCAAAGGTTCTAGGTAAAAGAAAGGGGATGACTTTGATGAATGTCTCTCATGTTGTCAAATTTCCTCTATTTGTATGGTTCGAGCCTAGCGCAAGTCTCGATGGAGGGTTTGAGCCGATGGATGTATGACTTCCTCTCTTCCGGGGTGATTAGAAGGGAAATCTACATGGACCATTTGACAGTTTGTAGTTAAGGGAACAGAAAAACCCTGTTTACAAATTGGAGCAAGATTGTATGGCTTGAAAACAAGCCTCCAAGCCAGTGTACTAGTTTGAATTGTCATTACAAAATCAGTGATCTACAAAAAATTCTTAGATCATGGTGTATTCTTTCAGAAGTTCTTATGATGTTTTTATTATCTTACACTTTGTGTGAATATATGTGATTGTGGAAAAATAAATCTTAGATTGTTGTCCTTAAGAAATAGTTAAAGCAATTCGTCTTGCGATGAAGGATTGGGCCAGCAAAGAGATCTTAGGCATACAAATCTATCGAGATAGGGACAAAGAAAGTTATACGATCCCAAAAGGTAGTATATTGAGAAAGTATCAAGCAGTTCAAACATGACAGAGGAAAAAAAGTGGTTAGACAACCTCGTGAAAGCTTTAAGTGAGTAGACTTAAATTACATCGACTAATGAAGAGAAGAATTAGATGGTCAACTTATCACACATTCTCACGCAGTTGGTAGTTTGAGTATGTATGATTTGCACTACATCAAATATTGCAAATGTTGTTGGTACGTTAGCAATTTTTCCAATCCTGACAAACATTGGGGTAGAGTGAAATGGATACTACGATATTTTAAAGGGTACGTCGGAATGGAGGTGTGTTGGGTAGTTGCCCAGTCTGAACTCGTATGCTACAACGGACTCTTGATTGGACGGAAATCTTGACAATTCAAAAGCCACTTCTGGCTATTTGATCAATTTTGAAAGGGAAGCTATTTCTTGCCAATCCATACTCAGAAGTGAAGCTCTATATACCAAGAAGCCGAATATGTTGCCATTACTGAAGTGTGCTAAGGAATTGCCTTGGATGAAGGATTTTATCAAAGATCTTTATTTGAACAATAAAGATTTGTCGTATGTGTGATAATCAAAGGGCTATTATCTCACCAAAATCACTCACCTTTATTCTAAGTCCAAAGGCTATAGTAGAAAATACTCATGAATGAGAATGGCCCAGAAGAGAAATTATTTGAGCTTGAGAAGATACACACTGCCGACAATCCTTCCGCTATGCTTACGAAAGTGGTGATCGTAGATAATCATCGAGATGTATAAGTGCCGACAGGCATGAAGCCTGCCATGAGATCAACCACTTGAAGCCATTAGGCACCTTGGCTGGAGGGGGAGTTTTGTGGGTATTGCCAATGTTTCCAGCCAAAGGTACATGTTTTCTAATCCTACTGAAAAAGAATGGATTATTATCTTTATGTGGTCAATTCGATTAGAAAAGTGTAGTGGGTTTTGGCTTTGTAAGGAAAAGCACAACTTTATAACTAGAGAATGGTCTTGAGAGAATAATTAATTCTCATTGAGATGGTCTTGAAATACATCAAGTAGAAACTAAAAATAGGCTTTTTTAGAGAGATTTCAACAAGAGAAAAGAAGAAGGAAAAGGGTTTGCTGTTGCTGCAGTTTTTTTCTCCTAGCAGCAACGTTCAAATCGTGTTTCCTTAATAATTAACCGTTGGATCGGGATGAAATTTGGAATGATGTTGTTGACTCTGTGGTTGATGTAACCCTAAGGAGTTGAATTCAGTGGTCAGAAAGATCCTATTTTAGGTCCTAAACACAAGCTAGGATTGGGTGGTGTTTCTTTCTTTTTATCTTTAGTTGGTGTAGCTATTGTTTGTTTCCTTTGGCACTTGTTGTGTAGCTATTAGAATATTTGGTAACCCTCTTATGTTATAGTCAGGTGATGTACGTGGTTCACGGTATTTTTAATACTTTTTCTTAAGTTTGAGTGTTTCTAAAAGCTTTTTTTTGACTAATTTTATGTATAGTTTCTCTTTATTTTGTAGGAAAATCTGTCTAAAGATAATGCGGAGGTTTTTGATCAAGAATACATAAAAGTACACATACGGGCTGTTGTGTGACGGTTCGTCATGCTCGTGTAAGTACGGACTTAGGTGGCATCGTTAGTGCAGCTTCTGCGAAGGCAAGATGAGAATTCGGACCAAGTATTGGGGTTGACAGAGTGTGTGACGGACCGTCGTAGCCATGCGGTCCATCCTGCTTGTTCGTCATGAAGATTAGAGAAGTAGCTCAGGACCACAAGTTCCAAAGTTCAATGTTTTGGAACGAAAGACCCTCGACGGACCGTGTTCCTGCCCCCCTTGGGACGATCTGTCATACATTCTGGGGGAGGGTAATGAAAAGAGTAGTAGGAAGAAAAAATTGCACACAGTATGGGAGACGGATCCATGATGGTCCGTTCGTTGACAACGACGATCGGTCGCGAGGTTGTCGACCCCAGCCGCGTATTGACCGATTTCCAGCAAATAGAGTCCTTATTTAATTAATTTTTTATTTTTTAAACTAGTTCGAAAAACCTCCTTTTTGGGGTGAAGGTTAAGACCTCTGTATTTTAGACTCTTTGTGAGGACTATGGTTATTAGACACTTTCTATGTTATATTATTTGTGAGGATATTATTGTGTTATTACACTTCGTTGTTAAGTTTTCTCTAGAGTTATTGTTTGGTGATGTTGATAATCAAGTAAATTCTGGGATTTTTTCTTCTCATTGAAGTAAGGTATGAATTTTTATCATATATATATATATGATATTGTTATTATGACTATGGGTAACTAAATTCCCATAACTAGGGATGTGGGAACCACAGGGGAATAATGAGGTAAAACCTAACTAAAAATAACAATTCTAAGAATAGTGTATTGCATGTATTGATAATTCTTTTGTTAGAGTCCTTTTAACGGATGGCTACGTTAGAACTCGCCTTAAGATACTAGAGGACAAGGAGGTAGCTAATAGCGGGAAAAGAGTATCAACATAGATTTAGTGTATTCTATCGAATAGGCTAGTATTGATGTAACCAAGGGTAAAGTTTTTTAACTTAGTCAAATATCGAATATGATGCTTAATATTGAGGTAGGTAAGGGTTAGTCTAGCAACACACGTAGCGAACCAAAGAGTGCCGGAGTGAAATTTTCTAGATGCCGGGACTAAGGATTAGAAATACATTAAATTATCACGTGCATATAAGATACTAGGAAAGAATTGTTATAGTTAGGGAATTATCAAGTTAGAAACCTGTTGGGGAACACGTAAAAACCCTAGTTACTTTTATTACTTGATTTAAACTCCAAAATTTGAGCTGTGAGTTGTCTCCTTAATTAGATAGTGATTTTCATTTCATTGAGGAAGTAAAAAAACTCCTTTTTATTGTATTTGCTTTTCAAGGGAAATAATTGACTAAATACGTAGTAATAATAGATTGAAATTAAGTCATGAACTATTTTCCTCGTGGGAACGATCCACCTCATTAGTTGGGTTATTTACTCGATACGAACCAAACGTTACTTCTTATTTGAGAAGTAGGGTGAGTGTATCAAAATTTTGTCGCCACTGATGGGGAAAGTATAGCGTTAGATTAACTTAAACTTATTTACTATAGTAGTTGGACTTTCTTGATTTTAGTTGTTTTATTTTTTTTATCTTGTAGAAAACCATCTTCATTGTATGCCAAATCCACGGGAGGGAAGAGAAACCCTTGTTTTCCAATGATCATGGAATTAGAGCGTACACTATGCAACATGAACGATACTTGGGGAATGTTAGTGATTGAGGATCACAACAGTAACAACTGAAATCTAAATGCACGACACCTTAATGCCTCGTTGATGTTCATGGTCAGTTTTTACCTGATGCTCCGGGTGCGGTGAAAACCAACGTGGGGACACAAATCCAGCTCCACGGGCCCCAAGAATCATACAGAGGCGATGAAAATATAGCAGACTCCGATGGGCACGGGTCGGCCCTCTGCCACCAGGCCACACCTTCGTGGTAAAAGAGCCGATTAAATGGTAACTGCCAGAGGTTTTTTTCAGGGCTAGCTTCTGAGGCTCCACATGCCCATATAGATAATAAGGGCAGTGTGTAAAAGTTGTGTAGGGAGCCGGGACTGATACTTTGGATTTAATTGGTTTCAAGAGTGTTTCCTCTCTTCACTGACGGGAGAGGACTGGATTTCATTCATGAGCTCCCCTCTTACAACTCAATTTTCACTTGGACAAACTAAGGTATGCTTATGAGCACGGTTACTACTGGTCTCAAGAAGCTATCATAAAAAGACCGATGTTAACAAACTTCTGTCGGCACTTCCAGGAGAGTCAGTAGTAGTTCTTGGGAGAGATTCACCTTGTTTTTGAGAAGTGTACCCAATGCACTGCATAGATGAGGTCACTGATGGATACTTCTATTGGGGACATGATGATAATAATAAAGCGGTGTTGGATACTATAGTGGGTGGTTGTATGGGGGCAGTTGTCCTATGCTGAGATGATGAAAAGATTAGAGAAATCTCTCGGACAATAAAGTGGAGTACTCGAGGGAAGCAGATTACTAGGAGGAAACACCTCGTAGTCCAATCCACTCACAACCCAACCACAGATGAGATCCTCGAAGAGATGTCACAGATGACAACTGAACTTGGGTTGGTATTAAAATATATCACTGGGGTGCAGAAAAGATATATGCAATTAACTACTTGTCTAAACCACCACCACCTAATGATGAATGCTACTATGTGGAGGATTCTTATGCAGTAAATGGGAAGATGGGGGGTTTTTGAACGAGTTCCCAAGGGTCAAATAAGGATAATTGGTGCCAAGGTCATGGAACCAAGGTCGTACATATGGTATCTATAATCGTGAGGGTCATTATGTCCGAGATAGAAACTACAACCGCGACAACAACTTCAACAGGGGTAACTACGGTAACAGAAATGATAGGAATGGGCCCCTATGTCCCTCCTCAAATCGTGTTTGAAGATACTATAGGATGGTGGAGATAGTATGGCGTGAGGTAAGGATATGTTGACCAAAATGATGAGGAGGCTCGATGCTATGATGAGCACATTAAAGACGGTAAAGGATGTGATTTAGCGGTGTATTGGGCAAAAAGTGATACACAGCCAATATCGATAGAAGGATCAAGTTGCAAATGCCCAATTACTCTTCGACGCGAACACACGGCAAACGGGCACTTCTTCTTAGTACACTGTCTAAATAATCTAAAAAATGATCCACAATGATGGAAATCACTACTCGGGTAGAGTAAGCAAACCATTGACCCACTTTTCCGTCTAATGAGGAAATAACAAGTGGTAGTTAGAGGGTTAGTGGTGAAGCAGAAGATAGCAGGGAAAAGAAAAGATGTCACTATCAAAGGGGTTAAATTTCCCATTTCCTAGACAACCCCCCCCCCCCTTCCTCAAGAGATTTAGTGAAAAGACGCGAGGGATGGTAAATATCGGGTTTTTATAAAAATGTTGAAGACGGTTTTTATCAATGATACCTTTGGTTAAAAAGCTCAGAACAACTGCCCGGTTAGCCAAGTTACGAAAGATTTGTTACAAGAAAAGATCGGTAATGTCGACGATTGATGATCGAATGCAGCATTGTAGTGCTATTGCTCGAATAAATCTAGTACAAAACAAAGAAGATCCGGGATCTGCGTTCCACTATTCCTTGTACAGTCGGGTCATTACATTTCGCAAAAAAGCCTTATGATCTAAGGCAAGCATAAAATTTAAGCCTCTCTCACTTTACAAGAAGTTGGTTTGGGTGACCAAAAGCCACGACCAATGACGAATACTAATGGCTGATTCGAACATTGGAAAGGCCTTAGGCATACCCACGATGAGCTAGTAAAGGTGGAGTCGTTCATATTTCCGACAGATTTTTTATTCTGGATTCTAAAGTCGATTTTGAAGTGCCTATATTCTTGGGAGGCCATTCCTGGCTACTGGGTAGCGGCTTAGTGATATGGAAAGGGGACATATGAATTTCGGTGAACAATGAGAAGGACCTTAAACATTGTACGTCTAAGAGGGCATAGTGGTGAGCTCCAATCGATCTCTGCTGTATCCTAGAAAGAAGAGATGAAGAAGCATAATGACCTAAAAAGTTAAAAATGAGAGTTTATGGTTGGGGATTTGGTGTTTTTAGACAGTTCTAGGTTGCGTTGGCCTCCCGGCAAGTTCAAGTCCAAACGGACTTGCCCTTACTTGATTACCCAAGTATTCTCTAATGGAGCAGTTGAGTTAGAAACAAAGGAGGGAATACAGTTTAAGATGAATAGAGAATGAATAAAACTCTATTTTGGGCATAATGCATCGGTGAATGAAGTGATAGAGGCATACCATCTTGATGAAGGCTAAGTAATCAAGTGTCCTCCGTCGTGCCGCGATGTTAAATCAGGCACTTGTTGGGAGGCAACCCAATACTTATAGTATTTTTTTCCTTTTTAGTAATGGCAGCATTTTTTACTAATGTGTTTTAAATTTGCAGGCACATCACCAGGAAATTCTGCAGAAAGTCACTCTACAACAGTCACTGGCGGATATATCGACGGACCGTCAGGCATGTGACGGTCCGTCGCATGAATATTTCGTGCCAGGCACATCTTTCTGTTATCCTCAAAACTAGGGAACACACGATGGAAACAATGAAGAACCGTCTCAGCTGCGAATGACCATCGTCGGGGACTCGTCGTGTAATTAATGAAGCGTACCAGACCCGACCCAGCTGGGTTTTTTAAAACTTCTTAACATTTCAAAACCCCACCCCTTTCATTTCACCACATTCCATCCCTCTTCATGCCATTTCACTCCCTTTTCAACTTCCAAGTTCATAACTCCCTCTCTTACAACCGATCATTTTCCCAAATTTCTAAAATTCTCTATCTACTAATCGGAGTCTGCGCTGTGCAGGGAGAGAGCCCCCTCCCCTCGAAAAGCGAGCGACCACATCCAAATCATCTTCTAACAAAGCACAAACTAACCTCACCAACCCCCTCTCACCCCTCACCACATATCATACTCCCCCTCCAACCATAAAACACCCCCACTCCTACCACTCCTCACACGATACCACCCAACCACTCGCTCCCACCCTAACAATCTTCCACACGACCACTCAAACAACTCATGCCCCACCACCCGCAAACAAAACAAACCCAAAAACACCCCCCCTCCCACTCACACCCACCCTCTTCTACACACACCCATCCCCACCGCTGTTCTAGCACCCTTACCCACCCACCCACATACCAATACAAAACATCCACACTCCAATCCCCCCAATACCCACAACACCAACACCACATTACTAACGCTACCAATCATACACCCCCACCCCCATACTCACCCCACCACCCTACCTCAAAACCCCACAACAATGCAATACAGCCAACATCACGTCCAACATACCCGAACAAAGCAATCACACTCCGCCACGCCGAACCTACGCCCCCCACAGCTAGACCACACCACCAACCCAACCAAAATTAACCCACCCCCCAAAACAATCTCCCCCCAATCCCCCTCAAAAGCTGCACTCCCCCCAAATACACAACTTCTCACCCATCCCTTCCCACCCACTACCCACCTGAGTCCACTTAACAATTACCAAACCCCAGTCCTCCCAAAACAGAGAAATAAAAACCCCCACTAACCCACAATCCACACTTGACCGTACTCTACACGTCTAAACCCCAACGTTCCTCACACTCACAACCCCACCAAATACTCCCCCCTTCCACCCCCCCCCCCACCCCTCCTCACCGCTCCTGCCTTTACCCCAAAGACCCACCTGCCCACACACTGTTCCACACAAAAATCAAAACCTCCTAAACCACCCCCTCCATACCCGACTCACCAACAGTCTCCAGCATTTCCAACAACTAACCTAAACACCCATAATACCCGCCTCACACCACATACCACCTCCACCTCACGCAAATACAAAAAACACCTACCTACACCTCCACACTCTACGCACCTCCTAAAAACTCCCAACCCCCCCGCCACTCCACGACGGCCCCCACAGGACAAACCCCACCACATTTGCCCCCCCCCCATAAACCACATCTCAACCACAACTACCACCTGCTATAACCCCCAACCCTATTCCCACCCCCAACCCACACCTTCCCCCCCACCACATATCCCTCTTACCTAGTACTCACAGCCCACTACGCCTATACCTACGCAACCACCCTCTACTTACCTAAAGTGATTCAATCTACTTACCCTCTCCCTTCACCATACTTGATCACCAAGTACCTTCCTCACTTGTTTTTCTCAAATTCTCAGGTATGTGTCTCTAATTTCTACCCATTTACTTTGCATTTTTTTTTATCAATTAGTACTAGCCTATATCTTATTGATGGGTTCATTCTTTAGTACATATTATGTCTGACCTAGGTTGAAAATCTTCAAAATTGCCTTGTTAAAACTCTAGAAATAGGTGCTTTAGTATTGCTAGTTTACTAGGTATTTGGGTTAGACAATTGTAGGTTAAAACACTAACAATTCCGTGTGGGTCATAGGGATGAATGGGGCATCCCCAATTCTATCACCGAATGACAGAACAAGACCTCGATGACGGACCGTCGTACCCATGACGGACCATCATTGGGTCCGTTCCAACAACCCTAACACCCCACTGTCCAATTTTCTCCAAGTGTCCACCAACGGACATATGCAACAGACCGTCGTTCCCACGATGGTCCGTCCTGCACAATCGTTCTGGTTGTCAGAGAGCCTGTTCCTAAGGGTCTCTCACTTTTTCTAAGTGTCCTCCAACGGACACATGCGACGGACCATCATTCCCATGACGGTCCGTCCTGCACAACAATTCTGGTTGCCAGAGACCCTGTTCCTATGGGTCTCTCACTTTTTCTAAGTGTCCTCCAACGGACACATGCGACCGTCACTCCCACGATGGTCTGTCCTGCACATACCGTTATGATGCTCAGAGACCCTATTTCTAAGGATCTCTCACTTTTTCTAAGTGTCTTCCAACAGATATCTACGACAGACCGTTATACCCACGATGGTCTGTCCTGCTTAACCGTTATGACGGTCATAGACCCCTCTCCTAAGGGTCTCCATACTTTTTCCTAAGTGTCCCACGACGGACATCGACGACGGACAGTCATAATCATAACGGTCCGTACTGTATATACCGTCATACTTGTCAGAGACTTTCCTGCATAGTTCTCTACATAAACATAGTTTAAGTAAGACATGACGCACCTCATGATGGTCCGTCGTACTCACGATGATTCGTCACCTGGTCCGTCGTGTTTCGCTGTTACTATATAAATGTCATTACATCTTATCTCTTTTATTTATTTTGTGTCCTTTTTCTTGTCTTTTTTTCTCCTTCTAGTACTAATAATGATTCTTTATAGGTACTATCTATTATGGCACAAAAACAAGATCGAGTCTACGCACGCGGGCGATCGATGTTTGTCATCCCGTCTGCCCTCTTGGTCATTGGCTCTGATGATAAGCGTGACCCCAAGTACGTGCCCCTGACACTTCCACCCCATCCCGGGTTGTACGTGCTGCAAGAGCCACACCCAAAAAGGTGGCGTTCGGCATAGTCAGTGCCTCCTAGTCGGATGAGGAGCATACACATACCGGCACACCTTTTGGGTTAGCTACTAATGAAGAAGGGCGTCTGGATCCTTAGGAGTTTCATGGTTGGAGGAAGCCTACGGATTGGCTGAGGTCCCTACACCCACCACCGCTGCACAATTTGCCTCGTCTGTTGAGGCTAACAGTTCGGAATCCACACCCGGTTCACCAACTCGTGCTCTAACCACGGTTACCAACCAGGCCAACCGGTGGTGTGTCGACGGGTGTATCAATTCTATTCCGACGCAAAGTTCCTGAATGACAAAGGAGTCATGACACGGACACTTATAGTGGAGCGGTGGGTCCTTACGGGAAGTCTCCAACAGCCGAGATCCACAATCTCTTCCTAGACATCGGACTAGAGTTGACAGCGGTTTGTTGGGGACATTATAGTGAAAAGTTGTTAGAGAGTTATACGCCCTTACGTGGCTACTCTCCAAATCACAAATTGATAAGCGGGTGCTCCCGCCAACCAGGCCCACAGGATGTACGAGTACGTGCATTCAGTGATATCTCCCTGCCTTCCATTCCCCCGTATATATACGGCAGAATGTTGATGTCAACCTGAAACCTCTCACCTCCGAGTTGACTACTAGTGGATGGCCATGCACTTTTCATTGATGGAGAGGTGCTGATGGGCTGGTGACCCGAGCCGAAGGGAGCAATACAAGAAGGAAACCTGAACAATCACGGTGAAGTTCTGTGGTTTGATGTCTGCCACTGCCTTTCCCCCACAGCTGCTGATAATATAGTCACACGGGATCGAGCAGTACTGATGGCGGCGATGATAGCCGGGTTTGAAGTGGACTTTGTGTGGCTTATAGAGGCGGTCATGCACGAGAGGGCTTTTAACGTAACAACTACTTACCCTTTCCCGTGCATGATATTTTCTCTATGTAGGTTCGCAGGTGTGCCTATATGGCACGTTGATCAGCTCAAGACCCCGCCGGGCACTGTTAATATCGGCCTCATCAAGGATGAGGCCAATGAGTTGGCTCCACGCAGAGGGCCCCGTCCAGAGTTTCCTCCACTTGGTGTCTATCTGGTTGATATGATAGCACAGGCCCGCATGGCTACGTAGGCGGCTTCCACTGACACTACCCCGATCGAGTCTATCCGGTTAGTAGAACTTCCTGAGCTCCTCTCGCTCAGCCCCTTTCCCCGCTTTGGTCCCGCTTGCTAGGGTCTAGAAATTAGAGGCACAGATAGCTACACTTCTATATCACATCCAGCCTTGGATGCAGAAGTCTATTGATGAGGCAGAAGAGCGCTTGGAGCGGAGAATTGTCCAGCACACAGAGCGGAAGATCACTAAGGTTCATTAGCGCTTGGACGCATTTGACTTGCGGGTGTTAGCCCAACCAGCCCCTCAGGTGGATGTGTCGACCCTTCAGACTTCGGTCGACAGTGTTCGCACAGACATCGACATGATCTTAGAGGCTAGGGTGCCTGAGTCTGAGGCCCTTTCTGCAGAGCCTGCTGAAGACACAGTGATGGCGGCCTTATTCGCCACTTCTGAGATTCCACCACCTCCCCCTCGAGAGCATGCCAAGAGGCGTAGAGGTCAAAAGGAGTATGAGGCTCGAGCATGAAAGAAGGAGCGCCGTGAGATGGAGGATGTGAGGAGAGCCTCGCTTGCTGATGAGGAGACACGTTAGATGAGGGCAGTAGATCTAGCTGTTGGGGCATCTAGCTCCAGAAATGTGGAGATAGCGGGAGGCACTGCTGATAGTGTTGTCGATGCTATGGAAACTACTGAGGGTGTCCATATTACAAAGGTAGTGGGTTCCGAGGAATCGGACCCACCAGCTTGCTGATCAAGGGTGCTTTGCGCTCCAGGTTTGTTTCACCTACCACTCTTGTATTTCAATATTTTTTTATGCATTGGGGACAATTGCATGTCTTTTTGTTGGGGGTGGGGTAAATGGAAAGTGAGTACTAGGGTGAAGTCTGAGTATCCCAATTCACTATCCTCTTTTGGGATAATCTTGCCTGTGTTCTTCTTCCATAAGAGACTGATTAGTTTTGGGTTGAACAGACATGTCTAGATCTTCTGTACATATGTTTAATCTGAAGCAGATTTGGCTTAAAATGATATCCTGATAAAATGGAAAATGATGCATGACTAGGCATAGTAATGATAAGGTGTGGCTCTAGAATAAACATAGAGGTAACAAACTGCAGGCCCTAAGTATAAAATTTGAAACTAGGTGTCTGATAATCTTGTAGAAGAGTAATGACTGGTCAAGCTGATGTGTGAAGGAGATTTGAATAGTCCACTATTGTACTAGTAAAACTTGCCTGGTAGTCTGCCTAAAAGTAGTCTGAATAGAACAATTAGGGAAGGATCTTAGGCCCTGTTCATAATATAGTCAATTTTAGCCTAAATAAAAGAAAACCAAGGAATTTCTTTATCGTTATAATAATCTGCTTCTTTTATTTGATGATCTTAATGTTAGATGGTTGGTGGTGAACAATTATATATGTAGTAGAATGTTTAGTAAGCTTGTTAGGAAACACAAATTTCAAATTTTCCACTCAAACTAACCTAGATGAAGTAAGAATGACGTATGTAGGATTGTATGTGACCTCTGAGAGGTCAACGATGCAGGTCTCATTTGCGGTCGAGATTCCAGTCGTGAAAAAGTTTGTATAATATCCCTAGGTAAAATTACAGAAATAATAAGTTCATCAACTACATTGAGTAGTTTCTAAGTCATTGTAGTGAAATGCACCATTATCCTTGATTAGAGACTGCATGATGCGTAGGAAAATTTCCCTTTTTCGTATCTTATCGCGTCGTTCCTAATGTTTGACTTCTTTATGTTATGAGTTTGTCTAAAATCAAATCCTTGTTGTTTACAAATAATGAACACTAGGAGAGCTATTGTTCAGATGGGAGGAGTAGCAGCTGCTGGGGACAATCAAGTTCCACCCCAGGCTCCAGCGGAAGGAGTAGTCATGCCAGTTAACCCTGCTGGGTTGACTGATGTTGAGGTGAGGGAATATCTAGCCAATATGGCACAGACCATACCCATGCAAGCTCATGACATGACAGTCCAGGTGAACTGACAGAATGCTCAAAGGGAGAAGCCACATTTACGTAGCATGGCTGACAGGCAACGAGAGTATACAAGGATGAATCCTCCTATTTTCACATGGTCAAAGAATTAAGAGGATCCCCAGGGATTATCCCCTGAAGTTTGTGAAATTATCTATGTATGCCACTTCTCTTGTATCTAGCAACAGAAACGAGATGAGTAGATTCTTGACAGGGATTGTTGAGGATCTCGAGTAGCAGTGTAAGGGTAGCTATGCTGCATGATAGAATAGATCTTTCTAAGCGTATGGTCCATGTAGAGCAAGTTGAGGAAAGCAAGAAGAGGAAGCAAACTAGGGTAGGGAACATGTAAAGGCAAGTTAAGAAGAATTTTTCAAGGCACACTAGTACTGAAATCAGGGATAAGCCCAGGTTTAAGAAGGAACTCTCCCACCAAGGGTAGTCAAGTTCATCCAACGATTGCTATGATAGAAATTCCGAGTCAAGAGTTAAGAGAAACAATAAAGTAGATAAACCTCAAGAGAGACCACCTTGAAGGAAGTGTGGCAAACTACATAGAGGAGAGTGTATGATGGGCACTAACGCTTGTTACAGTTGTGGCAAACCGGGTCACATGGTGAAGAATTATCCGCTTAAGAAGAGCTTAGAACAAGGGTAGGAAAGAGTTCCGTCTAATGGTCCAAGTGAAGAGGCTCCAAGGAGGCAACAAATCTTCGCACTCAAGTCTAGGGGTGCAAAGGAAGTCACCTCTGGTAAAGTCTTGAGTGAGTAGCCTTAATTAGTCCTTCAGGTATTTGACTGTGTATGATGTGTATGCACTAGTATAAGGTTAATATGTTTGAGTCATCATGTTGGTTGTTGATTTGTATGATTTATATGTTGTCTTATGTTGTATGCATTGATGAGACTAGTTTAGGAAAGAGTTCCTTAGTATATTAATGTGAAACTACTTGTAGGTTTCGAGAATGTGCACCATCATGTTAATATGTGAATCAGATATTCACCAATGGGGAGTATTGGATTACCTATGCATGCGTACGTTCTACAGATGACTTATTTATCGTTAGTAAAAGAGTAGTGTCATTCGGGGACGAATGTTCTTAAGGGGGTAATAATGTAACAACCCTAAAAATGGATAAAATAAAAAATTGTTAATGTGTCAAGAAGGCTTATGCTTAGACCAAGGTTCACACGGATTAATACGCGTAGAACCAGACCTCAAGACCCTTGTTACAGCCAAGCCAAGTAACTTGGGGATTTACTTGATATTGGAAAGTTTGGGTCCAACCATGTAGGGCTCTTGAATACGAAGATTTACTTGAAGGAGTCTTTACCGAATTTAAAAAGGGAAAAGCTTAGGTCTGGAGGGTCTAGGGGTAAAATGGTCTTTTTCCAGGATAAGGGTAGTATCATAATTATTCTAAATATATAATTAATTCTTTAATTAATAAGGTTTCGGGGTATTTTCGGGAGAGAGGGCCGAAATTGGGCTCTTGAAGTGAAGTCTTGCTCCACCCAGGTTTGAACCTAGGTGGAACCAATGTTTTGAAGTGATTTTTATTTAATATATTGAATTAATATAATTAATCAATTCTTATTATTCTTTATCTGATTTAAAATAAAATAAAAATCATATTTTCATTTAATAAACAAAATATTATTGACTAAGTCCTAAAACTAGACTCCTAAGCCTCCTAAAACTACCACTCTCTCAAGTTTATCTATCCACTCTCACGCTCCATCTCTCTTATTCTTTCACATGTATTTTCTCTGCCAAAATCGATATAAAATCATAAAATAAACTTGGTTTCACACTTGAAGAACTCACCACGAAATCACAAGAAAAACAAACGTTAATCCATCATACTAGGCAAGGGAGGTTGTCATTCCAGGGAGTTGATTGAGGAGGCTTAGACGTGTTTTGGGTAAAATTTTTGGGCATAAATGCAAGAGTTAATGTCAAAAAAAGGTATGGGTTCTCTTCTCTATGTGTCCATTCCCAAAGTAACCCATTAAGGTTCAAAATGTCATTCCGAAAATAAGATTGTTCCCTGTTGCCTGTCCATGTCAACTAGCTTCCCATTGAATCATGGTTGGTTATGTGCAGTAGAAAATAGGGATGAGACGTGTTTTCGTGGTGATGATTATGTGTTTATATGTATTGTTTGGAATTATGTGGACTATGTTGATTTTCCGAAAAAATGTAACTTACTTTGTCAGTGTGTGTTGCCGTGGCATTGTCATGGTTTAGGACTTTGAAATGTGCATTGATAGTTCTTGATATTTCAGTAACATGTAATGTAAAATGTGATGTACAGGAACGAGTGAAAATGTGGCTGATTTGGGATAATATCTGTGGCTCTTAACGATACATTGAAGACCACCGCAAAACTTTCTAAATGCACTACGAAATTCCCATAAGAAATAAGGTATAACTTGATTAAAGGATGTCACAAAATTAAAAGAAAATTTACAGCTTTATTAAATGAATTTCGATCAGAAAGAGGGTTAAAATTTTTTGAAAAAAATGAATTAAAAACAAGTGAGGTCATGGAGGATTGAAAACCCGTGGACCTGACCATGTTTAAAAACCATGAAAAGAAGAAGTAAAAAGAAATGTGGTGAAGGAGATTCAAATCTGGATGGATGGAAATGTAACTTGAAAGGAAAAAATAACAATATGAGAGGAGTTGATATTCGAACCCCACCACCTCTAATCATATTAAGAAAGCGTAAAAGAAAAAATTGAGGCACGGAATCCAACCCATGACCTTCTAGATAGTGAGGGGGGTAAGATATTGGAAACAACTAAAATGTGAGGCGGGGAATCGGACCATGACCTCTAGGCGGTTATAAGGGAGTCAAGGCAATGAAGAAAAGAGCTGTGAGGTGTCGGGGGAATCGAACCCACGACCTCTATGCAGATAAGGAGAAAAATCAATGAAATTAAAGCGGGTCTATGTTGGGTTTGAACCCAAACCCTCAGCAAAAGAGGAGACAAATTTAAAGGCAATGAAACTAAAAAGTAAATGAGGGTTGGGGGGTTCGACCCACATCATCTTAGTCCGTTATTGTAAGAGATAACTGAAAGAGGGAAATTAAGGGAAAAAAAATGAAGGCATTGGGGCTCGAAACATGGGTCCCCAAGCCGTATGATCAAACCCAAAATGAATAAAAAAATGTAAGTGTTATTCAAGGGATTTGAAAATCGTGTTCCCTTTCCCAAATTCCGTATTAATACATAAGTCCTATGTGAATTAAATATTCAAGAATAATGCTACCTACTTAGAACAAAACTGAGATCTTGGCATACATACAAGATGCATAAGTCGTGTACCACATAACCTTAGGAAGATATGAATCACTTAAACAAACTATGAATGAAGACTCATGACTTTTATGTATAGATCCATAAGTCAAATATACGTTTAAAAAAAAAGTGAATCTAAGATGTATGGAATGAAATGATGTACCTTAGAAGGGTTAAGTAAGAGTGTAAAACACAGTAAATTTCCAAGTGCATTGGCATATGATGAAACGAATATTCTGTTATAAAATGATGAAAACCTACAATGGTTAAGTAAGAGTGTGTAACACATAAATCGTCAAGTACATTGGCATATGATGAATTTAACATTCACGTAAAAAGGGGTTAATAATTATGAAAAACAAATGTGCTAATGTTAATAAATGTGGTGACAGCATGATATGAGGCTCATTTAAAAGACGAGAGCAATCTCAAATGAGCCTAAGTAAATGTTACCAAAACGCACTCACCTATGATAGTGTAAAGTTAATGAAGAGAACAGTGTCTATGAAAACTCTAATGATAGTATTAAGATTAACACACTTAATACTAATGATGAGATGAGAAATCATATATTGAGCTTTGATGTCCTCATGCTAGAATCAAACTATTATGACGTATGAGTTGAATGTAATGGAACATTATACTGAGCATTGATAGGCTAGCTATTAGTGGTGATGCCTTCTTTCAGGAAGGGCGAACGTTCACGTAACTCTCACGAGATGAGACTTTCCATCATGCCGGATACGAGTCTCCTTATATATCCTATTCTTCGGACCAATATTGCCAATATAGGGATCTGGCGGTGTTGAATCCCCATGTACGCTATCATGTTTTGGGTCACTTTAGCAGGTGATTCCACCTTTTTTTCATTATGGGGTTTCATGACACTGGAATGATGATGCTCACATGATGTATGTCAGTTATAGTTAAAGTTCCCAATGAATGAACGAATGAGGCCAACCTCAAATGAGGTACATAATGAAATGAATTGTACATAAGGTTTTAGGGCAGGATGATCAAGAGGTAACTTAGAGTCAAGCAATACGTTAGGCCACTTGATTTTTTAATTCAAAAACAAGAAATTTTATTATTACTTTAAAATATTCAAACTGATAAAAATCGATTGAAAAGGGTTCAAAATTCAAATATACATTCCGGGAAGGTGTTTGGCCCTCAGAATGTCTGTTAACTCGCGGTTGACCGGCGAATTTACTAAATTACTTTTTAAATTTTTTTTTTAAAAGATATTGACTAATAAAATAAAATCAAGCTTTTATTTATTTATAACAATATTACTATTCTATTTTAATTGCGCGTTTGACCGGCGAATTAATAACATTACGTGCTTTTAAAAAACATTTTTTGTTAAAGATATTACTAAATAAATAAAATCAATCTTTTACATTTATTTTAACTAATAATTACTATTCATTGTTAAATTGAGTTATTTTTAAAAGGAATGAACTTAGAAGGAAACCTCAAAAGGGAAAACTCACAATATTTGACGTCTAATAGTGGAAAATAAAAGCTAAATATAAAGTATAAAAAAATTTTTTTTATTTAAATCCGAAAAGGAAATATTTAACTTTGCGGACAAAATTTAACAATGAAATAAGTTCATACAATAGAAAAATCAATAAAGAGGAGAGGAAAGGGAGGAATTTGCACGTGGCTCTTTGCCCAAATTCATCAAAAATGGACCTTAGGGCCGCAATCAAGCCAAAAATCTTGTAGCAACTTTGGATGGGATTTTTGGCCCATTTCTCTCTTAAAAACTGGCCTCTTTTGATGTTATGACTGTATACGTTCTATTTTCTTATATTGGGATGTCTAGCTAATGTATGCGGCCCCCGCCCCTGTTTAATTTCGGCAGCACCATGTGTATTTTTCCAACCTCGTTGTATCATATATTCATATGTATATTCGTGTATACACAGTATTAGCCCGTTTTGTTAAAGCTTTGGAGACCTAACAATTTAACTTTTCCAGCAACCTAGTTTACTGTCTTTCACCTGTTCATAACAAGTTTTTGAGGGGTCTGGATACTCTAGAAAGATCTTTTTGATCATTTATTTAAATGGCTCGAACACAAGTGGAGGCGAATGGATTAAATCCATGAGTGACCTCAAGGAGAGTTTTTTCACATGCAATCATACAAAATCGCTTAAGTACATGAGGCGATAAACTAATAAAATTTTTATCTTTAATAAACGGCAATGAAAGATGCGAACTACTTTAGAGATTCGAGTTAGGGGAATCTATGACTCAAGGAACACAAATGAACTAGAATAAATAAAATAAGTCTAATAACAAGTCTGAACAGCATCACCAATTGGCACACATTGCATGTAGCGTTAATGAACCTATCATATACAATAGGAATTACATCACTGTTACTAAACAAATGAAATTCAAAATATGCAGAAGACACATGCTACACTTTCAAATAAAGCATACCCTCAATTGACGAGATTTTAACAATTTTAAATCCATATTTTTAAAAAACAAAAGAATCACGATGAGCTACTGTGGGTGTAGCAAAATAATCTAAGAGGAGTGAAATATACAACAACAAGAAATAAGACTGTCCAAAACTAACATATTGACTGAGAACAAATACACATAATACGGATCCAAGAAAGAGTTGGTCTCTGTACATTTTTTTTTGGAAACAGAAACCGAAATGGACAACAATCAAGTCGGCGTAGCTCCGACTACACACACCTGTAAACGCATAGAACGTAAGAAAAGAAAATCAGTTTTCGAACAGGATCATAATACTAAACCCCTAGTAAAACCAAGACTAAGAGAACTCATAATTTAAACTTACTCAGTCAATTTTGAAAGTATAGTCTTTTTGATTGAAGTTCAAATATCGGGGAGACAAGCTAGCTAGCTGTGGATCTTATCATGGCAACAAAATAATGAAGAAAATAATTCATGATTGGATCAGAAACTAAAGATTATAACAAACGTAACAATATATTTGCATGCCTAACTGGATAACGCAAGTTAAATAGGCTTACAACTTCACACATGCTACCATACTTATAAATGGAAAGATCAACACCCCAATTCCATTAAGCAATAGAGTCCAAACCCGGGACATAACGACAAAATTCTGAGATAATCTAGAATATTCACACTGGATTCAAACCACATACTTTGACACGACCACAAATCAGAATCATAAGGTGCAAGTACTCGTATGAGCACTCGAAGTCAAGAAATGAGTAAGCAACAAACAGCCACAAAATAAGGCTTTTACCGACACACGTATTGTAACTTTCTTGACACACAGAACGAATCCGATTAGAATCAGTATAACGGTGTAGAATATAACGTCTAACGGGCAGCGGGACCCAGGCACCAAAATGAGCTTGAAAGAGCGGGAGTTTCCACGATGATTGAAGGATACACCCGAGGAGAACTTGGAATGAATGAAATTGATGAACCAAATCCACGAATAAAGAATATATTCAAGAACTACTTCGGATTTCAATGATTTTCTTCTTTAATACTTAGAGGTTAAAATCTCAAGATTTTTCTCTATAACTTAGCACTTTTCCATTTTTCATCCAACTTTAGTAGCTCACTGTTTCTTTAATCAAAAATTCTTATTGATTTTTTATTTCTTTTCACAAGAAATTTACTCCCAAAAAACCAGTAATTCACACTGAACAATAGCGACTATATATAGAAATGGGTACTAGTTTTCGTTTTTCGGTTTTTGTTTTTTTTTTTTGGGGGGGGGGGGGGGAATACCATCTAAAATTGAATTACAAGATGTTCTTTTTGAATTTATAAATCCCAAAACTTTTTTACTGTTTTGGAACGAAATGCTTTTTCCGAAGCATTCAACCCTATTCTTGATGAGGAATGTGGGATGGATAATCTTGATCGATCTCCCGTCCTTGCATCCTAACGTGGCGCTAACTCACACGAGCAGGAAGATTCGCATGCCCTATTTTTGCTTTTGCGATTGCAGAGGGAAAGAAAATGTTGAAGGAAGGCGACAAGAACTTAAGGTCGTCCTTTGCTTTCCGGGAATTCATCTTGGCGTGAAGTGTGTCAGGTCGAGTTTCTGGGCTGCTGAACTAGGCTGGAGGTCTTGTTCGTTGTTCGTTGTTCGTTTCTTTCTCCTCTTTTCTCTCTGGGTTTTACGCTAAAGAGGAAGAAAGACCACAGGGTTTGTTGTGGTGGGTCTTTTGTTGTTATTTATGGGTATGGGCTGATATATTGTTTACTTTATTTGTTGCATTAGTAATGCTAGATTTGGGTTGGGAATTGGGGGCTGAACATAGAATGTTTATTTGGCTTGAGGAATGGTCCAATGAGCTAAGAAAGGTTCAAATTTGTCTTATCACAACTGGGTTTAGTGATTTAATTACTAAACCAGAATTAATATACATTATTTAAGATCTTCTTAATCTTAAAAAAAAATAATTATTTTTAAAATTAGAAACAATTAACCTAAAATATAGTTCTTATTGAACCACACTATTGGTCTAAATTTTTACTAAAATTAAAAAAAAATAGATGATTTTTATTTAATAATAAAGTATAATTAATTATATACATAACATTTAAAATATATATATATAATATCAAAAATTATAAAGAGTGAAAACTAATAAAATAAACTTAAAAAATATTTTGAATTTTATAAAACTTTATTATAAATCCTTTGGAATCAAGCAAGCTGATGATTGAATGTTATATTTTTGATGGTCAAATCTGGGTGTCAACATTAGCCCTTCATTTTACTTGATTGGATGTACAGAAATTGAAGAAAAGGAATTGATAATCTAGTTTTGACAGGCACAGCATCTTTATCTTTTGGAAAAATGACTTTGTGGGATTTTAGTATTATGGTGCCGAACCGAAAGTGGGATCTCCTACGTATCTCAGCTATATAAGAAGTCAGGCCACCTGTAGTTCGCTATTCTTGATTTGAACACACATTTTAAAAAATTCTAAGCCCATCCTGTACGGAATAATAAAGGGATCAGATGTCCGGAGAATAAGAATTTATGACAGAATATTATTAGAGTCCAGCCAGTTTCCAATATTTAGTCTCCATCACACATATCCTTAAACTATATGAATCAGCGGCTTTTAGTTCGACTAGATCTGTTAAAATAAAATCTTATGCTTGATAACCTTTTTGGTTCTAGACAAATAACAGGAATTGGGGTCTCAAACATTTGCAACCTCTTAGCCATGAATGTGGAGCTTCTTCACATCCAAAAGTAAATAAGAACGGTACAAGGCCATAATTCCAAAGCTCTTGTGATTGTCACTCAGATTGAAAAGATTCTTCCGGTAAAATCAAGAATTTTCCAGATGTAAAACTGAAATGACATAACCAAAGAAAAACCTTATGCCTTCAAATAGGGGTGTGGTTTGATTGTGGTGGAAATCGCTCCTCTGCTCGCGTCCTAAGAGTTTGACACTCCTCTTTCGATTATGTTCCAGTTCGCTACTAAGAAAAAATTTCACATTTGTTGCGTTCTTGTTGATGTCGTCCTCACCTGTGGTATGACTTGAGAATTCATCCTCTTCGATGCTCTCGACAGAGACTGAAATAACTTGTTAGTAGAAAATGCCACGGGAAAAGCGGTAATATACATTACGATGCTTTTCGCTTACTCTTGTTGTGAAAGATGTCACATAAATATGTTCAGTATATGTCTCTTACGAACATAGTATGTCCATTACAACTCATAATTTACTGTAGACTCAGAATGTCGTTGCTTGTTTTGTTTATGGCAGATTCTGGTGATCTTTACAATGAGCTAGCCAGCTCAATATTTATCCAACTATAGCGAGGTGGACGGCTCGATGATTATCCAGTTAAAACGAGGAGGATGTCTCCAAAATGTTCAAACTGCAACAAGGTGGATGGCTCGATAATTATCCAACTTTAATGAGGTGGATAGCTCGATAATGTTCCAACTGTAACAAGGTAAGTGACTCGATAAATATCCAACTGTAACAAGGTGGATGACTCGATAAGCATCCAACTGTCACAAGGTGATGCACTCGATAATGTTCCAACCTGTACAAGTGGATGTCTGATAATATTTTGGCTTTTTAAAGAAATTTCAGGTCATCCTGAATCTTTCTTTAATGTCTTATGCACATGTGTTTGATCTAAGATTTATCCTCTTTGAATGATTTAGACAAAAAATGAAATAAACTTGTTATCACAAACTGGTAATTTAAAAGGGAAGTGATATGCTTTACCGTCCTCGACAATTTTTATATCTACAATCAACTCTGTAAGTTCTTGATGCCAGTCGATGATACTTGATATGATGTAAAATGATGCTTCAGTTAATAGAAAGATGATGATATTTGGTTTGGATCATGCCTCTACATGATAGGTTGATGATGTTGAGACTCATTTTATAGGATAATGATTGATGATCCATCGGTGGAATTATTTTGGCCCGCTTTACTTGATAGGGTGATGATGCTCCATTTGGTAGGATATGTAATGATGCCTCCATTGATAGGATGATGATGTTTCCATTGATTATCCCTTGTTAGGATTTGATGATGTCCATTGAAATGATGATGATGTTCCCTAGATGATTCATTAATGGATGATTTGATCCCATTTGCTGGATGATGATCTCTATCTCTATCAATAATTATGGTGATGTCCTTCTGGATGGTGGTATTAATCTCATTTCATAATATTGTAGAATGTCCTTTGTAGGGTCTCACATTACCCACGTCTGATATCGACGCGAATTGTGAGCTTCTTAAAATGGCCTGATGCTAAAGAAGAATGTACTTGAACGTCATTGTAGATGCCTCTTACATGGTGAGATCAATGTGTTTTGACTTGTTCATATTTGAACATTTTGCACTCAATTATAACTCTGCTTTGCCGGACAATTTGAAGGAGGTGTTTGCCGGATTCTGTACTCTTCTTTTCTTCCATGAAAAACATTAATGACTTTCATGAATCCACAAAAAAACTTAGTTTTTAAAACAAACTGGTGTGGGTTGACTTCGTCAAACGCTTGCTCTTTGACTTTCTATCTTCACTTGATCTCTCCCCTCTCTTGCTTCTCGATGGAGAATACGAAACACTTATGCAAAATATTTTAATTAAATAGTTAATTTTTTTATGAAAAAAGTTCTCAAAAATGATGTAACTGAAAAATGTCACTTCCATGTATCTTGTCACGTCAAGCTTGATGAACGCTTTGAGGTTTATATATCAAGATCTATCAGACCACTTTGACGAGAGATCTGAAATTGTGGAAGTTTTGATGATATTAATCTTGAAATGTCAAGAATTGTTAAAGTGTTTAATTCTGATCTTCCAAACATTTTTTGGTGGTCACTTGAAGTTATTCTGAAATAAGAATCATGCTGGTAGTATTCACAGCTATCTTACCCTTTAACGAAACCAAAAATGAAATTTTTTGAGGTCATCCTCAAAAATTCTTCCCCAGTTAACAGTCTGGCGTATCTTGACCTTTTGGTGAGAACAAATCATGAATTTTTGGATCCTTTCACAAAATTGGTCCTGTTTGTTATTTTTTTTCATCTCACGTACCTTCAGTGTTGCACTAGTGGGGAGATCTTTTTCGTTAATTTTTGAGTTTCCCTCAAAATTCTGTCCGCAGTTTCTATTGTAAGGAAAATATATCTTAAGGAGATATGAACACGCTTTGTGTGCCTACCTATCCCGTTGAGGCTCAATAATTCACAACGCAGTTCCCCCTAAAAGGTTAACAATAGTAAGAAAATTACATAGAAATCGACCGTGGCCGACACAGGACACCTACGTATCTCTTTCTTGAGAATTCAGGTCGAACGTAGTTCAAGTACAAATGAAAAATGCTGAAAAATATATATAATGGAGTGACTGAAGACGATATATGCCGCCTACGTATCTCATTCTTAAGAATTCAGGTCAGAATAGTTTATAACAAGAAATATTTTTTCTAACTACAGAACATAAGATGATTACAAACAAACTATGCAGTTACGAGGATAGAAATAAACAACTCTCTAAACCTTCAATATAAAAGCTTTTGATAGCAACTGAGTCGATTGACAATTTGAGATGAACGTCTATGTTTCACCACGATTTGTGATCAAACAAATGTATTCAATGTATTTTCTAAGTAATCTGTTGAGTTCTCTTTACTAAGTTTCTTTCTGATGGTCCTGATTATCACTTTTTTACAGTGATCATTTTCCAGATTTACAGTTTGTGTCTCATCCAGATTCAACTTACATTAAGTCTCAAGTCATTTTAAATCGTCGGCTATGTGTTTGAATATTATGATCTCATTGTCATACTCATCAAACTCATCTTCATCTACCGCATAATGTTCATTCAGCTTGTGACATGACGTGATATGGGCAGGTTCTTTTTATAAAAATTATAAGTTTTTGTTTCAGTGAAACATATACAAAGATAGTGAGATAGCAGAATAAAAACAAGTAAATAAAATTTTCGCAATAGGAGAGACTTTATAAAAAGTAAGGAAATACAAACTTTGGTCATGACCATGAGTCATTTTTCCTTTTTCATAACATTACGAGGGATATCAAAATATAATTAGGTAAAACAACACAAAAGGTGGTTTCAATCCTCATTCTAACTACCACGATTTTGAAACACATAAATTCATTTTTGTCATCAATTGAATCGAGAATAAAGAGCGGGAGTGGAGTTAAGTTAAGAAGTTTCTTCTTCTTCATTTTCTCATCGTCTCCTATGTCTGGCCCTCAATTATCTTCTTGGGTGCATCACCACATCTTTAAAAAGACCCCCCAATTCCTTCTCTAAGCCATCACAGGGGCATATTATTTTCTTTCCTAGATGTACTGGCGTTTAATGAGGCAGACTTTGGTGAACATGATTAATCTCCCTCTTGTTCTTACGCTCTTTTGCACGAAGAAAAAGTGTTGACCGGTGGTCAGGTCAGCTTAAATTGATTGCTCAATTATGCTCGGCAGAAACATGCAACTTTCTCAAGATTGCCAGGACTAGTTGGAATTCATCATCTTTACCATGATGGACTGATCCCTACCGTCCTATCATAATGATAGTGGGCACATGCGTGCGATGCACTCGGTGATCAGTTATTAGCAAGAGACATTACTGTTGATGCTTGTGGATAGCAGCGGTCATGACCACATTCGGTCGATCATAGTCTTGATCTTTTGCTTTAAATTGATAACTAAGTTTTCTGTATCTTGCCAACACCTGTTGGAATGATATCACAAGTTCGATTGGCTCGGTAAAATTAAGAGATGGTAGCCAATAGCTTTTCGGCCAAACATAATGAATAATACCTGTAACATTCAATTGATCACACACTACCCTTAATTTCGATGAGCGGCTGTAAAACTCCAAGTGCTTTCATCTCGCCATCTCGTACGAGTAGGATTATAATGACCTGTTTGAGGAGTAGCCTTTGATGAATGATTTCGTGCATTTTGCAAGAGGGGCTTGAGACCCGCTGGGTCATCATATTAACATGAATCCTCCACGATTCGACGGTGAATTCCTATTGGCCTTGAAAGTGGAAATTTTGAAGAAAAAGTGACAATTCTTTGATAATAAAGTCTGGAAATTTTAAATTCTTTCAAACTTGATGCAAATCCTTACAGTATATCTAGAACCTTTTGAATGGTAAGAACATGAAGAGCGGGCCTAATCATAGTCTGGGATTCACAAACTGATAACTTTTTCTGTGGGTGTCACATATAGTTTTTTACATTAAGAACCTACTGCTCGCTTTCAACCTCTTGGCAAAAAAATTTGACAAGAAAGATTAATGACCATTCCGTGAAGATTGAAGACATACGTGGTGCACAAGTATACTTAGAGGGATTACTGTCTTTTAGCCGTTGTCACGGCTGTCAATTCCGCGTTATGTTCGGAATTTGTAAGTGGATTGGTGACGACCCATTGTACCTGTCTCTGCTCGTATCGATGGATCTTATGGTTGCCTTTAGCATTTTGCAATGCAGGCCCGGTTAACATAATTGAGCATTTGAGTATTTGAATGGAGCTTATATTTGGATGATTTGATGGTGTAGATTGGTTTAACAGTATGGTTCTTGATAAGGTAAGGATTTAAACTGATGTATACATAATCGCGAAGGGTAGGCGTGTTTTGAATGTAAAGATTTCGAATATTAAGACCATCATGTCCACTTTGAATTTGTGGCTTGATTCAATTAGAAATAAGCTGAAATCCTCTTACCCTTTTTACTACTCCGTCATGTCCTGGATTCATCTTCGGGGAGTCATCCAATGATTTTTCCTTCTAAGGCCATATTCAATAGTTTTCAGTCATTCACACCAATTCTGACTATCTCACTGAACTTCCCTCCTAAAAGAGTACATCATGTGGTCCATACCTCAGTCAGTGCTCTGTTAATGTGCACGCAGATTTCAATAATTTTTAATTATCGGTCAGGGGAGTCCCTAACTCTTTTGCGACCTCTCTTCTCCAATGGTAGTCCAAAACTCGTGATGCTTTCCAGTAGAATTCCTGTTTGATTCTACCCAAATAGTTTTTAAAAAATTGTTTTGAATGAATTCTATTTTAGCAAACCTTTCAAGAAAGTCTTTAACCAATCGGTTCACACACTTGTCCTTGTTTTCAATTTCTAGAAATACACAATTCCAGAGCTTCTTCATTCAGACTTCGACTAAAGAGTCTCATCAGCAAAGCCTCATCTTTCCCGAATCCAATAAGTTGATCATAATAAGCCTTCAAATGAGTCAAAGTATTCTCAACTCTGCTAAATGCATCAAACTTAGGTACTTTAAAACGTTAGAGAAACTCCAAATGTGTATGACGACACAAATGTTCATAATTGAACCCTACAATGTCTGGAGTGTGTCGAAAGTCCTTCATTACATTCATGACATCCTCTCTGATGCTTTGCTAAGTTTTTCCTTTCCTGACCATACAAACATTTTCCTTCTTCTCTAAATATTCTGCTTCAAAATGTGTGGTAAGATGAGTGTACGATTCAGGTGAAGTTTGAAGATGAAATGTGGTTTTTAGAGGTTTGGGTTGAGTGGTAGGTGGGTTTTTGACAATTTGAGTAGGAATTTGATGATTGAGAGAAAAATTCTTAAGAATGTTTGTATCTGGATTTTGAGAAGTAGGTGACTTTTGATGTGAGGAACTAGCATGTTGTGGTTAGGGGTGGTTGAGTCAATGATGGAATGTTTTGGAATTGTAAAGGTGGTTTGAATTTTTTTGGGAAATTTCAGCGTGGAACTTTGGATCTGAAGAAGGAAAGGAGTGGAGTCCTCTCGTTGTCTAGAGTAGGAGTTTTTTAGCAAGTGATCAAATTTCAAATCTCGAGTCTTGTCCATTTCAACCCTCATTTCATCAATCTCTTGGAGTAACTGTGCGATCAACTTCTTTTGATCAGCAATGATAAGGTCATTCACAATAGCTTGATTCATGTTAGTATTCTCAACATTTTCAACAATTTTATCATTGGCTTTTGATAAGCATTGGTCGGAGAAGGAATCTTTGGGGTCTTTGGACCTAGTAAAGTATGGATGTCCAGTCATTTTCTCAACACGAATCATTTTTTGAGTACCTGACAAAGAAAAGCAAACAAGGAATGTGTTATTTTGTCAATATAGTTAATACAAAATATCATACACATTAATTGTAACATGCATAGAGTTGCTTCTCATTTGAAAATACTTAGCCCACTATATTGAAAGATGATTAATAGACAAATTTGTCTATTGATTATAGTTAAATTCATCGAAATGGTCGACTTGAGTCCGTGCACAATTTGATTGTATCTTTCAATTGTCGTCTTCTTGTTTTTTGAGATATAACTTTAATTACCTATTAAGGGTTGAAAACATAAAATTTCTCAAAATAGGGGACGGACCTTCCGAAAGGTTGCCTACGTATCTTACCCAAAGAGAATTCAGGTCCTACGTAGTTCGACTCTTAAATTTCTTTTGATGTGAAATGATTAATCTTTGGTTTTCTTATATGACAGTTCCGTATTAAAGAAAATGAGATCATTTTTCTTGGCACATTAAGACTCGAAGAGTATTTGGACACGCTTTTGACATTGATTGTATTAGTGTTAGGGGTTCTAAAAAGATTGGAAGAGAGTGAGCTAGAATAACTCAAAATAACAACATATTAAAGGAGTTATCAAACACTAATAAATTTGTGTTATAACACATATGTTATCATTTGTACTAAGAGTAGGCCTAGCGATCGAGGGCTAATACGTCATTCGAAATTCCATACCCCAAATTTATAAAAACTTATCAACAAAATAAATGGAATTATACTAGGGAAAAAGGAATAAAAAATAATAAGTGCCTTCAACCAGGATAAGCCCTAAACTATGCCTCCACGAAAGGTCTTGCTTCTGTCTTGATTTTTTGTAATCATCGTTTGCAACAGCTTCGTATAGTCTAGTAGCTTGTTGAAGGTCTTCTTTCAACCTAAACAACTATAATCTAATCCTTACCCTATAAGATATTATTTTTCAAACAACGTATACTCCTTCAATTTAAACATATAAGTATGAGTGTCTGTTTAGGTTTGCGTGCTGTTTTGGACTCCTGGTGGTTCTTCTAATGGGTCCCAACACGCCTTAGCTGTTGGGTCATCTTAGTTTCAACATGCCCTAATTTGGATTTGTTTAGCACTATCCTATTTGACTAAAGTTACTTTTGAAAACGGCGGGGGACCCAAACAAAACTTTGGGTTGGAACTCCCGCGACAATCCATTGACGCATGACTGAACCCAATAAATAACCTCCTAATTCCGGTAAAGGTTGATTAAACCAAAATTTGGTGTGTTCCACAAACCTTCCTTTAATATCTATAAAATAATATATATCAGAATATGCCTAATGCAATGCCTATTTTATATATATAAGAACTTACTCACAATCAGCATTGAATAATTACATTAGTCAACGTAGTCACAATCCATCTAGTTAGAACTTATTAATCCCCACTAATTCGTCATTTCTGTTTTACTTAATAAAATATAATAGTAAAAAAATGGCTACGTTTCGAAAAATCAATTTCCTTCTAATTTAAGAGAGATTAATTTTTGTGAATTGACAGAGTGCGCCACTTGATGTTTTAGTAAAAATCCAAGACAACTTATTTTATTTCAAAATATTTAAACAGATAAAATCGATTGCAAAGGGGTCGAAGTTCAAGTAATACATTTCGAGAAGGCGTTAGGTCCTCGAATATGCCCGCTACTCAGTTGATCGGCGATTTCACTAAATGGACATTTAAAGGTATTTTTTTAGATTTTTTGGACTATAAAAAGTAAAATTCCATCTTGATTTAACGTATTGACCACTATAAACTATTCTTTTTGTAACTGATTATTTTAAGGGACTGAACTTAGAAGGAATCCCTAACAGGATAACTCCAGTGTTTGACCAGTCTAATAGTGAAAAAAAAGCGAAATAGAAATAAAATAATATTTTTATTTATATGAAGAAGAGAAACAATTTACTTTGGCGAAATCAATTAAGTCAAATCAAAATTAAATAAATGAAACATAACTTAACACAATAGCAAAATAAATAAAGAGAAGAGGAGAAGGGAGGAATTAGAACTTGGGCTTTTTGCCCAAATTCAGCAAAAAATGGACCTTTCGGCCCAATTAACTGAAAAATTTTGTAGCAACTTTGGATAGGGATTTTGGCCCATTTCTCGCTTAAAAATCTGGTATACATTTTGATGCATACTGATGTATACGACTTGTGTACCATCCGTTTTCGTGTATATTGGGAGTATAAAACGGATGTATGCCTGCCCCTATCAATTTCCGCACTTTGTATCTTTTTTTAAACTGTGTAACCCCCCCTCATTATTCATCACTCTATATCGGTGTATACAACAATAATTAGCCCCCTTTTTAACTTTTTGCAGACCTACACTTTAACTTTCCATCAACCTATTTGTTGCTTTCACAACATGTTCATAGCAGTTTTGAGAGGGGGTCCTGGACGACTCGATAAGATATTTGAGCCTTTATGGCTCAAAGAGAAGTGGCAAGGGATGGAGTAAAGTCCCGAGGACTCGAGGAGAGTTTCACATGCAATAGACAAATGGATTAGTACATGATGGAATAAACTAATAAAATATTCTTGAATAAATGGCAATGAAAGATGCGAACTACTTTAGAGATCGAGTTAAGTGGGGAATTATAACTCCAAAGGAACACCAAATAAACTAAGAAATAAAAAATAAATAAGTCTATACAAGTCAAATGACAGTAAGCATTGGCACAGAGTGCATGTATGCGTTTAACCTAATCATATACATAGGACTACATCACTGTTACTCCCTCTCAAAAAATGAATTCAAAATATGTAGTAGGAACATGCTACAACTTTAACAATAAGCGTGCCCAATTGGCGAGATTTTATTATTGTTCAATCCCTACTCTAATTTTAAAACAAAAGATTAGGAGCTACGGGGTGTTTTCCAAATCATCTAGGGGTTGGAAATTAATTATATACAGAAACAAGATTGTCACAAACTAAACATATTACATAAGCACAAATACACATAGGATGTAAACAAAAGAGTTGGTTCTCTGTATTTTGGTTTTGAAACTGACACCACAAAATTACACAATCAAGTCGGCGTAGCTCCGACTACACACATGAAAACAATAATACTTAGTAAAATCATGATTCGACGATAGTTAAACCTTACCCTATAAAACCAACGACTAATAGAAACTAATATTTAAACAGACTCGACTTGAAGTGAGGCATTTCGATTGAAGTTCTAATTGTGGTAGACAATCTTGCTACGGGTGAATCTTATCAGGCCAACTAAATAAACAAATAAGAAAAATAATTCAATAAGTGATAAAATTAAAGGATAGAACAAACATAGAAAAGATATCAGCATGCTAACCACATCAGTGGTTTGAGAGTTGTGCCTACTGGATACGAAGTTAGACAGTTATCAACTTCACACCATGCTACATACTTCATAATGGAAAGATCAAACCCCCCATATCATTAAGAAGTATCCAAAACAGATAAATAACAGACTAATTCGAAATGTCGGGATATCCACATGGGATTTCAATCCACAACTTTGTTGCGACATAATCCAGAAAAAAAAAATCACAAAGGGACTAGTATATTCGTATGGAACATGAAGGTCAGAATGATGCAACAAAAGCCATCTCATAACGCTTTACTACACAAGTATGTAACTTCTGGAAATAGAACAGAAGGCGAGAGAATTATTATAACAGTATAAAATTACCTTCTCCCAAGACGAACGCGAGCCAAACAGAGCTTGAAGAGCCACGAGTTTTCCAACGCTGATGAGAGACTCCAAGGAGAGTTTGGATGAATAAAATTTGAGTGAACCGAAGCAAAGACTAAGAAAATCCAAAAAGCACTTCGGATTTCATGATTTCTTCTTCTTTAACCAACTAAAATCAAGATTTTTGCTCTGTACTTAATCCAACTTTAGTAGATCACTGTTTCGATAAAACATTCTTATTGATTTTTTTAGTGCTTTTCACAAGAAATTTTCTCAAAAAAAATCACTACTTCAATAGTGAACCATAAGGACTATACATTGAAATGGGTACTTGGTTTTTTTATTGGGGGGGGGGGGGAACCCCATCTAGAATTGAATGACAAGATGTTCTTTTTGAATTTTGAAATCCCAAAACTTTTACTATTTTTGTACGAAACCTTTTTTTTTTGAAGCATTCAATCCTATTCCGGATGAGGAAAGGGGGATGGACGATCTTGATCGATCTCCCGTCCTTGCACCCTAACGTGGCGCTATCTCACACAAGCAGGACGATTCGCGTGCCCTATTTTTGTTGTTGCGATTGAATAGGAAAGATAATGTTGAAGGAAGGCGACAATACTTGAAGGCCGTCCTTTTCGTCCCGAAAACTCATCTTGGCGTGGATCGTGTCGGGTCGAGTTTCAGGGCTGCTGAACTGAGCTAGTGGTCTTGTTCGTTGTTCGTTTCTGGGTTTAGGCGAGGAAGAAGAACAAATAGGGGTCTGTTGTGGTTTCTTTAATATGGTATTCATGGGTATGGGCTGATGTATTGTTAGTTATTGTTGCATAATAATGCTAGGAATTGGGTCATTTTAATTGGATGAAAAGAAATGTTTTCTTGGCTGGAAGGGATGTCAAATGAAGTTGAAGAAAGGCCCAAAATTTGGTCTTCTCACAAATGGGGTTTAGGAATTTCATAATAACTAATAATAGGAATTAATATAAATTAATTAATGAGATTTCTTAATCTTCCAAAATCACAATAATTATTTAATAGAAACTAATTAACCTAAAATATAATTTATTATATAAGTTATTATTTTGCTAAATTATAATCTTTTTTAGATGAGTTTTGAATAACATATCCTATATTAATTATATACATAATATGTAAAATATATATACATATATAAAAATTATAAAAAGTTTACAAACTAATTAAATAACATGAAATATTTTTGAATTTTATAGAACTAATTATTCTAATCGTTCTAGAATTAAGAAGCTCGATGATTGATTTATATGTGGGGGTAAAAATTGGTTTTCATTAATGATTTGTTAGTCTTTATTTTTTTGATGTTATTGATACCCAGTTAGCCCCGATAAAGTTTGTTTACATTCGTCTGTGCGTATTCGCAAGCATGTTAACTTGAGTAAAAGTGGTCTGTCATGTGTTGATTGTTTGAATACAATAGATAATAATCCTTCAAAGTACTTTAACCTACCGTTAATAATATTTTCTTTACTTTAGGTGAGAAACTAGGTTTTGACATTAGTTTCCCCATGGTTTACTGTTAGACTGGATTGTGACAGAGAATTTCTCATATAATACTTATGTGGTAGTTTGTGTTGATAATGTGGTTCTGTTTGTTTACTGATTAATCTTTTCCTGAGATTTATAATGCTCTCATGCCTCCTGCGCTTGATAATCATATTCAAAAAGGGTCGTAATCTTGTTCATTTGATTTGGTGTGTTCTTTTTTTATCATTTTCATTATTAATTATATCATTTTGTTAGCTGTGATTTCTTTTTAGATATGTATACTTGAACATTATCTCTTTCATGCAATATGTCCCATGTTGATTCTTTTCTTTAGATTTATGTTATATTCTATTTATTTTGTTTTTTTATTATTGTTTTAATTATTTTTATTATTATTTTGGTCTTCTTGTCTTTTGTCAAATCCTATTAGGTATTTATTTCTCATTTCTATAGCATTGTAAAACTCCCCACGCGAGTCCATTGTGGACTGCCTTGGCCATCTCTCCCCACCTTAATGTGATCAAAGGGCTGAATCCTTCCAACGAGTCAACCCAAAAATTGGCGTGCAAGTCCTAAGTTTAAAGAATTGAAGATGATCGAAGAAGTTGGATTAGAAGGCCTATTCGTATTTTGCATTTGGTTATCTTTGGGCTTAAGCCCTTGTTATATTGCTTATTATTCTTGCTAGAATATAAGGACAGGTACAATGGGCCTAAGACCTAAAAATGAAGTGTGTTGAAGGCCCAAAAAGTCAAATGGATTGAAAATCCAAAACAGGTGGGTCCAAATTTCTGTTCATGGCGTAGAGGAAACCCGAATTTGGACCCAATTCTCTTCCCCTCTCTCTTGTTTATTGTTTATTTACATGTTTTATTTCTCGGTTGTTGTAAAGTTCGAAAACTCCAAATCCCTACAAAATATCGTAATGTTTTTAACAACATAAAATTGGACCAAGTTCGAATATGTTTAACATAATAAATTTTTTAGTTAGACGTTCAATTAGATAAATTGATAAGAATTCAATTTTCAAACAGTTTCAATAAATGTTACTTCGAAATTAAAAGTTTACATTTTAGCCAAATAGTTAGTCGCTGGAAAACCATAAGTAGGTGGATTTTTTAAGTGCTTAACACCTTCCTAAAATATAAATAGGAATCCTCGAACCCTTTTAATTTTTTTTTCAATTGATTCTTGTATTAAGTCTTTTGAAAACATAGTTTTCTTAATTTTTATTCAAAAATTAAGTGGGGACTCTCTAAAAGGCCTCAAACACTAACAAAAATAATATTTTTCCTTTTCGATAAACAGGACTGCAATCCATCATTTTTTAATTTTTTAAGAATCCTTTTAGTATACTTCTTTTCAGAAATTGAATTTTTTTTTTTAACATGAGAAACTTTGATGGCCAAAAAAATAATTGATAACCCCCAATCACTCATTTTATACTCTGCATTATATCTTACTTGAAATTTTTGCTCATCTTTACAATCATTTCCTGTAAGAGTAGATCATCCACAAAGCGACAAACAATGATCATGCTGCCATTTTCTTTTTCACATACGACAATTGGCTTCACTGTTACTTCTCTGAAAATTCTTTTCCGAAAGTATGTATCATTTCATTGTACATCTCTTGGAGCTTGCTTCCAAGTCCCGTCACGAGCTTTTTAACCTCTACGCCTTCTCTTCTCCTATTTGAACAAAAAAAATCCTTGGTTGCTCACATAAATCTCTTCATCAGTTTCCATTCAGAAATACAGATTGCATCACGTTGATACATCTCCATTTCTTTTGTGCAGGCACTCAACATTTACACTTCTAGTTGTTTCTATACTAGCGAGCAACTGGAGATAAAGTTTCATAAAAATCAATAGCTGGCCTTTTTTGTGTGAAGTCGCTAGCACAACCTTGCTTTGTACTTTGAATATTTCCTAATGATTGAGTTTAATTTTGTAATCCTATTAGAATTACAATTTCTCTTTTCTTTGGGTATAGCCACAAAGCTCCAAGTATTATTTTTTTCATAATACCGAATCTTCTTCTACCATGACTTTCTCCAAAACATAGCCTGCTTTGTGTCTGCTTCATAATTTTTCTGGCTCAACGCCGGCAAAGTTACAATCTTTGAGAAATGTCACCCAACTTTTTGTTCCTCTTGGATGTAGTTTCTCCTTCATCTGCTCTGGGATTTCTACCCTTTGAGAGACATCTTCATCTTTCTCATCCTCTCTTGATTTAATAGGATAGAATATTTTCTATCTTTTTATCCTCACCTATTCCATGTTTTTGTTATAATTAAAATGACATCGCTACTAACAGAAGTTTGTTATTTTTTGACACGCGAAGCCTATATACTTTTTGTCACATCACTATTACCAAGAAATACACATTTGATTTTTTTATTCGATTATGTTCCTTTTTGTTCCCGGTACATGAGCATAACAAATACACCCGGAAAAGTATAAAATGACTTACAGAGAAATTTAATTTCCACTCCAAGTTTTTCTATAGTGTCTTGTTTCCTTTTAGTGCCTTTGTTTTGACACCTTTCAGGATGTGACAATATATGCACTACTTCTTCCAAAACTATTTTGGCATTCCCGTCTCATGCATATAGTTCTGGCCATTTCAAAATTGTTCTAATTCTTCTTTCAGAGATACACCATTTTGTGAGAAGTATAACCCTAATGTCAGTTGCTGCTCGTGCCATGCCTTCATTTTTGCAATATACTTCAAAATCTCACTTGTGTCTTCACCTCCCTGCTATAACGGCGAATGGTTTTGATGCTGGCACTTTTTTCTTCTCACAAGGGCCATAAATATCATAAATGTAAAAAATGCTTTGGAGACTTTTCTTTCATGAAATAAACTCAAGAAATAAAACAAGTCATTCTTGAGAATCTCAATAAAGATTCGAAAATACCTTTGGACGTTCCAAAGATGGAGTCTTCATTGGTATAACGCAAACGTCAAGAGGAATTAGTTCCAAGTACCTTGCTCCTCAAAGACACCCCTTTTGGAAAATACTTCTATGTTGGTTTTCCCCCATTATACAACTTTCACACTTTCACCTGGTCCCACCTCACTATGTGTTTGAGGAAGGCCTTGTACCATATCCTTTTTTGTGCCAAGCCATGAATCAGCTTACAATTTCATTTTTTAATGCTTGTAATGAATGTGCAAAGGGAAGTTTCTTTTTTTTATCATCTTTACTTCACATGACGCGATTTGACTCATTTATCATAAATAATGGCATTAATTTCTCTAAACACAAGAGAATAAACATTTCCCTGGGCTGACTACACTAAGAAGCAAATTTTCTGCGTGCCAGTCAGAAAACTAATGAACATTATTAATTTTGCTTCCCACCCTTTCATGTTAATCAAATAGTACCTTTACCTGTCGCATCACTAAGACATTCATTCCCCATTCTCACTTTAGTTGATGCTATTATTAATCTCTAGTATGTATTACTACAAGAAACTATCAACCTAACCATTTCGTTCTTTGTGTTGAAGCAATCAGATTTTAGGCAAAGGAAGGTTTTCTTCCCTTTCTTCCTCCTGTTTTTTTCACAAAAATTGTTTTTTGCTCCTATTTCTTTGTGCCAACAATATTTGCAACGTGGCCAAACTTTTAACAGAAGTTACAATTGTGGCTTGCTGTTTGCAAGTATTTTTTGCATTGTGATTCGTCTTTTTTGAAAAAGTTTACAAAAAGACTTAAAGTTTTTCTCACTTTTTCTTCAACATTCTGGGGGAAGCACCATCAGGATCCTGCTTCTTTTTTGGCTTGTGATTCTTTCTGTGATTTTTGAGAATTTTGAGAGTTCCTCAATTTTTTTTTTGGATAGGAAAGCCTCTGTTTGGTATCTTCACGAAAATTTCGTTTCGCGTGTTCAACGAAATTAATCCAACTGCTCTTTGTGGAAAGCTTGAAAAATATTTGTCTCCTCAGGGATAGCACTGTGTAACTTATACTTTTCATTATGACACTAATAGAATCTTTTCCCAACTTGTTGGTCATGAAAACTTTCATCCCTAAGGATTTCTCATTTCATTAACAATATTCATGACTCTTGTGCAAAATTCATCAATTATTTCAGATTCTGTCATCTTTAAATTTTGAAACTCTCTTTTAAGAGTTTGAAGATTTATAGTGCGTACCTTTTCATCACCACACACCTCAGTTTTCAGAGAATCTCAATCTTCCTTTGAGGTTTCACAAGTACAATTTTTTGCAAAATATGCTCTTGGGACAACCATTTGGATTTTGCTCAAGTCTTTTGCATCATGACAATACTTAGCTTCAAGATATTTCATTTCTTCTTCTGTAAGATGGACGTCGTTGTCTGTCTCTTTAAAGTCATTTGCAACAATAGTCCACAAACCTTCAGCTTTGAAATGTGTCTCATTCTTATTTGCCAGTATTAAAAATTAGTTCCATCAAAAAATGGAGTAAGAACAACTGAAGATTCAACACCTTCATTTGTTTTCGATGCCATATTTTTTTCTTCATCTAACCTCAGATTAAGAACAAAAGCCTGCTCTTGGTACCAATTTGAAGGAAATATGGAAGGAAAATAGTATTTTTAGAGAATGCTCAAGTTTATTATATGCTACTTATTACCACTTGAGATGATTTCAATCATCAACTACATCATATTTATACTACTAAAATAGAAAACAAAAGGTCTTGCACAAATAACTAATACATATAGCACAATTTACTAGAAACATGTACTACGAAATTCTAAAGAGACCTCTTGAAAAACCAAGAGACAATTTCGAAAGACTAAACATTGATGCATTAATTACAACAGAGGTAGCTTCTCTTTTTAATCTTTTGATAAATAACGCATGTTATGGGTCTTTTGATTAGTGAGAAGATGTGACTTAAAATGTTTCACCTGTCTTCCTTTAAAATCCTTTTAAAAATGATGTCGTGACCATGATGAAGGGGTGTGAAGAACTTTAGGATTGTCATTCAACCAATAATTTATGTAGTTCCTTTTACTAGAATCTTAATGTCCTGCCAATGTGATTCTTTTCCAAAAAATGCTCAAATTTTTTGAGAAACGTACGACCTAATCAAATTTTCTTGTTTAATGAAGGATATTGTCTCTTATGTACTTGCAAATATCCCAACATGTTTGACAAAAGGAAGAGAAAATCAGTTAGAGAATAATTCTTATTTGTCATTGTTAAGGAGAAATACTAACAAAAATGTACTCTACTTTTAAAAAAAATGCTGGATAGATTTAAAAATTCCCAATAAAATAAGAAAATGAAGGAAGGACGATGCTTTTCCTTATGTGAAAGTCATGGTCAATACCATTCTTACGTATGGTTAATTTTTTTGCCCTTAGAGTGGCGTCTTTAATCACTTGTCAATTATGGTTGCTCTATAAGTTTAATTTTTTTTAAAAAAAATTCAGTGTCCCGACTATTTTATTTTTTGTAATAACCATAATATTTTTCTGTTACTTTCTCCTTTTGCTTAAAGTTCTGCATACTCTCAATAATTTTCATTTCTAAATATGTATAGGTTAAGTGAAACGGCCGATTCACACTCTTATTTAGTTGTCATTCATGTATGATTTTTTGACCTTCCGTCATTCCCTCTTTCAAGTCAACCATGGAGAGAGTTAGGGAGGGCGTAAAAGTATAAAGAGAAATGGGTTCGACAAGGCGAGACAAATTCATTTTATATGTTTGGATCTTTTTGTTTGCATAAAATCAGTATAATCTACTAACTTCTATTTTACCCAATTAGAATCTGAATCAAGTAAGTGAGGATGATATTTATAATTCACAAACATAAAACATGTCAGCTTTCAAGCACCAAATCACCATTCAATAAAGTTCATGCACATCATTAAATGGTGAAGGGATAAGCACTTAGGCAAGGCAGGAACTTGGTTTCTATGTTAATGTTTGTATGGTTTTTACACCAGTGTCGTTAAATGTACAAGACAGACTGATGTACCGCCTTCTAGTAGAACGAGTCGTAGTTTTGATCTAGCTACCAACTTCGAGGAATTTTTGAGAACTATGTAGTAAGAGTTGTTGGGATCACAATAATACACTATCATTTTATTTTTGTACTAGTTTGTGGCATAATTTTTTTAAAGATCTCCTTTTCTTTTCTAACATTTAACATATATGATTTCCACTATCCCAATCATATAATCTATGCAAGTTCAACGTAATGTTTTCATGTGTTGTTTCCCCCCCCCCCCCCCCCCCATCCTTTTGGTAGTTTTGGTGTATCATTTGGTTGTCACCAATGACTATCAAACCATATCACTACTGCAATAATCCAGTGCCAGAACTGGCCATGCATATCTAGACACTACTACTAGAACACTTAGGGCAACAAGTAAGTATTAAAAGGCAATATCTTACAGATCTTATCCTATCTTATGGATAGGACAAACTTTTCTGATTATCCCTCGTTTTGTAAGAGATTTACATTACATCTTTTAAACCTATAAAAGAGTATAAGAAAAATACATTTATACTGTATTAATAAAATAACCTTCCGACACTTATAGGATTTATTATGAAGGAATAGTACAAAAGCCTTGCTTCCATAGTAATTTAATAAAGTTATAGTGTCATAATATTTTAGTGGCTTTAAATAACAATATAAAGACATGTATTTACTTTAATTGAGAATCAATTTTTTTATGGAATAAGATGCTGTGTTTTATGTCAACCAATCATTTCTTTTAACTCTTTTTTCTTCTGTGTTTTTCAAAAATAAGAATAATGTTTGGAATAGGTCTACCTTATTTGTCTCGAAAACAAAAAAGGGTATAGATAATTACATATTAATTACAGAGATGACTATGTTTTTTTGTCCACTTTTTATATCATACTAGGTAACTATCCGGCTTTTTCGTGCGATACTAACTATATGGTTTTATAATTATATATTTAATCTGAAGATATGATAGGTTTTTGTTTTTAGATATAGTAGGTAATCTATCTGGCTTCGTGCGATGAAAATTAGATCGTAAAAGCTTAAATCTCTTATTCCACATAGAATATCCTATATCATGCATCCCTCATACAGTCCAGTATTGATTGCATTTCATTGTGTAGTTAGGCACCTCAACATAAAGATCACACTTAAATATATTGATTCTCCTGTTCAACTCAAACACTTTCAGTTTGTAAGTCCCATACATTGATTTATGAGACATGCTTTCTGGCTTAGTTTTATGTCAAGTACTCATTTTGTTAGTTTTAAGCGTGTGCCAAGTCTCAACCACTCAATTCAATAGATACTTTTTAGACAAGTAGTAGATCAAACTCGAGTTGTTTAAGTTGTTGTTTCATTCATCACTACCGCTATTATTCTAACATATATATTCATACTAGTGTAGATTCACCCAGTATAAATATCCCGTGTTGTTTAGCTTCCACATAGTACATATCTTACTTAATCATTTTCATTAGCTTTAATATGCAAGCTCATACTTAATAACTTGGGATGACTCATGATATTAAGGAACCGTGTTATGTCCTAGGGGGTAGCCTCAAGGCGTGCATGTTTCTTTCCCCTTGAAGATGATGAAGGGAAAAGTACTTGAGTCATTAATCTTCAACATGTGTAATATGATTGTGAGGAGTATGAATTTTAAATTCATAAAATTATCCAAATATCTCAAATACTATGGTTTCGATTCAAGGGGAATCAAGATAATGTGTCAGGTGCTTCTGACTTTGTGGTCAAAGATGCCTAATATATTTTCCATCTTTTTAATAGAGATGTATGTATCCTGTTTGATAGTTCAGGCACAAAATAAAGAGAGAAGCTTAAGGATAAAACAGGGAGTCAAAGAGGGCACGCAAGATAATCGTAATTTCTCACATTCAGGTCCCAGTGTAGTTAATCGTTCCCAAGGTATTTTTTCTAATGAGCTAATGGAAAAAAAGTTTTCAAGTAAGTGGTGGAAAAAGCCTAGAATGAGTTTTAGCAATCAAATGGCATTTTTGTGGTGGAAAACGGATCAAAGGTAAGGGATTGGTCCTTAAATTGCTAAAAAATGAGGGAGATCATCATGTATCGGCTCAACCTTACCCTTTCCTTTCTCACCAGGTTCAAGGTGGTTATAAACAGAATATGTTCTTATGCACTTGGGCTCGGACAAGACATGAGGGGTTCCGGGTCAATGGAATGGTATTATATATTTTAGATAGTTGTTGAATACTTGATAATGGAGGTATTTCCTTGCAATTGTAGGAACCCCTATGCAACTAAGCCAAATCATTGATTCAAGAAGGAAAGCTGATTGTTACTCAAATTTAAAACCTTGTTTAAGGAATACATGCTTATATTATTTGGTTCAATTTTTAGAGACGAAATGTTTTAGAATTGTAATTCTATGTCTAAACATACTTTGAGCCTAGGTGTGAATAGATAGATTTTATTTTGTCTAAGTTGATATCTATGGGGGTTGAATAAATACTATACTTGCCACTAATGTTAAGAATTGGAACAGTAACTATTTAACTCTATTATGGTTGCCAAAAAATCTGGTTCTTATTGAATTGAACTTTTGTGTTAGAATGAGAAGGTGATTTTGGTATATGTTGAATCATAAAAATAGGAGAGTTCAGGCAATTGAAGCTGAATAAACAGCAGATAAAGAATTTCGATTACTGTGTTCAAAAGGTTTCTTTACCATTAACTATAGAAACGGATTCATTGATTACAAAGAAAATCCTGATGGGTTTGGGAGTTCCTTGGATTATTTACTTAAGAATGACGAAACATACAGTTTTCAATGCCCACTAGGAAATGTGAGTGGGTTCAAACATTAGAAGGGAATAAAGTACCATTTTTTTTGGTTTAATAATTTATTCCTTTTGCAGCATAATAACAGGAATATACCAACCTACATAATTATCAGAACAAGCACAAGCCATCATCAATTGTAAAGAATCAAATCCCATTTTTTGAGAATAAAAAAAAGATGCAACATAGGGGACTTACCACAGATGAACAATCAAAGTGATACGCAGGGCTATGACAGGGAACAGTTCACAAAGTATAATATAAATAAACATGAGACTACACTGAACAAGAAAGAAATAAAGTCCACCATCATAAGTATTGTGTTTTAAATTTTTATATTGATTAATATTCGGATGCTTTACCTCTCTAGTCTAAAATCATACATGGTGTTATAAGGGCTAACGATGGATACTCATCCGAGTAAAGATCGTGCTTTACGGAGAATAATGTTCTAACATTTGTAGGACTTAAATAGAAGCCAACTAATTCCTTAAAAATGTTCTTTTGTGTGTGGTCGCATCCATCACGCAGCATGATCCCAACTAATATGTTCACTAATCAAGTGTTTAATTATCAAGCCTTTTGACTTATAAGTTACTACACTCCGAAATTGGTGTATTGATGAATTTATCTGGTCTATTGGAGTCGATGCTAGCGAAGGTAGGCATTCGGGTGACATTCTATCATAGAAGATGAAGCCTCAGCTGATGTGATTTTGAAAAATGTCATATATACCAATTATGGGAATTTTTGGAACCGTTTTCCAAATTGGTTACTTACTGCTTCTTTAATTTTCTTTTAATTGTTTCTTGTTGTTTCATTCACGTGGGCCACTTTTCGGACTTAGACCATTTATTATCTCTTTGTTTTTATTCAATAATAATACATATGTTTTAATTAATAAAAAAATTTAAAAAAAATGATATGATTATAAATTTTATTACTATGAAACAAATGGCTTGTATAAATTTATGTGGATTTGTTTAGCATAAAACAAACTCTTGGGTCAATATGAACTAAGATTCTGTACCCTCAATGTTCTAGAACTGCGTTTCGCCGCGTAGATTTTAGCCCCCCCTACTGGACATCAGTTTAGTTGATCACGCATATATCATGCCTCTTTAATCCTGGAAAGGAATATTTGGGGTCCTCTAGATGAGATGTTATAATTCGACTCCACGGTTATCTCACGTGGTTTATATTGGTGAAAGTAGTTTCCCACATGGTAGACTCGTACTGCATAACCAGGTTACAGAATTTCCTTAGTATAACAGTTTCCACATGTTACCCTCATGCTTTAGTAACATGTTAAGCTCAACTGAATCCGATATACATCCCCCTCTAAGGACCTATATACCTTTTCAGGGATTAGAGGCAGCTATGGTGGATTACGAAAACTGATTCGAACAGAGGGAACTTATAAGCCTACTCAGCACATAATTCTAGGACTTTTGAGGTACGCCGAACATAGTACGACTATTGACCCACAACTATATTTTTGTAAAACAACCCCACATTGTCAATATCTACTAGCCATTTATTCATATGTAACATAAATTTGATAATCATATCATTATATTGTCAGAAAAATTATTCTAACGTGTCTTATTATTAATACAACAGAAGGGCTAAAAAATAGCCCAGAACCAAAAGTAACCCCTAGAAAAGAAGCAACAATAAAAAAAATCAAAATTAAGAAGGCCGTAGTAACCATTGGAAAATGGTTCCCAAAATTGGTGTGCTTCGTGAGGCTCATCTCTTTGGTGTAATGTCTTCCTAATGGGCGACATTTACTAAATTGAATCCAATAGACCCAGGCTAAAAATAATTAATGCACCCAATTTTGGGGAGAGTAGCCTTTATAAGTCAAAGTCTCTCACTGACGCTAGATTCACACCAAGAAGTTTTCCTAAAACATGGTGAGTGAATATCTTAGCTGGGATCAAATGCATGAATGGATGCGACCACACAGAAATCACTCTTTTGTAAGAATAGATAGGACTTCTCCATTCCTTTCATTACCATATTAGATGCATTATTCTCCGAATCATCGATCCTACATGGGAATGAGATACGTCAAAGCTAATACCACCATATATTATTTCGATCTGAGAGTTAAGAATTCTAATATTTATCTCCTATCAAAATGTCAAAACCCACAATCGTTTTGATGGTTACTTTTTTTTCTTTCTTGTTGCAGTGTTTGTTCATTCTCTTGATGTTTATTCCCTGTCATTGTTTTTTGTCATACCCTTTGCGTATCACTTGGTAATATGTGCATCTTTGTAAATCCCCTATTTTTCTATCCTTTAATTCTGAATTAGGGATTTTGATGCTTTTACAATTGAATGAATGGACTTAGGTGGATTTTTGTGGTAACTACTGTTATGTAAAAATATCTCTTTGTAAATAGCCTGCACACAATGAATATCAATCCCCTTCTTTAAATGTATGAAACACCTTCCACATTCCTATTGTGCATTGAAAACATTATTTCCTCACATCCATTAGAAAAAATCCAAGGAACCATCCCAAACGACTCAATGATTTTCGTTGTAAATCACTGAACTTTTCCTATTTTCTATGTTTAAAGCATATACGTAATCACCCTTCAATCATTCCTAATAATAATGTCCATTGCTCTAAGACAAAGGATTTTCTAATTGGCTTGCACCTATCAGTATTACATTTGATACTCCCCAGAGCCAATGGAGTTTGCAAGTCTTCATCTTGTAGCAGTTTTAAATTAGCTACTCTTCCAATGTTGAATAATTAAGTGGTCCAAGTATTAGGTTCTTTCAATTCAACCATCGATACTAACTTTAGAAACAGAATTCATTCTATTCACACTAGAACCAAAGCATTTTAGACATAGAACCACCATTTCTAATAAAATTAATTCTCTTTAACAAATGAACAAAATAATGAAACCAGGGACTGCATAAACAAAGGTTTTAGATTTGAGGAAACATCCAACTTTTCAACCATGATCATGACTTGTCATAGCTGCATTACGGTACTACAATTGCCATTAGACCACTAATATCAGTCATGATAACTCCTATCTAAAATATCATTACTTTACTAATAATTGTATCCAGGGAACTCTCATGATCTGTCGAGCCCGAAGAGCATGCGACCCTTAAACCATTAACCTTACCTTACACTCTTACCTCAAGTACTTGTTTATGCTATACCTTGTTCAATGTGTGTATAGTGCCCATATCACTCCACCCTAAGGAACCACATTTGGGTCAACAAAGCGAACTTATCATTCTGTCCTTTTCACCTTTACACAATATTCTACATAGGAAACATAACAATTCATTAGGCCCACAGGAGAAAAATCCTCATGAAACCCAAGAATAGCCATGCATCACTTTACTAATCATTTAAGACTCAACTTCTTTTTAAATTACTTCATTTAGTAGGCTTTCATAAATTAGCCATAAGACCTAGACCATCAACTCTCTTATACTCCTATCAAAGCTATTCTTGCAATGGTTGGATAGCAATCCCATATACTACCCTCACTTGTAAACCTCTCTCAATTACTATAGTCACATTTCACATGAGGTGAATAAGAGTTTCACTGACATATACAATGACCTATATCATGGAATCAGGTATCATACCGCCCCGACACTGTAAACAGATGGTTTACCTTGTCTAAGGTAAATCATTTTAGCTTAAGTGGCTCCGCCACTAGCTAACCCTCTGTGGGCACATAGTTTATGGGATAAGGATATTCTACTAGATACACCACCTCAACTCACTTATAGGCAGCCTCCCAAATATTTCTACTAGATACCACCCCACCTCAACTCATGGATGAGCATCCAGGTATCAATATCCACTCGGTGCTTAGCCTACATTCCATAGAGTACTTTTATTCTTTATTCATAATTAGGACAAGATATTGCTACTAGTACCAGGCCTTCACTCATGTATGAGTATCCACGCTTCCACATTGTATTTATTGGATACCTCAAAGAATGATATGAAATTTCTACAGACAATTCGCCCTCTACTTACGGATGAGCGATCCATCTCAAACTCAAAACCCCACCTTTCATTTATTAGGACTGGATTATGAATCATTATTATCTACTACTCGTCGCCTCACTTTGATGTGCATCCACTCATTCCACATTCATTCATTTTTCATTTATAGGTCATTTATTCTAGGCATAACCCATTCTAGAAGATCTCACACCACATATAATCCAATAATATTACATTACGTAAACACCTCACCTTTCAAGTAGATCAACTGAAGTTCACATTCAAAATCACAAGTAACTTCTCATAGCTTGCCTTCAAGGCCATAATCTCAAATTCACATACAACAAAAATTCACTACAATTATCATGGGTAATGACATACTTGAAGAAATCCTAAAAAGACATTTCAAAAGTTTCTATTCACATGCTTTCATTACATACCAACCCAATTCTTAAAGGCATAATTAAATAGAGAGACATCATAGGTTAAAAGAGTATTTGCATATGACAGTCTCAATTTAACAACAATATAACCATAATATCCATTAGGAATGCCTTTAAAATCATTCGGTGAAAGAACCTATCGATGAGAAAAAACCCTAATTTTGTCATAAGCTTGAAGACGTTGAAATTGGACTCTGGGGTGAAGTTAAACCCTATAGTGAATGATCACCAAGACCATGATTTAGATTCCCTAGATTTTTTATAAAAAAGAACCTCTACTCCAAACCCTATCTCCAACTCCTTCTCTTCCTTGAGTTAGAGGAAATCTTATTGAGAAAGAATTTTGGTGTTTTTGATTTGGGAATTTGGAAATAACTAGTTCAAAGCAACTTTTCAATACCTAAACGTATAATTTATATATACTAATTAAAATTAAAACCCACATAATAATACCTTAAAATGAATTTACTTTAAAAACCCAAACTGAGGCAGCTCGGTCAGGCACCACCACAAACTCCAAGGCTCGTGAAGAGGAACCACGGCCCATGGTCCTCTAGGAAGTGAGTTACATTTCCTTGCCAAGCCCTAAAATTCTAAGGCATCTTCACGTCCAACTTTACGGGCCGCGGTCAAGACCAATGACCTTGGAGTGGTCCGTGATGTTTATCGCACTAGCTTGACCAAAGTGCCTTACCTCACATGCCACAAAGTGACCTTCACGTGACCGTGAAGTGGTTTGTGGAGCTGTGGGACAATGTGTAGCCAAGGGTGGAAACTTTGGCCTTTGGCTTAGGGATTTCTTTCTTTGGCTTTGCACAAGACCTAGCACCCTTAACCAAACATACAAAAGGCCTTTTAATACGGAGTCTAAATGTTCCTCTATGGTGCATCACTAACTCCTTTAGCTCGGGACAACATTCAAGATAAGAAACCTCATTACACTCACAGCAAGGTCCGTTAGGATGGTAGTTTAACTTATTGATTTTATGGGTCGATACCGTTTAGACTCATATGTGAAAACAACCGAAAAACTTATTAGTTTATTCTATTCTTTATTATTCATTTTGAAATCATTTTGAGATATGTACGGGATTGTTGAAATAATAAGATATTACCTCAAATAGAAATGTTATATAAATAAATTATTAATTATTATATTAAACTTTATCATTATTTTTATCATATCTTTAAAGGTGTGTTATTATATTGTTTCATAGCCTAATCATTTTTTGCCGTTAATATATGATAATGCAAGACCTTTGATGGTTTAATGGTGATTAGTATTTTATCATATTTAATGTTGGAAGGTTATTGTTTGAACGTGGAATTGATTTGAGTATATATGTACATACATATCTTCTCTTCCTAAGGAAATAGATAGATATGAAAGTAATGAAAAGAACATATTTTTTAATAATTTTTTCCTCCTACGTCAATATTTATTTTAGTGCTAGGTTTTCTTTGATTAAATCTTTAATTTGTTAGTTTCTGGATCCTAGTTTTATACTAGAAGAGCTTGTTGAATATTGGGGGATACACCTATCCAGGGTGAAATATCCTTATGGACAGTGTCTCTCAACACGCCTCAATCTATGAGAAGTTCGTACAAAAATTCACGGTGAAGCGTATAGTTTAGTGAATTCAATATAAGTGTTGGTGATGAAGGTATTTTGTGTAAGACATTACAACAAATGTATTGTAAATTTTACGAAAAATACCTTCACTACGACCACTTGTACAGAATTCACCAAAGCTTGTACTTCACCAATAACTTTAGGAAATTCTCATAGCTTAAGGCGTGCCGAATGAAAATGTCCTTAAGGATACTTCACCCGATATGGGTGTATCACCCAGGATTCAACAAACTCTTCTTATATAAAATTAAGAACCATAAACTTACTAATATTCTTCAATATAAAACCCAATTGACAAAAATAAAGGAGGAAGAATATGACGTATACGAAAAATCACTTTCTCTCTTCTACTTGTAGTATCCACAAGAACTTATGAGAAATATATAGCCATGAAAGAAGCTCCTAACGCTTCTATAACAACAGTTACAAATATGTGAATTGATGTCATTAATATGTTGATGACAATTTATTCTGGACAATTGAAGAGTATTATTTTTTGTCAAATGAAAACATTGCAACAACCATATTTTTGACTAACACTCATCATGTCATGTATTTATATAAAAGAGAACCTTAGGCACACCTACATGGCGCCACCACAAGCTAGAATTTCCTTTTAAATTTATTTATTTCCAAAAGTAGCCTTCTCCTTTTTTGAAAAGATGTCACTTTTATGTAAAATGTAACTTTTATGAAGAGTTAGACTTTTATAAAGACTTACCCAAAAAAAGTCATCCTCTTGCATGAAATGATGTGACGTTTATGAAAAATTGTGACTTTTATGAATAGTTGCGACTTTAATGAAGAGTTGTAACTTTTATGAAAAGTTGTGACTTTTATAAAAAGTTGTCACATTTATGAAAGTTGTGACTTTTCCAAATACTCATAACCTTTACGATAAGGCACAATAAATATTTTTTCAAGCTACCATTTGTTTATAATAAATGGAGATGTTTCCTCTCATTTTAAACAACAAAAATTTTGAACCTCTTTTGCTTTTTCTTCTTTATCATCACAATTATATATTTGTCTACTTTGCTTATGTTGAGTAACTCATTGACACCGTTGCATATGTTTGAGATCATAGTACTTATTTGAACGTCATAAATATATGTTTATGTTACTAAGGTTAAACGATAAGATGTAATAAATTTTATTTTCCTTTACATTATTCATCTTTCTTTTGAGATAATATAGCTTTTTAATTTTAGTTACCAATAGATTTTAAGTATTAATAAATTCTCATTGGAAGAGTGGGTAATTTTATGTTGATTCTTTAGGTAAATCTCCACCAAGTTCATTCTCTATGTAAATTTACACAAACTTTTTCCTTTACATATAGGTCAAAGTCTCATATGGTACCAAAAAAGAAAAATGATTGTACAATTAAAATCTATGTTTTATTTTTTTACTCGACATAAAAAGTACTACCTGATCTATTTTTTTTTACAATTGTTATGCTGGGTAGCAGATCTTCCCCCTTCTTCAATAGAGTAGTTTTTATTTTTTGTAAGTAGCAACCCCTTTTTCATGAGTTGAATTTGGGGTTGCAGTGATTCTGTCTCCAAATAATTGTTGTTGTAATGAAAATATATGCATTTTTTTTAAATTACTTTTCACGTTTATGACTAATCTAGAAATTAGTTTATATTTTCCTATACTCTACTTTCAATTAAAAATGTACCCTACCAACTTACAACTATTCCACAACATTACAATGGTATTTTGAAATCGAAAAGTAAACTAGAGTTCATTACATGATTTGCTATAGGTCTTATTATGTTTATGCAATTTTCATTATCAATCTTTATTTGCATTGCTCCAGATTATCTAGCTTTTACGTGTTTCTGCTATGCTCATTGTTGCATAAGTGTAGGAGACAATAAGTTATTTTATTCCCTCCTTGGCAATATGCTTTTTTGTAATTTTTCTTGCGAATCATGTTGATAATAACCAATTTCAGCAAGAGGGAATCTCAACTTTTAGATCAAATATTTGAGAATGTATGTCATATAATTGTCAGATGAGACGAGGTATATCGCATACATTTTGCATATTCTTCGGCCATACTAGATACCTTTACTGTAAATGGTGTACAAAGTCAAAAAGATAACCATCATGGGTAAACTTAATAAGGATCATTACAAAGTCTGCAAACATGCATATATACTTAAAAAAGGATATTTGGAATTTCTCAGTTTGCATACTTTTGTATAAGTTTTGCTTTGTCTTTATTTTGACCGTTGATTCCTAATTGAATTGTGAAGGCAGATTGTTTTGGTTGACAAGTGATTTTCTAGGCCGTGGTTTGTGATTTTGAAGGACAAGGAAATATTGGTTGACATTTAAGCTAACATATGCAAGGAATTTGAAGTATGCGCTTGAACCTTTAAATTTGAAGGAATAGTCACTTTGCATGAACCTTGACAAATTTATTATCCTCGAGTTAGGTATTGATTATTTACTTTGCATTATTTTTTTTAATTGTAAGACCGTAAAATGATATGTTTATTCCTCCCTTTCCAGTATTTAAACGATAAAGGATAGTTAGAATTTCTCAATTTTTTTGCTCTTTTGTAGTCTTTATGAAAAATTATGGCTTTTATGAAATTTAACGTCCATACAGAAGGGTTATAACTTTTTCAAAGAGTTATGACATTTCTAATAAGGCACAATAAATATTTGTTAACACTACCCTATGTTATCTATAAATAAAGGAACTTTTGCCACTATAATTTGTAGGGTTTTTCCCCCGACTATAGGGTAGTCAAATTCAAAAACATGAATCGAGTTTTTATTCTTGAATGTTTTAATGGATCTCATCTTTACTATAAGTCATGGTTATTCATCTAAGTATGATATTTTTTTTTCCTATTTTGGTGACCTTTTTTTAAATATGTTAAAGTGTCAAGAAGTATGATTGGAAATTGATCTTATCTTTTCTCGCTTTCTACACGCCTCTTCATAAAAACAAAGCACATTGATTTCTTTTACTATAATCATAGTGATTCAAGTATCTATTGCAAAATCATTGTTGCCATTTTTATTGAAATTTTTTGAATTATCTTCAAAATTCCTGTGAGGAAGATTGAAAATTGATATTCTTTTTTGTCCCGTTTTACAGGGTTTCGTCATGTACTTTTGGGAAAATTGTTTGTGGGTTGTACTATATTTTATAGCACACAACAATAAATATTTGATAAATAATACGGAACCAATGATGAGGTTTGTTAAATTAACCAAAATGATTGCTCTCTTGCTTGACACATTTAGTATATTAGTTTAATTGTTTTTTATTAAGTACATATATTTTGTATGCTATTGCACTATTTCTAGAATATTTGTATAGAGACAATTTGTCCACATTTTTTACAGCACGTTAACTAATTTTTCAAACTTCTTCTCTTCTATTTTCAGCATAATAAGAGATCAAATTTTCGTGAAACTAACAAATGTCGAAATTACACTATGACAATAATATTTTCTATCGAGAATAAATATGCACCTTCACAAAGAGTGCTACAACCTTTAACGACATTAATTAATTTTTCGTTGAATTCAATATTGTTATAGACTGTATGGACATTTAAAGAAAGTACCAATTGCCTCCTCTGAATATAAAACCTATTTTTAAAATGATAATTACGCTACTTAGTATCATTAAGATCATTTTTTGTTGTACTTAACTAATTCTTTTGATAAAGTTTTTTAATTTTTTTTATAAAGAATTAAATCAATCTTCAAGCTTCTTTCAATTAAAATTTTGTGAACGGTTAACTGGATACTACTCGAAAGACTATCTTTTTTTCAGAAAATTCTCAACGCCAGGTGCCTTTTTCCTCTTCTTGATTGTTTAAGACCTTTAATGTCATCTTTATTACTATTTTTGGATATTTTTGTGATCAAGTGCTCACAAAATAACGTTGTGAGATTAAATATGTCATATGACAAAATTTTGTTTAGTATATCCCATTGTGAACAATCAGATGCCAACTACTACTTGGTTGATAATTAGATTATTTTTTTGTAATTGTATACTATAACTATAACAATAACTATCTTTTAATCTAAATATGTTTGGGCCGGTGATATGAAACCTTAAAAGTAGTACTCCCTCCGTTTCAAAAAGAATGATCTAGTTTAACTTGGAACGGAGTTTAAGAAAAGAAAGAAGACTTATAAATATTGTCGTTCTAAGTTAATGTTATGTCAAATGTACCAAAATTCCCTTTAATCTTGTGGTCTTAAACATGCCATGTTGAAAGTTAAAGTTAAAGTGTTGCAAAAAAAGGAAAGGGGTCATTGTTTTTTAAATAGAATGAAAAGAATATATGGTCATTTTTTTTAAACGGAGGGAGTAATGACTATTTTGAGACAATGACAAAAAAACATTTATGATTATAACAACTTTTTTTTTTGTCTTTTTGCATATACTTATATGGCCTACATTAATTAAAAAAGAGATGACTGAGGTTTCATAAAAAGGAGTTCAAAGACCGTCCATTATGACTTTAGTTAATTATGACCTTGTATGGACGTGAATTGTTTCCATTTTACTTGGGAGTGTTGTTTTTCAACATTTTATGATATCTTTTTTCAACTTCTAGTGTCTAATGTTGTTCCATTATGACTTTTTTAGAAGTGTAAATTTTTCATTACATCTTACCAACTCTTTCCAGTGACGTGCATTGTTCTTAGACTCTCTTCCTCTTATACTTAAAATCTATGTTGACTCATAGTTTAATGTCTAACAAAAATAATTTCTTTTTTTAAATGTCATCATTTAAGATTTCGGAGAAACACTTTGCTCTTGAATAAAACAAAGGTTTTTTTTCCAATTATCTATCAAAAATTATAACTATTCTCACATGATTATATGTAATGACTAGTATAACTAGTTCAATCCCCATTTAGACGCCCGAGTATTTTCCAATAAGAAAAGAGGGAGTCACTAATGAAAAGTTATGCAAAACTAAACTTTTGGTAAACCAGGTACTATTCACTTAACAAACCATAAACCATTCCTAGCCGAAGCCTATACTACAAGCCACTAAAAGTCCATACTGTGCTTCTATTCCAGTTTATTGAAAGATAGAGCCTACAACCATTGGCAAGCCTATGATAGCTTGTTATTAGTGTGCAAGTTTCTTTTGAGAGCGGAACATAGTACTCAGTCCCAACTATCATGAGCTAAGGGACTCTTTGTTGTTGAGTGACTCAGTGTTTGCATTTAAAGTAAATTGTAAGAGTTGGTAATTCACAGGTATAAGACTCATGCTTTGTCTTTGATTAGTTGAGTAATGACACTATATTGATACTTGAATGTCTAAATTCCGGCTTTGGGATACAACTAAATGTTTTGAAATAGTTGTTCGTGCAGTTGTCAATGTTTTGTTAATGATTTTGATGGTTGATTGTACTCGATTTCTCATCACTTGAAGACAATAATGGTTTAAATTTAGGGTTTTAATTGGCCCGTAATCCTTGGCTTATTTGTACACTTGAAAACTAAAAGTTAGTACTAAAATCATGTGTGTTTATATGGATCTCATGTGTTTGGTGGTGTTTATGCAATTAAAAAAAAAGGTTTTCATGAAAGAGAAGAAAAGAAGAAAATGCAGTTTGGATCTGAGAAATTGATGTCCAAATTGAAGACCACGGGTCCCTTGACGGGTCGTGGTCCTTCTAACGAGCCGTGAGAGTGCTCGTAGTTGATATACAAAAGGTTTGCAGTTTAGGGAAGTTTGTTGATAATTCAAGTAAAGATCATGGATGCTTATATGTGTCGTGAAAATCAAGACAGATTGTGACATGGTCCGTAAAAGGTGAACCAATGGACAGGAGTCAAGGAGTGGAAATGGGATTTAATCAAGTGAAGATCACGAACACCCAAACACACCGTGGTCTCTTTAACGGTCCGTGGTCTTGTCCGTGATGCCATTTCCAGTATGGTGGTATTGAATACCCAAGTAGGGGAATTCCAAGTGAAGACCACAGACACTCAAACGGACCATGATATCTTTAACAGACTGTGGTGTTGTCCGTGGTGCAATTTCAAGAGTACAAGCATGGACGTTCCAAGTTAGGAAATTCTATGTAAAAACCACAGAAGGATTCACGAATTATGAAGCCCTTAACGGGTTCCATTAGAGGGTGTTCGTGAAGGCCAAACTTCAGTCCCTACTTCGAGTAGGACTCTATTTAAAAATGATTATTTTGAAATATTTTAGGCGTTTTTCATGTGTTTATCTCATCTTCAGCTTGAATAATACGTTTTTCCATTTATCATCATTTCTGATTTTAAATGTTTTTGATGTTGAATTCCATTTTAATTTTAGAGTTCTTGTTTACAACAGATTTATCTAAAGTGATTGTTGGTTTGCTATTATTCTCTAAGTAATTCATATCATGTATTTATTATGTATGTTTTGTTTGGTTTTTGTGAAACCATGAGAGGCTTAAACACAACGACTGAGTTTTGTGGGATCCCTGATGTAGTTATACTCCTAATTTCATAATAAGTGAAAGGCATTCAGTTTTATAATCTCGAGTTTTAGATTTTATTAATCTTAAAAATTTGATGAGTGCCACACATTAGATTGAGCTTGTATCTGGTATTTGTCCTTGGCATGTAATGCCTAAAGAGTGACCATAATGCTAAGCTAACCTTTCCAGTAGATGGCGCGACGCTCTCTCAGCACGCTATGCCTAGGTGTTCATACTTAGTCTTTTTTGTCTATTTTTCGCACTACTTTGATCTCTTTTATTCATTCGACTCCAAGATTCTTGAGAGTTTCCTGAAACTTGTAATTACAGTTTTTAGTGCATAATCATTGCAAGTATAATAACATCAGATGATCATTACTTAAAAACAAATTTATGGTAACCTATTTGACAACCTTAGGGAGATAAATAACCTAAATAAACACCCATAAGAACATAAACAACAATATCATAGTGACCCCCAGATTGACCATGAAGTCTTTTGAATAATCAAACGTCATTAAAATGACCAGTAAGCACATTAACTATGCAGAGCAAAAAACAGTGGATACTGAATAGGGCAAACTCCAACTAGGCTGAATATATATAATATAATATAGACTTTTAGTGATGACTGAAAACAACAGTTTAAAACTCGAGTAAATCTACTACTATGTCTGAAAAGTCTCTAATGAATTGAGATATTGGGACATGCCACCAGCTAATCCTAATTGTAACCACATATTCAAAAATAGACTCAATGTAGATTTCCAGAAATTGAAGGTGCAACCCGCGGTTTCCATCCATGGATTGTAGGGTGACCCACGGCCCATACTGGTGGTGTGTGACTCGCATCTGCAACCTTCCCATAAAACCCCCTAGGAAATTGTTGAAGTTTCTACCCATGGTTGGACACATGGACCATGGACTGTGTCCATGGATCAACACCCTTAGTCAGCCCCAAGTCACGACTGACGATTAACCAGCTAGGACTATGAATCAATCAAAGGTACGTTTGTCCCATCCATTAGTGACCCCGATAGTAGTTAAGTTAGGGTTTTTTGGTAATTTCATGATGTGTTAAACCCTAAAACTATGTCAGTTAAACTATAAACTACATAGTTTTGGTCAATTTTATCCTTGAAATATAATAGAACTTACCTTAGTTAGATTTTTCATCAAATCTTAGAAAATTTGAGTGTAAGAGGAGAACGAGGTTTAAGCAACACTAGTTCAAGTAGTGGGTTTTCTTTCACCCATTGGGGGTCCTAGATTTCCATTCAACATATTGATTACTTAATGTTACTAGCCTAGGGTTTCTTGATATTAAAATGTTTTGGGTTTTAGCTTTTTAAATGATCTCAATCTATATTAAATGATTCAATATCGTTATTGTATGTTTCATGCATAAAAACAAAGAACCCTAGCTATATAGTTCTGTTTAGTTTCTCATTACACATCATGCACTGTCGTTATTATGAGGTGCATACCAGTTTCATATGCATTATTTATGAGTACAATAAAATGTTTGCTTGTCCAGTGTGCATGTCATTTTTGAGCTATCTACTATTACACATTTTCATCTTAAAGTGGTTATTACTTCACCTATGGTAGCTTACTAGGGTCATGATAACTTAATCTCAAACTAACGTGCCCCCGTAGGTTGTAAGTCCCCTCTGTGCATACATTTTGGTGATCAACGCTGGAATTCCTCTATAATTTTCACAAAGTTATATTTGGGGTCCTCTTGTTGAGGCATATACCTCGGACTCTTCCACATTTACTTCTTGTGGTTTTTTTTGTCATTTTATTATTAGATCCTTACATTTTCATTCAAATTTCCATTTTAATTGAACCATGTTTATTAGTGTAGTTCAACTTCAGTTCATCTGTTATACATGTTCCACTCCATTTAGTTTAGTCATGTCCTGTACTTTCAATAACTTTATCATGTTCAGATTATGTTATTGCTTTATTTCCTGTTCAGTCATAATTATTATTCAGTAGTACTCTATCCTACATGGTTATGACCTTTCAAGTATTGAAGCATACTCTGTGCTACATCTTCCCGTAATGTGGGTTCAGGTCCTCAGCACTCATATCACGCATAGATCGGTTCCACATCTTAAATTCAGTAGCAGTTGGGAGACCTCATTATTCCAATAATAGTGACATTATTGTTTTCTTGCTTTTAATTTTAGTTTTAGGTTCAATTTTTTTGAAATTGAGCGTGGGCCATGTCCCAGCACTTCTAGTAAATTTAGAGGCTTATTTCAAACATATTTAGTTCCAGTTTTAGTGTTAGAGTTAGAGTTTTCTATTGTATTTCAAACTCTCTGTTTTCATATATTCCTTTTTAGTATATGGGTATTCCCCATCATTTCAGATTATCTCATGATTGACTTTCCGCTCACAATTTATTGCTTCAATTTACTATAGTTTGCTCATGATATTCCAGCAGGGTTTAGTTTGAAGTCACTTGTAAATCCTAGGCCCCAGTATGTGTCTATGGGGTACTTTGGGGAGTACACTAAAAAAACTAAGAATTAGTAAAATAAATGACTAGATAAAAAACATTTTTATTAAGCAATTCGTGGTACTCATGTCTTCCCGGGACTATGCAATGATTATTTTTCCGTCTTTTACATTTAGTTTTTTTGTTTCAATTTTTCATAGATTTAAGCTGGGCCGGTCCCAAACACTTTAAGAAAGATTGGAGACTTATATCAGACATAGTTACTTTCAGCTCTAATGCTATGACTTTTCTGTTGTATTTCATTCTCTGAGTTTTCATATATTCAGATGTAGTATATGGGTATTCTCCATCATTTCGGATTATATCATGATTGGCTTCCGCTCAATATTTATTGCTTCAGTTTACTTTAGTTTGATTATCATATGCCAACAGGGATAGCTTGGGGTCACTCGTAATCATAGGTCTCATGTCTATGTCCAGGAGGTAGCTTCGAGGAGTGACAATAACAAGACTAAAAATTAGAAATAAAGCTTTTAAATTAACCTCGAAGTACGAGGACTCACGATTGAAGCTGCTAAAGTCTAATAAAGAATCTATCTAAGCGTGACCTGGATGTTGAGTGCCTAAACCTACATCATGAAATGATGTAGCACAAAGTATGCGTCAGTACTAGAAATTTAGTGAGCATGCAAAATATAGTTATGCTAAGTTGAATAAAATATTTTAGTTGAACAATATATAACTTAACAATAAATAAATATAAACAAGGATATAATATGTACAGAAGTATAACTGAAACTAAACATTGCAATGACTGAATACTAATCATGACAGTAACACGCCGAATTGTATCCTAATTTAAATGTTAACAACATTGTCAATGCACTAAGAGTCTCACTGTCGGAGATACTATTAACTAAAATAAATCATATAAGTTAAACGTGGAGTCTGATGTATATGCCCCATCTAGAGGATCCTATATGTCTTGCCAGGAGTATAGAGGCACGATTGTGGCGTGATCACTAAAACTGATGCACAATATAGGGGACTTATAAACCTACGCGGGCACGTAGATATAGGACTTTGAAGGTACGTTAAGCCTTCGTACAAATATTGACCCAGATGTTTATATTTTGTTAAAACAACCCCAAAATTTATATACTACATGATAAAATTTAAATAATAATAATCATTACTTTTTTTAATTCAAACATATTTCCTTATTATTTAATAAAAACAAAGAGATATACATTGTGCTAGACCCAAAAGTGGCTCACATTAAAGAAATAACAACAGAATAAAAAAAAATTAATAAGTAGTAAGAACCAATTTGGAAAATGTTCCCCAAATTGGTCTGTCCTATTCTGTCAAAATCACACCAAATGAAGGCCTCATCTTTCCCCATGAATGTCAGCAATTCTACCTTCACTAGCAGCGCTTTAAGAAACAAACTTAAATCATCATGCACCATTTTGAGTGTAAATCACTTATACGTCAAAGGCTCTCTACACCATTATTCAGCACCCAAGAACACTATCTTCGACTTGAATGAATGACATTTTATATGTCACAGTTGTAGATGGATGTTCACCACACACAAATCACTCTTTCTAAGGAAAACGGTTTGGACTTCCATATCAAATTCATACCATATTAGAACAGATTCCTTCATCCGTATTCATCAATCATTACACGGGATAGATCCATCGAAGCTAATACCATCATGTAATGATTTTAAGATCTAGAGATGTAAACCATCTAACATTCATATCATATCACATTTTAAAATACACAATACCTTTTGAAGGTTTACTTTATATAATTCTTTTGCATTGTATTATCAATTCCTTGTCTGGAATCTTATTCCCTTGTAATTGTTCCTGTCTAGATCTACGTATCAATTTTAAATATTGCATCTGTGGTAAATCTCCTATTTTGCATTTTTTTATTCTCAAATTAGGGATTTGATTCTTTTCCAATTGAATGATGGCTTATGCTGGTTATGGTAACTTCTGTATATGTAAATATCTCTGTATATCTATAGTTAATACTAGAGAACCCTTTTGAACTCATTCATCCAGACCTTGTTTAACTACTCTTATTTCAGCTGCAATTGCTGAAACTTCTCCTATTTTCTGTAGTTCGGCATATAACAAATCACCTTCGTTATTCCTAATACAAAATGCCAATGAACTAAATTGTCATGAATTATGAATCATTGGGTTAGGGGAATCCTCATAATCTTGTCAATCCCAATGTTTAGTCATCATGATTATCTTTCTCATTCATACAAATCGAAATACAAAATCTCTTATCTCATGATCCATTTTCCCACAACCAAAACATGAATTTGTATTGGCTAGACACTCACTTCTATTAATTTTTCCACAACTTTGAAACTTAGTTACCATTTTCACACTAGAACCATTACTTTGGGAACGATTAGTCACTGGACCTTGAATGTGAGAAATTACGCTTATCCTTTCTTGCTATTTTTGAATCCCTATTTTCTACTTAAATTTCTTTTCTTCAATTTTATTGTGAATGAACTATCAAATAGGATACATTAATCTCCTAAATAAACATGATGGTTAGTCATTTTTTGACATCCAACTGGTAAGCACCTGCAACCCAACAAACTTTACTCATCCTTGCCCTTGAATCACCAACCATATTTTAAAGCTATTTTGGTTAACTGTATTAATTTCAAATCATACTCTTCACCCCCATATTTTCCTTGAGAAGGTCATGAAGTCAAGTACCTTTGACTCCCCTCGCAGGGAAAGAACTGTCCACAGCCTTCGGCACCCCTTAGACGTAACACAAAACCTAAGAATCACAATGACCACCCCAAGATAACCCTGAGCATCGCATATATCAAGCATACTGAAAATGATTAAGTAAGACGTGCACTATGCGGCTAAAAACAATGAAAAATTGAATTGGGGAAAACCTAACTAGTCTGAATATATATGATATAATAATAAGAGTGTAGGATGACTTAAACAACAGTTAACAACTTGAGTTGAATCTACAACTATGCCTAAAAAAATTATTGAGTTGAGTTATCGGGACATGCCCCCAGCTAACTCTAACAAACTGAAAACTAAAAATAAAGACTAAGAAACAAAGAATGTCTATTTACCAGGAAGTATGAGGACTCACAAATGACGCTACTGAAGTCCAATAGAGAATTTATCTAAGCATGATTAGGATGCTAAATGCTTTAACCTACATCGTGAAGCACAAAGTTTGTGTCAGTACTTGGAATTTACTGATCCTGCATGATATAGATATGTTAAGTTGAACAAAGTATATAAGATGAACAATGCATAACTTAGAAATGATATAATCTAAATAAGGATATAATATTATATGGAAGTATAACTGAAAACTAAAAAATGCAAGGACCAAATAATAATCGTTAAGGTAACATTGTTTAACTGTATACTAATGTTAATGCTGAAAACCTAGTCAATGCACTAAAAGTCTCATTGTGGGATCTAATACTAACCGACATAAACCACATGAGTGAAACAGGTAGTTAGATGTATATTCCCCATCCAGGGAACCCAATATTCATTGTTAGGGGTATAAAGGCATGAATGTGGAGTGATCACTAAAACAAATGCTCAATCGAGGGGACTTATAAAGATACGCGGGCATATAGTTTTGGGACATTGAATGTATGTGTGAACCCTAGTCAAACTTTGTACTAAGTATACTTCAAATAGAATATTCATGAACCTAAAATGCACTAGATACTCAATATCTCAAAACTGACATGCTAACTAAGAACGCAACATTTATGTACTGTGAATATAAAAGTCAAAATCTGAAGCATGAATTTTTGTCTAACTGATCTAGCGAGTATAATTCGTGAACTAGGATAAGTTTAAACAAGCTATAGTTTTGAGTTCTATGCAAGAAATTATACTAAATTATCAAGAAATAAGTAATATAGATCAAAGGAACCAAAATGACAATAAATATTGAAAATTTAAAAACCCTATGTTTCAATAGTTTATGAGTAACTAACTAAATTCTAGAGACCTAATGGGTGATAAGAACAAACTAATGAAATCCTACATACCTAGGGATGAAATCTATGGAGAGATCCTTTGGATTTCGGGGTTGAATTCTGAAGAACACCTCTACTTGTTTTTTGAAGAAAGTGTAGACTTTTCGTCTTTCTTTTTGCTCTATGTTGGGTTATTGTTTGGAGAATGAAGGTTATGGGTATATTTGACTAGGGTATTAGGCTTATAATAAGTTAAACGACTTAGTTTAGGCATCAAACGACGTGTTTTAAGTGCCCAATGCATAGGGGAAAACACAAAAACAACCAAGACTTAAGGTTGAAGAGGTTCCACTCACGAGGGGATTGACAGATTGTCATTTCAATCAATACCCGTCAACTAGGTCGTGATTGTGGCCCTTCGCAACATGGCTCTATTGAAACGAGCATAAACTTTTACTGTAATCTTGGATTTTATAAAACTCGGTGGCATTGGAGAGAGGATTCAATTATCTTTAATTCGAAAAGTCATAGAGCACCTAATTCATTTTCTGCGAAAATATATGACCATTTGAAGTTGACCCGACATCCTTCATTTCCAAATAACTGTCGACCCTCACCAACCACCAAACCTATGGTCCGCATGTCCAACAAGGCATCATACTCGTCAGTTGCCGGTGCAATCAGAGACTCCTAAATCATGGACCCCAATGACGGAAACCAACCTATGGACCGTGAATCCATCAACAAACAGCGGACTACAGCTGTAGGTCTCATCTCCTGGGATACGAGGTGTTATAGAACATATATTAACAAAAACAACACTAAATATCTCCCAATCAAAATGACCCGCATAAACCTCGATCTCTTCATTCCAATGTTCAAACCAAATTTTAGAAGTACCCTTAGGTTGATAAGCATCCAACTCTACTCCTCAACCAAGGTCACACCCATAATTCTCGTCAATGAAAATCTTGAGGATCTTTCTGAAATTTAGACTTAAGAAATTTTGGAGAATTCATCCTTGTAAAGCCCCTCACTCTAGTTGTTGTCATACCCACATTTGAGTTCATGTGATACATAACCTTTATATTTTCGTGATCCATCATAACATAATATAATGCATTAATTGCGGCTCGAAACTCATCATTAAAAACTTGCACAACCAAAGGGTTGATTGTCACTTGGGGAACCTCCCGGGTCACTTTTCACAAACATTCTTTGTCACATGATTCCTACGTGGAGACATATTCTGTAAAGCATAAGTCGAGGTTAGGAGAGGAGGACTTTTATAGAGATAAAATCTATGGCACGACTTTAGAGTAATTAATGAAGTGGAATCTCTTAAACATCTTATAGCTACCTATTCGTATATATGGCGCGCTTGAAACTCAGGTACACGACTCTACTCGATGTACCTTATAAGACATCCTAAGACTTTTCTAAACCTTGTTCTCTAAATACGAAGCTTGTAATGACCCAAAGTATACCCTAGACATGACAATATGTATATGTCACGCCCCGAGAGAACCCCCTAGACATGACACGACATACTTTATCCCAAAAGGGTCTCATACAAGACCTTAGCATAATCATAACATAAGATAATAGAAAAATCAGAGAAATTTAAAACTTTTAAGACATTCCATCAAAAAAAATTTATAAAAGTGGAAGTGTTTACTAAGCCTTTGTCGCAATCCGACTATGAATAACACGAATAGAAGTCTTGGGACGCAGACCATAAAATTCCTAAAACATAGGAAATGACATAAGGAACATAACAGGTTTTTCCTCGAAGTTATGAGGACTCACAAAACTTTAAATCTTCGAAGCAACTCAATCCCCAACACCCTACATTTGATTAGAAAGTAGGAAATATGTGTTAAGTACAAAATGTACCAAGTATGAAAGACATATAGCATCTCAAAATGGGAAATAAACATACGACATAGTCATAATAGATAATATCATAGTCATAACATAAACATCAATAAAGTTACATAATCATCACAAGTAAACATAACATCAAGTATATGAACATAAGATATAAATCATACTTATAACATAGCCTTAACTTAACCTTCATAATTACATCTTTAAACCATTTCACTTTCATTATACAGGTGAAATACAATCCACTTCTAATCATACTTGTGCAAGGTAAAGATAGCATCCCATAATATTATCCAAGCTAAGTATCTCTCTTTTGTCATTCTTGGTCATAACTTGGAAGACCCCGAAAATGATTTAGGTAAAAATAGAACCTAACGTGGTTGAATTGGTAATATAAGGTCCTAATTTGATATATAATGTGATATAGATTTAGTGGCAAATATTTTAGTTGCATTGGAAGTCAAACTTCAAGGGACGACCAAGACGTTCGACGAATAAGTCACCTATGTTCCTCATATATGGTTTTATGTGTTTATATGTAATTCATGAGATTATATGGTTCTTAAATTACTTTATATAGTTTTTATAGGCAGTGTGTCAATTTTGGTGAAGTTTGGAGGTCAAACATCCTAGAACGTCCATGACGTTCGAAAGGCTTACATTGAATTGACCATTTGTGTCTATGTATGTTTCATCGAGTTTTATGTGTTCGTTTTGGATAAAAATCATGTGGTATGTCCAAAAATCGTATACAAACATATTTGGGGTGGAAACATCCGGGTACGACTCCACATAGGACCCAAAAAAGGGCCCTAAGGGTGAACCCCATCATAGAGACCAAGAATGCCAGGCAGTGGCCAAACGACGGACAAGCCGATGGCAAGTCGACCAGGAGAAGGACCGTCGATGGATAAAACTTTCCTGCAGTTTTAGGACTCTCTTAACCAACCAATGAAACCCACATCGACGGGACGTGTACTAACCAACGGTACGTTGATGATCACGTCGATAGGTGCCTGTTTTCTTACCAGCTTTCTGTACTGTTAAGGGTGAAGCTGGAATTTCACCCCAAGTCTATTAAAAATAGGACGACAATTATTTTAGGTATTAATGGGTATTTCAATAGTATATAAGTCATTAAATTCTCATTATAACCCTAACACCTAAATCAATACACTTTCCCTCCTAAATTTTCTCCAAAAACTTCCATGTGTGTTCAAGATGAAGATGGAGCTTGAAGATGATTCTTCAATGGAGTTTCTTATTAAATTATATTTGGGTTCTTCAAGTAAGGTATGGTATTTCTTCATCTAAGGCTTTGTATTATCTTAGAGCCAATTTCAAAGATGATTTTCAAAGATTTTAAAAAGATAAATAAAGTCCAGTTTCTATTCTAAATCTTGGGATCTTTCATAAATTGTTTCCAAACGTTTACATATGATAAAATTGATGTATAATTGATGTTTTCCAATGAAATACGCCATGAATCCTTGATCTTCTCAAATCTCTAATTTTCACTGAAATATGGGTAAATTTGATTATGCTTTGATATTGATGAATTCGTGTGTAGATTGTTATGGGCCTTTTTTTCATGTATAGATAATGTATGTATGATGTATAGTCTGTTTCAATTTGATTCATTTATTAATGGATACTCTTTGATATATTGCATGCTAAGCTTAATGAATTGATATTGTATTAAGGCTTATGATTTCTAATGTAATTTTCTATGGGCTTTTTATTGATGCAATAATTATATTCAATTGATAGCTAGGTTGTATTAGATTGATGAGTATATAATTAATTAAACTAGTTTCATTGATAATCGATATAATTATATTGAGTTTTTGGTTATGGCCTTGGGTAAGCGCCTTGTAATATCGAATTGGATGATTTAGCCTTGTAATCGAAGTGGTAAGATGGAGTAGGGTATTCTACCCTAATTCACATATTTTGATGTTAATTAGACTTAAATTATTTTTTGAGTGGTATGGTCCACTTATGGTGGCGGTGTTATGTGGTTTACTTGCAATTGATGTGGCCTTATCAGCGTTACTTTATACAATATGATAATCATGGCCTTGTCGGCACTACTTGAAGTACCATGATGTTTCATATAGTTTATTTTTATGTAAAATATGAGTATATCAATATAATTGTAGGAATATGAAAGTATGTGTTCTTGTTATGTATGTTAGAAAGTCATGCAAACCATGAGTATGTATATGTGTAGTCTTTGGGTTGATGCATGGTTGTTCCTTCTTGAATATATAAGTCTATAATAGTTATATTGATGATGATATTGTAGTGTGTAGAATGACTTAAAGATGATAATAGTTGTTCCTATGTGCTTAACGAATGACTAGAAATATGTATTAAGGTGAAGAATGTGGTGTCTTGTCTTGATGGACTTGTGTTCCTAATTTGATGCTTGTATGAATATGAATATGTGATGTCTTGACTTAGGATGGATAAGTCTCTTAGACTTGATTGTATTAAATATATTTGACCATGAATGATTTTAAGAGGGTCTTTATTTGAAACCTTGAACCTACTGGTAAGGTTATGTATATAGAAGTCGAAAGCCGTAATGGTATCCTTCAAAGTAAAGGATGATAGAATTAATATTTATTGGATGTAAGGGCGTCATATCAAACCTTAGAAAAGTCATAATGAGCTTCTTGTCTCCATTGGAAGGTAGCCCTAAGAGGGCCTCTTTTGGTAGGGTAAATGTGATTGGGTTATGAGCTTTTTATGGAACCCTCTTATGTGAACCGTTAATGTGAATTATTCTATTAGAACGAAGGCTATCACCGAGTGAGTATGGTAAGGGAATTATTTCTAGTTAAGTTTGAGACTAGAATGCAAAGTATGCCCTTCATATTCCTTAACCATGTGCCAACATGGGATGTGTCCAAGCTCTAGCCTTGGCAAGTACAACACCCTCATCGGAGTAGGTTAGAACTCCGGATTGCATGAGTTCCTAACATGGTCTATGTATGTTAATTCATGTTCTAATCATATGGGATACTTACAAGCATTAGATAAGTTCTATGAAGTTTAGGTGGTGCTATGGGATGCTATCTAGACATTGCACAATAGAGTTTGAAGGTGTTAGTGAGAGTCCCTAGGTTTTGTTCAAGACAATTACTTGAATGACCTCGATGTGTTGAATGTATCTTAATGAACCAATGAATGTAATGACTTACGTTAAGAAAAGTTAAGAATGTATGTTAAAATGAAGTAGTACTTATCTAGAGTAAATACATGTTGTCTAGTTAAGGTGCTAAGGGGGCATAGGAATTGCCACTACTTATCTTACCTAGACAAGTCATAAGAATGACACTAGATAGGGATGTTTCTTGATTATTTGGACATGATCTAAGCCTTAGGTAATCTTAAAGATTATTTAGGTAATCTTGAAGAGGTCACAATGGACGTTATCTTCTTGATTTACTTAAATAAGTCTGTTGATAGCATTTGGAAGGAAAATGTCATATCAGCTATATGCTAATGTGTTAATTAAGAATGATTCTATCTTAGGTAGTCCATATGATCTCTTAAGTGTGTCCGTAAGGGATTGTATGGGCGGTCACTTCACAACTCACTTAAACGACCTTAGAGTCACCTTTGTAGGAAAATCTCCTATTGTTATGTTGATATCTCTTAATGGTGTATGTGAGTGATTAAAAGTAATCTTAAGGGTCATTTAGGCACATTTAGAGAGGGCGTATTGACGGTCTCTCTTTGTGTTACTTAAGTGAATCATAGGATAGCTTTGAGTGAGAAGATTACAGATAAAGGGTGTCTAAAGTGAAGTGAAGGAACTTCACTGTAACAGTGAATTGAGTTCACTGTACAGTGAAGTGACTTCACTCTAGTGTTTGCTAAAAATTCATTTTTTTGTTAAATGATTTCTTATGTATTTCTATGTTTTTAAATGTTGTTCTTTTTATTATAGTATGATGTTTTATTTGAAATTCATGAAAAGCATGCTTATTAGTAAATATCCTTTTTTCATGGTTTTTGCATGGCTTCCATACTTAGTAAATCTAATGTGCTAACCTGTTCTTTTACTTTTTGACTAAAGTGTAGGGATATGGAATCTTGAAGCGCCATGAAGGATCAATAGGTTTCTAAGGGTTAAAGATAATGTATTGGTGAGTCATCATCGATTCGAGGACAATATCCACATGTTCTGTTATTTCTTAAGTCTTTTTTTTATGTCTTGTATGGGACTAGTCACAAGTGTTGTAAACTTCAAAGTTTAGATCGTTCAAGTAGATTGTTATAGATATTTAATATTTTAAATGAAAGTCTTCCGCTTGCATATTGTTTATGAAATATTTCTTCATGTGTGAAGAAAGTTTTAAAATTTTTACTCATTTTAGAATGTTTATTATGCAATGAATGATAGGAGAGGCTTCGATGAGACTTCTTGAAGTCTTATTTTCCATGTGACGACACAAGGGTTTCCTAACTTCTAGGGTGAACTTGTGGGTTGTGACAAAGATGGTATAAGAACATAAGGTTTAGGGAGTGTCTTAGTTGTCGTATGAACCACATCTAGTAGATTCTTGTTTATAATGTGAAGAGCAGCACATTATAAATTGGAGACTATTGGTTGCTAGGAAAGTCTCACCTCTTCATTCATCTAATCATGCCTAAGAGCTTTGTATATGGTATCTTTCCTTTGTTTCCTTCATGTGTTGTTCCCTTGAGAGTGACATTATGAAGTTTGGGTTGAGGGAGAGAAAAGATGAGGTGTGATAGAAGGTGGTTTTGACCTTAGATTGATTTCGTTACCTTTTTAAGGGTAGTTAAGTTGGAAAAAAATGGTAAGTTATATTCTTAGAAAATGTGAAGGAGTGGTTGTTAAGACCCCAACCATAGGAAGGGAGGTGATAGGATTTGAAGGAGTAAAAGGTCAGTTCTCATAGTAAGAGGGATGTAAGGGTTAGATGATGACACTGGTGAGAGTCTTCAGTCTTCATGAGGTAGACCTTATTAAGAAAGTGTTAGTATGGTTTAAGGTTCCTTGAGGAAGTTCCTAATCGTAATGTTATGTTGACGTTAGGATGCGTTTCTATTAAGTGGGGGAGTATGGTGAAGGGTAATGTTCATTGGGAGTGAGGTTCCCTTAACCTATTATAATATGTTTATTCAAGCCTAAACAAAAGAGTTCTTGATAACTTGATTCAATTGGAGTCTTTTGTGGAAGATGAGTTCCTAACTTTCTCCTTATGATATGCATGTTTGATTGATGTTTTGTTGAAATTGAATTTCATTAATTTCTTGAATTGTGTATTTTATGAAGCCATGATTATGCTATAAAATATGTTTATATGATGTTACCTTGAATATTACCATGTCTATATCAGGAATTGCATTTTTGAAAAATTTGCTCAAATCACTGTAATGCACACACTGTGAACTTTTTTAAAATTAGACTATTTGATTCTTTAGTCTAAAATTGTTGTAATTTTGTTAGAACTGATGTTTATAAGTTTTATATTGAATATATAATGAGATTTTGCTATTTGGAGTAATACATGTGAGTTTTATATCATGATGAATTATAGAATGTTTTCTAGTTTCTTGTTGTATTGTGATTCTCTTAATTATGTGAAATTGATGTGTTCTTCTTGATTGTGTGATATCTAAAAATTTTATGAGTTTCTAATTGAATCCTTACTCATGGACGTGTTCGTGGAGTGGCAAGTGTCATTCGAGGACGAATGTTGTCGAAGTGGAGGTGATTTTAAGACCCCAAAAATGATTTAGCTAAAGATAGAGCCTAAAGTAGTTGCAATGGTGATATAAGATCCTAATATGGTCTATAATGTGATATAGAGGCAGTATTTAAGACCTTAGGTGCATTGGAATTCAAACGTCAAGGGACGACCAAGACGTTCGACGACTAAGTCACCTATGTGCCTCATATGTGGTTTTACATGTTTATGTGTGATTCATGAGCTTATATTGTTCTTAAATGACTTTATACGGTGTTTATAGGCAGTGAGTCAAGTTTCGTGAAGTTTGGAGGTAAAACGCCAAACAACATCCATGACGTTCAAAAGGCTTGCCTTGAAACGACCATGCGTGTCTATGTATATTTCGTCAATTTTTACATGTTCGTTCTTAATGAAACTCATGTGTAAGTTCCTAAACTCGTATAACAACATATTTGGGGTGTAAACGTCCGAGTATGACTCCACATAGGACCCAAAAAGGGTCCCTAAGGGAGGACCCCAACTTAGACCAACACTACGAGGATGTGGCCAAATGACGGACCAGGCGATGGCTCGTCAATGGTTCTCGTCAATGGATCAAAATTGCTTTCAGGTTGAGGACTATCTGAATCAACCAACAAAATCCCCCATCGACGGGACGTGGCCTGACAAACGGTCCATCGATGGTAACGTCAATGGGTGCCTCTACTCTGCAAGCTTTCTGTAATGTTAGGTTTGAAGTTGGGATATAACCCCAAGTCTTTTAAAAATAGGAGGACAATTATATTTGGTTCTTATGGTAATTTTAATAGTATATAAGTCATTAAACTCTCATTATAACCCTAACACCTAAATCAATACACTTTCCCTCCTAAAGTTCCTCCAAAAACATCCATGTGAGTTCAAGATTAAGATGGAGCTTGAAGATGATTCTTCAATGGAGTTTATCCTTCAATTTTCATTGGGTTCTTCAAATATGGTATGAGAATTCTTCATCAAAGGCTTGCCATAATCTTAGAGCTAATTTCATAGATGGTTTTCAAAGATTTCAAAAAGATGAAAAAGTCCAATTTCTACTCTAAGTCTTGGGTTCTTACATAAATGGTTTCCAAATGTTAATATATGATGAAATTGATGTATAATTGATATTTTTCAATGAAATCCTACATGAACCCTTGATCTTCTCAAATCTCTAAATTTAACCAAAATATTGGTGAATTGAATATACTTTGATATTCATGAATTCATGTGTAGATTGTAATGGGTTTTTATTCATGTATAGATTATGTATGTATGATGTATAGTCTATTTCTATTTGGTTAATTGAGTAATGAATAATATTAGATCTTGTGCATGCTAAGCATATTGAATTGATATTGACTTAAGGATTATGATTTCTAATGTAATTTTCTATGGTTTTTGTAATGATGAAATAATTATATTCAATTGATATCTAGGTTGTATTAGATTAATAAGTATGTAACGAATTGACCTAGTTACATTGATTATGGATATAATTCTATTGAGTTGTTAGTTATGGCCTTGAGTAAGGTTCATTTAATATTGAATTGGATGATTCAACCATAAAATCAAAGTGGTAAGATGCAGTGGGGAATTCTGACCTAATTCCATTATTTTTATGTTAATTAGATTTTAATTATGTTATGATTGGTATGGCCCACTTATGGTGGCGGTGTTATGTGTTTTACTTACTATTGATGTTGCCTTGTCGGTGTTAGTTTATGTAATATGATGATCATGGTCTTGTCGCCACTACTTGAAGTAATATGATGTTTTGTATAGTTATTTTACGTGAAATATAAGTATATCTATCTATATGTTAAGGAATATGAAAGTATGTGTTCTAGTTATGTATGTCAGGAAATCATGCAAACCAAGACTATGTCTATGTGTAGTCTTAGGGTTGATGCATGGTTGTTCCTACTTGACGATATAAATGTCTATTATAGTTATAATGATGATGATATGGTAGTGGTGTAGGGATACTTAAGATGGATAATGGTTTTCATATGTGGCTTATAGAATGCAGTATATGTGTTAAGGAAGGTATGTGTTGTCTTTTCTCTTATATACTTGTGTCGCCTTACCTTGATGCTTGTATAATATGAATTGTGATGTTATTTGGATTACATGCTTAATTCTCTAGTCTTGAATTTATAATATATGTTACCTTGCAATGACGTTAAGATGTCTTTGTAATGTGAAACCTTTGAAAACTAGTGGTATGTTTGTTATTGAAAGTCGAAAGAGCCGTAATAGTGTCCTTCAAAGTAACAAGATGATGGACGTCAGGTTGATTGTATTGAACGACATCATATAAAAGACCTTGGGGAAAGTATAATGAGTTTATTTCGCCACTGGACACGACAACATGTTTTAATGTCTCCAACCACCCTCGAAAAGTGTTGCCTAAACATGAAAGTGTGGCCTTTGGTAAAAAGCCACACTTTTTTGACTTAATCCACACTTTTCCAGGTGTGGCCGAAGCAGCGAACTTTAGAGTTTAGCGACGCTACAAGCGTAGCCTTATCAGCTGCGCTTAAAGCGTAGCCAAAGAAAAAAGGGCACACGCTTTTTAACGCTACTCTTAGAGTATTGCCATATGAGCAACACTTTTTAGCGTAGCCCCTCAAAGTCAAAAAGGCCACACTTTTGTAGCTATTACGCTTATAAGTGTTTGCCTTACAGCTACCTTAAACAAGCGTAGCCCAAAAGGAGAAAAAGCCATGCTTCTGCTCGCTTAACGGTTTTTAATGTTTGCTTTAATCTACACTTTGGAAGTGTGGCCTTTGCTACCATATGCCCACACACTTATCAAGTGTTTCCCTCCGTTTCTATCTAATGTATGACAAACACTTTGAGTGTTTCCTTGCTCAAGTGCATCACAAATTTGACAGTCTTGCCACAATTTCTAATTAAATACTCCAATATTATATTGCAATAATAATGTTCTAGCGCTATAATATAATTCATTTATATATTTCCATAAGTCTTTCAAAAGATAGTATGTGTTGTGTACACATCCCCTACTTATACATCAATATCTAAATTGTCACATAAATCAAATATGGATTTAAACTTTTACAATAGTTCAAAAACTCTTCATCAATCCACTTCAAATTTGATTCACCTCCATTCCCTACACAATAAGATATTGGCAGTTATATAGAAGGTAAGACATCAGATTGCAACAATAAATCCAACAGTTAAAGAGAAACGGAAGTAATGAGGAGACACAAAGCAAATAGATTCTCCTATAATTATTTTTGTATTGTTTGTATGTTGGAAGCATGCTTTACTGACGGGAATAATGATATATAGAAGCCCAAAAATGGCGATAGTGAAAACATTAACAAATGTTTAACAGATTGCACCAGCAGTTCCTGCTAACAACATGGAATATTCTACAATGCAGCAATCAGTTACAGAATATTAACAACAAATCTGCAGATTGCGATTCCACCTGACTGAATCCTCAATATCCATTTCTATAGAAAGCCAAAACTGAACCATATAAAACATTCTATTTATTTGTATTAGGCAAATGAGGAGCACAGGCCACAGTGGTGCTATGTGCATGTTCTAATAGAAGCCAAAACTTGAACCCTAATAAAAGGCAATTCTATCTTCTTTGTATTAGGCTAATGAGGAGCACACTACAGTGGGTTGGCCTGCTGTGCAAGCTTTTGTGACTGTAAACAGTTTAACTGACTGATCCTCATATGATCCATTTCACGATCAATTTACTTCATCAAAAAATCTTCAGAAAAATATGGGAGATAACATAGTAACCTTTATTATAGCTTAATCTTGATCTGTGAAGGGATTTTCTTCCTTCATTTCTATTCCTAGTTTCTGTTCATTCATTCTCACAGTCATATTATAGTATTAGTTATAGTCAAAAATTCCACCCATAGAGCTTAATGATTTAGTATAAGTAAATGAACATATTAATACATACAAAATGGAAGTGATCCTCAAAAAGTAACATGGCTAACAGCTAACCAAGCTTCACATAATATCTCTGATTGTCTAACCTGTAGAATAAATTACAAAATGAAATAGAAAAAACAATATATAAGTCATAAGCAAGATCAAAGATCTGTTCTACCTACCTGTGCAAATACGTTTCGCTTTTTTCTGCGTTCTAGGGCAATCACAATTGCTACACGTACGTGCTTGATTAATCAATTCCTCGAGTAAACAAATTTTCCCCTCAAGAAGAACACAAATTAAGAAATTTAAAAAAATTAATCACTTTTAAAATTCAGCTGTAACAGCCCCAAAATTTAATCACTTTTTCTAAACACAAAACAAAAATTTCTTCTAAACACAGCTAACTGGTCCAAACAAAGTTTCATCAAAAGAATAAATCCTATTAGTATAAACAAATTGCTACTTAATGTACTATCACGATGAGTAAATTACGAATGATTTAGCATTATAAACCAAATATTCCATCAGCTTCTAGGTTCCAAGAATCAAATAAATAATTGAATGCTATCCACACCGAAACAAGATGAAATATAAAATATTGAAGCATGCTGGAAATGGATCTATTGAAATTTAAATTGTGTACAAACTTACTCCTTACTCAACTAATAATACAACGTAGATAATTTTTTGAAATTTTCAATAGTAGAGGAGCAAGGACTGACCCTTCCCCCTTTTTCATAATAATCATAAAAGTGAAATAAGAGAACCCAGTAAGGTAAAAAACAAAATGAAGCCAATATCAACAGTATAAATGTAGTTTTCAGGCAAATCACTGGCATCTTGGTGTAATCCAGCAAGTCATTGTTAATCACAAGGAATTTGAACTTCGATATCATAGTAATTAACTAAAACTGAATATATAACTACTAACTTGATTTGATCCCGTCATACCAGTCCATAACCAAATCACGAGAGATGAAACCGAACAACAAAATTGAATCGAACCGAAACAAACCGTCAGGCTCTGATGGTGTTTGATTTAATCAACTTAGAGTATACAAAACCGCACATGTATTCCCAACAAAAGCTCCAGCAACTATAATGCCTTTTGTTTCATGATCAAAAACTAATAACCAACAAGAAACAGAAAACCACCTTCCATTGATACAATCAATAAGGAAATAAACATCAACAAAACAAATAAAGGATGATTTTATAAAGAACCGATCCAAAAAATCGAGGAAAATGATAGGTTGAGACCCTTTCCAGAAGAGAGAAAAGACATTAAAAACAAATAAATACTCAACTATCCACCCATCACCCAACCAAATATACAAGAAAGAGGCATCAACAAGCCAAAAACAAAAAAAGATCAAAAAATACATTAATAAGCTGATTCCCTCTGCCAATGTTGTGAAAATAAGTCGCTTTTGTAACGAAGAATTGCAATCTGAGATTTTAAGCAACAATACAGACGATTCCAACTGCTTTCATATTTAATTGACGATTGTATGCAACAGAGCCAAACAATACAGACGATTCAAAAAATTAAAACAAGGACTACAACTAGAAACTTGTACAAAAAAATGAAACTAGGGGAAATTTAATCACCAAATGGGGTTAGCATTATTTTGGGAAAACCAACAGAAGAAATTGACTTCCCAACGTTACAACAAAAGAAATTGACTGTTCGAGACAGAATAAAAAATCTTAACAAAACTAAAAATGAACTTTAAAACAAAACTGAAATTAATCTCATATTACATTAGCGACAAAAACAATTGAAACGCACAAAAGAACAGATAGAGACATGTCATCTTTTTAAGTTGATTAAACACGGACTTAAAATCTCAATTTATATGAGTAGCAAACCAACCTATCTTTGATCCGCCCAAGCCGACTAATCTAGGAAGTCAAAACAAACCATGAAATGATGCAACAAACATGGCATGAAACCAAGTTCTATCCATTTGAAAATGATCTCTTGAGAAAATGATGTCATAGCTGGTATTTCCCAAACATAGAGAATTTATATAAATTAGCGGTTACCCATCAACATTCATTAAATGTATGGGTTCGCAAAAATAGTAAATAACAGATTGAACTATACACACAATCAACCGAATGAAACTAGATTGAGAGCGACTGGAAGAGATGCAATGATCTGCTTAGCTTTGGGCGAGTGAAGGACTACATAGTGATGACAGAATGTCCTATCATGAAGGTACCCGCACGAAAAAAAAAGAAAATAACCTCAGTTGTTCCTATGCTATAGAATTCCAAATCGAACAAGAACACAAGCAGTAATCAATCAAGATTTTTCCCCAATAGAAGACATGTTGGAAAAAAGTGATCTATTAAGATCAAAATCTCAATAACAATTTTATATAAGTGTATAAACCCATATTATCAGTGTAATTGAAAAACTCTTTATAAACGATTAAATCAGTGTATTAAAAACTAGACCACTTGTTCCTACCATCAAGTCTTTTATTGAATTTTTCACCTCCTTACACAAGCTCCAAAGAAAGGATAAAAATGTGACATGGTCATAGGAAGCACAAGATATGCACTACTAATTTTTTCTTTTCCTATATGGATGGAATGCACTTGAGAAGAAGCTTTATATCAGAGGGTTGAATAAAGACATCTAGTCACGCTCCAGTGAGGAAACAATCCAAATCTTCTTAAAACAGATTGATTTTTTGATACCACACAACGTATTTAAGTTCCCTTTCAACTTCTATATTCATTTTGATATGCAACAAATCTCAGCTACTGGAACACACACCTTAAAGAACAACAGTAAATAGTGAACCTTGGATATACTTTTTACGCAACTACTTTTGCACAATTTTTGAGGTACAGAAGACACCACAAAATGATGCAGAAATTGTGCATAAAAACTCAATAGACGACAACGCATACAACACAAAGATATATACTTACAACAGACGCAAATGCTTCAAGTATTAATTTGCTCTTTCCTCGTCTCTCGAGATTCCTAGGTCTAACCTTGACGTTCAGAATTTTCGAAACTCTCTTCCCCTACTTTTGGAATTTCAACTGTACAACCCCCGAATTAATCAATCCTTCGAAATACAAAACAAAAATTCAATGAATTCAACAGAAGATTGTTTTAAGTGCTAGATATAGTAGAAATAAAGGAAACTCAACTTACCTAATTTGGACTTAACAACACTTGACAAAAAAATGCGGTAATCCGGAGAAATGTTCCGCTAAGATCTTTAGATTTTTCAGATTCCACACTTTAGTCTTCGATCCACAGTTCTTAAGCTTCAGCATTTCATCCTTTGAGAAAATCATGTTCTAGAGAAGACAATTTGCAGCTCAGATGTTGATCAGTAACTTCAGTTAACCTATGTTTCTTTCAGCGCAAGCTGCGTTCTTTCAGTCCATCTACTTTCTTCAGCTTTTTCTTCCCCTTCGATCTTCACTTTCAAACGACTTTTCTTTATTAGCTGCTCGTTAAAATGGATGTTTTTAGAAACTTTTAGAGCCGGTCAGGAAGAAGACAGAGAGAGAAGTTTCTCTTCTGGAATGTTTTTTTAATTTTTTTGGCCAATAATTGGGAGGGATTGAAAGTTGGAGGGAATTAATTTTTAGTGGAAAAATTTAGGCCACAATCTTGTAATGTGTGGTGTTTTACAATTGGTACAAATAGCACACTTTAAAAGTGTGTCAATATATGTAAAAGAGATGTTTTGCCATTTATATCCTATAATGAAACGCTTACAAAGTGTACCAATCCATTAAAGATACGCTTTACAAGTGTTGCTACTATTGTCGTTGCCAAAAGTTAAAATTTAGGCTACATTTTAAAAGTGTTCCCAAAAATATTTTAGGCAACACTTTTTAAGTGTTGCTCACATTTTGTGCGGCCGTAGGCATAAAATGGTGTAGTGGGAAGGTAGCCCTAAGAGGACCTCTTTGGTAGGGTAAATGTGATTGTGGTATGAACTTGTTATGGAACCCTCTTATGTGAACCTTTAATGTGAATTACTCTATGCGAACAAAGGCTAGCATCGAGTGAGTATGGTAAGGGAAGTAGTTCTAGTTAAGTTTGATAATAGAATACAAAGCATGCCCTTCATATTCCTTAACCACATGCCTATATGGGATGTGTCCTAGTTTTACCCTTGGCAAGTACAACACCCACATCGAAGTTGGCTAATGCTCCGGTTTCCTTAATTTTCTAACAAGGTCTATGTCAGTTAATGCCTATTCTCATCATATGGGAAACTTAATAGCATATAAGAAGTTCTATGAAGTTTAGGTGGTGGTATGAGACGCTATCTACACATTGCACAATAGGCTTTAAAGATGTTAGTGAGAGCCCCTATGTCTTGTTGTGGATCATTACTTGAGTGTCCTCGATGTGTTGAATGTCTCTTAATGAACTTATGAATGTAATGACTTAAGTTAAGAAAGTATGTTAAAATGAAGTATTACTTTTCTAGAGTAATTAAGGGTTTATTGTTAGTTGTGTGAGGGGGCATAGAATGGTCACTTCTTATCTTACCTAGATAAGTCTTACGATGACTCTATTTAGGTAAGTTTTGTTGATTATGTGGAATATTGTCTAAGCCTTAGGTAATCTTCAGGATTAATTAGGTAAGTGCTTGACGAGTCACGATGACATCTTCTTGATTTTACTCAATAAGTCTTTTTGATAGTCCTTTGGAGGATTTTCATATCACCTATAGCTAATGTGTCAAATGAGAAATGATCTATCTTAGGTAGTCTATAGGAATCGCTTAAGAGTTGGCGTAAGTATTGTAGATACTGTCGCTCAGAAATCACTCAGATTGAACGCTTAGAGCCCCTTGGTAGGAAAAATCTATGTTCTTATGTTGATATCTTAAGGGGTGTTTAAGTTATGAAGTAATCTTGAGGGTCGTTTTAGGAAATCTAGATAGGGTGTATCGGTGGTCTCCCTTTGTGAGTTATGTGATCTTTAGATAGCTTTGAGTGAGAAGATTACTGCTAAAGGGTGTCAAAGTGAGTGAAGGACTTCACTGTTAGTGAATTGTGTTTCACTGTACAGTGAAGTGACTGTCACTGTAAAGTTTGCTATAAAATGCTAACTTTTTGTTTATGGATTTCTTATGTGTTTTCTAAGTTGTTAAAATGTTAATTTTGATTATCGTATGTGTTAACTTAATCAGAAAATTCTTGAAAAACATGCTTATTACTAAATGTCTATTTTTCATGGTTATTGCATGGCTTCCATACTTAATACATCTTATGTGCTAACCCCTTCTTTTACTTTTCGAATAAAGTGTAGGGATATGTAATCTTGATGTTGCATGAATGATGGATAGGTTTCCAAGAGTTGAATATGAAGTATTGGTGAGTCCTCATCGATTTGAGCACAATATCCACATGTTCCTTTATGTTTTAATTCTTTTTTTTACGTCTTGTATGGTATTAGTCCCGAGTGTTGTAAACTCCAATGTTTTGATGGTTCAAGTAGATTGTTGTGAAGATTTAATGTTTTAAATGAAAGTCTTAAGATTGCACATTGTTTATGAAAGAGTTCTTCGTTTGTGAAGAAAGTTTTAAATTTTTACTTATTTTAGAATTTTTATTATGCAATGAATGATACGAGAGGCTTAGATGAGACTTCTTGAAGTCTTATTTTTCTGTGTGACGACACAAGGATGTCCTAATTTCTAAGGTGTACTTACGGGTCGTGACATAACCCACCTTCACCGTCAAGACCTAGGTTTTCATGTTATGACAGCACTACAAAACTAAGTAACCCAAAGGCAAACTCGTTCAATGCATGTGTAGCATCCCATAATACCACACACACTAAGAATATCTTGAAGTCGTCCTATTCATATTAACCATCTCTAGGTGTCACAAAAGACCTACCTCATATTGACAAAGAACTATCAACTTAAGTCAACCATATCATGAAATGCAACTATGGCAACAACCCAAGTTAGACACACATCACATAAGAGGACACTTCATAAGTAGCTTCAAGTCATACTTTTACCATGAATGAGCGGCATCCCATACTACCACTCACACTAAGTACTCCCTTAGGCTATCTTACTCAATATTTCTATTTATCATTCTAGACTATCAAATATTAGCACTTACTAGGCTAGACCTAACTACCATGGAAAATACATTACCATAAAATTTAAGCTATCCTAGGAGGGATACAAGTATAACCACCTAGACACCATGCGAAAATTCAATAGGATGCAAGTTACCCTTAGGAAAGTATGAATTCTCATCCCTAATCTATCCTAAGCAGAGTATGATGTCTCAATCCTAAGATACCATGAAACGGTCTTGGCCTTACCAAGTCAAGTTTCCATGAAGGAATTCTCACAATGCTAGTTTAAGTTACCCATAGAGAAATATAGATCCTCAATCCTAGGCTAACATGAATATACTAATGCCAGCTACCATGAAAAGCATTGTAACACCCCTGATTCGAGAAAGGAAAACAACTTGAGATTTTCAAAAGTTGTAGGTGCCACCGACAGAAGCCATCAATGGTCCTTCAGTAAACTCCGTCGATGGGCCAGTCAACTTTCAGTTTCACACTTCATATATCATCCCTCAGTAGGGAAGGACTGTTAACCAGTACAGAAAAGCAGTCAACTCATAACCCGTCAATCTGATCCATCAATGGTCCAGTCAACATTCAGTCTTCAAACACGAATGACGATTAACCATTATGGATAATTAGTCAACTTAAGGCTAGTAAGTGAACTTCTTCAATAGGCCAGTCAACTTTCAGTCTTTACTCGTGAATGACGTTTAACTAGTATGGACCTTCAGACGACTCACAATCTATCAGTCAGATTCTCGATGGGCTAGTCAACTTTAAGTATTAAGTCGGGAATGATGGTCGAATAGTACGGACCGTCAATTAACTCATGGCCCATTAATCATATCTATCAATGGGCCAACAAACTTTCAGTCTTCAGGAGAGAATAACGGTCAACCTGTACGGACCATCTATTGACTCCTTGTAACGACTTGAAATATCATTATTTGAGAAGATTTTATTCATAAAAATTATAGTCATTGTCCTGCTACAACAGGACAAGTGCTGCTGCAGTGGCAACTTACCCTGCTAATGCTAGATCACGGATGCAGAATCAAGTTTTCGAGAAATAGTTACTTCATCATCTTTCCAAAGATAAACTTTTGGTCGTAAATTACCCTAGAAACCCCAAAAAAGTTATTTAAAGTTAGGGGAAGAAGGAGAGGGAACTTTCTAGCATGGGGATGGCGGAATCTTGCAAAATCTTGGCTAAATTCACCGTAGTGAATTCAAAAAAGTTAGCTTTTATGCTTTAAGTATTTGTAAATTCATGCTTACCATGTAATATATAAATTCAACAGTATGAGGTCTGTGTAGACGTCGTCGCACGGTAGTGAAAGGTTTTATATTCAACTTTGGGGTTATGTCGTTCTGAGACTATAACTGGCTAGTTCGCATTGTGTTGTCTTGATAGCAATTCTTGTTAAGTTATGTTACCAGTATGAGGGAACGAATTCTGAATATAATATTTTTAAATGTTTTAGTGACAATTGTGATAAATATTTGTAGTTAGTTTAAAGAAAACCATTAACGAAACCTTACAAAGAACTAGGGTTGGATTGGCGCATTTTCAAGAGAAAAATCGAGGGAACACACATGTAACTAAGCATGTGAGTATATGATGGGTGATTTATAATTTTTTTTGTATCATTGTGATACTTTTATGCATATGTGTGTTGAAATGTTTGTCATACATATTGAAACAAGATATGCAAACTATCGATACTGTGAAGTTTTTTCTTAAATGTATGATCCTGATATATTATTTGATGTGTGATTAGGTCTAAATCAGCCTAGACATTAACTTAAGTTCACACTAACCCACACAATGAGGCTCTATTTCAACCTATCATTTTGCGAGTCATTACAATATAAGACCCCGAGAGGCCCTACACAAGTCACTTAGCATACATCATACAAAACAATAGAAATAAAATTGGAAAACATATTATTTTAAACATCATAGTAGTTTAGCAACATGAACCTCTACATAAGTTTTCTAACACATCATAAGAAAGGTACATGGGATGTAACAGGTACATCGCATACAAGTGTGAGAGAAAAATGACATCAAGTAATAAAAAGTCTCGGTTATCGAAATATGAGGACCACCAATATTTTAAAACACAAAAGATGAACTAGCCACGAATGTAGGGAGAATAATTCTCAAGCCCTACAGTAGTGAAAAAATATAAGCATAGGTATGTACCATTATATGGAATGTATTAATAATGGTATGTATTAAGTATGAGGGGAGTGCAATAAAAAATGTGTCGTGAACATAAGGGAACATAATAAAAAACATGATATGCATGAGCAATTTTAAAAATAGTTATATCATTCTAAAAGATTCATAAATCATTGACACGGTCAATGTATCTTTAAATTAAAAAAGAAGATTTAAAAAATATTAGTAATTAACTTAGTTATTTTTTGGAAGTTTACCATTAACCGACATGGACCATATGAGGTATAACATGGAATCTAGTGTCTCCCTATATCCAAAATGGGTGTCCTCATTTACCAAGGTAAGAATCTGAAGTCTGAGCTAAAGCGGATATTCTACAAATGTCTATCTAAGACCATCATATTATGGAGACACATAATTTATGGGACATAGGTCATCGCTGCTAATCCACTCCGTGCTAATCATAAATCCACGAAATAACCATTAATTATATTCATATTATCATCAATGGAAAAGTACAATTAAGATACTAATCCAAATTATAATCATGATAGAGTATCTCCTTACACAATGTATGAGAAAATATTTCTCTATCCATGATCATTTGATAATAGCTTTGTACGGCCCATAATAATTAAATTCATACTAAAGATATCCTACTACTATTGGAAATAGTTTAAAAGTGTGATCGATAATCACTGCATATATATATTATATATATATATATTCCGTTCAAATAGAAAGCTGTTTGGCCGTGCAAGGTCAGCCCGTGAGCTAAATGGAAAAGTAGTAGCGACCAACAAAGTCCCGGTGTGCATCAAACATTGAAAACATTCCAGGATCGACTACAACAAGCTCGCGACTCTAATAGAAAGAAAGGGTAAGCTCTCTGCTCTATTTCCTAGCAATGTTATGCTATATATATATATATATATATATTGGAGTAAGGGTCAACTATTAGTTCTAAGTCTACTGTAATTCTACTCGTCAACAAGGTATTATTTGTATCTATATATACCTATATTATGAGATAAATAAACAAGGTGATAGGAAAATATTCTCTAAACCTTAAAGCCTATATGGTATTAGACCAATCAGAACATAAGAAAGAAAATGAAATCCCCAACCTTGGTTTTTCCAAGATGGGCGATACTACACCTTCCTATGGCAGACCGACAAACTCTACCTCAATTATAGTTTAACAAGACAACTCGTGTAACACCCCGTAGCCAAAACAGACCAATATTAACTTTTTCTGAAAAATCTACAGGTGCTACCAACGGTGTCGATGGACCATATCCTGAGCAACGGTTAGTCCTGCACAACTGTCGATGGGATCAGAAACTTCCAAAAATTTCAGCCTAGAAAAATTTGTTAAGTCTTGGACGACAGACGGATTTACGGTTCGTAGGTCAAACGATAGTCCGTAGTCTGTGACCGCCGATCAAGACTCCCTTCAACCACTCTATGACAAGACCTATGGATGACCATCATAGTTCGTCAGTGGACCTACGGTCCGTAGGTCTAAGTGTAGGTGGAAAATTTGCAGCTAGTTAAAGGGAAATGCAATTGGGTCAACTTAAAATGATCATAACTCTTAGCACAAAATGAATTAGGTCTCCCATGACCTACTCAAAGATATTTAATTGAATTATCAGTCCATAGACACCGATCTTGATCAAATTAGACCTTCGAGTAAAAATTTGTGCCAATTTTAGTAAAGGCCTGTTGAACAGGCTCTCACAATAGACCCAACGACAGGGCGTTGGGCGCACGACGTACCGTCAGTCCTGGCCGTTGTGAGTCCCGATAGCAACCTTCCTAGGTGTCTTTTTGACCTTTCCCACTCCGTTTAAATCCTAAGTTACATATTTTTTACCCTAAATCATCAGATTTTAGTCAGTTTAATCCTAAAAACATGATTAAAACATATTTAAGTCAACTTAATAAATCACAACTTAGAAAAATAGAAGAAAGAGAAGAGGAAAAAAGCTCAAGAACCCTAGTTCAAGAACGCCACAAGCTCTAGCAGTTCTAGCCCCGAAACTTAAGTATTTTTCCTTAGATTTCATCACCAGGTATGTGGGTTCTTTTCACCTCTGAGGTCCATAATTTTCAGTCAATTCTTTGATCTCTTGTAAGTGATTAAACCAGGGTTTTCTATAACTTGTAGAACTTATGATTTTAATTAAATAGTGGTTCCAAATGCAGATAGAGCAAGTTATTACTCAGATTATCCATGAATTTCAGAACCTAGATTTGGATTGCCTTTAGTTCTTTACTTACAACATCTAGGTCATAATTTCAGTCACTTCAAATATACAGCCTCAGTTATTAAAGCAAATTACCAATTAATTGTTGCATCCTCGTTGGGGCATGTTCATTTTCAATCTAATTAGTATATACAAAAAATTCAGATATATCAGTTAAATTTATAGAATTCATTTGGGAGCAGCATAATACTGGTTGGACTAGGTTTTAGCGTAGACAATTAGTCCCAAAACTACTAGCCAAGTAGGATTTGTAAGTCCCCTCTGTGGGCAATCAGGTTTAGTGACCCCACCACATATGCCTTATCCCTCTACCAGGTTATTGGTCCTCTCGAATGGCGCGTATACATCGCACCTCCTCATTTAGCTCAAGTGGTTTTATTTATCGGTTAGAGTAGGCTCCCAATATCACCCAAAAAAAGACTCAAATACTGCTTGACATTTATCAGTTGATTCAGTTTTAAGTTTCAGCATTTAATAATTGTCTCACATAAGGTGAGCTCATAAAAAGCCATCTCGTTCAATTAATTATACTTGTTTTTTTACTTGTTAAGTTATGTTTTATTTAAGCTTTACTCTATCCTACATGCTCAGTACCTTTCAAGTACTGACGCATACGTACGCTACATCTTCTCGTGATGTAGGTTCAGGTTCTCAGCATCCACATCAAGTATAGATCGATTTCCCGATCTCTAGTTCAGATAATTCAGTGGTGAGTCCTCAAACTCCGCTAACAAAAGTCATGAGTTTCATTTAAGTATTTATTCATTTAGTTTAGGTTTTTGCTAGATTTAGCTGGGGCTTGTCCCAGTATTTCTATCTAGTTTAGAGTCTATTTTCATATATAGTTAGATTCACAGCTTATTATTGGTTTAATAGTTCTTTGTTTAAACTCATTGTTTTCAAAATATTCATTTATAGAATATGGTATCCCCATCTTTTCATTAAAGTATAATTTATCTTCAGCAACAGTTTTTATCTTTAGTTATGCCCTATGATCATCCAGCAGGTTAGCTTGGGATCAGTTGTAGTAGTAGATTCATTTCCGCATCTCTCGGGGGTAGCTCTAGGCGTGACAAAACATGGTATTCAGAGCACTAGGTTAAAGATTCCAGGATGTCTGAAAAGCGTGCACTAATTAGAGTCGTTCATGGTGTGAGTGCCACCACTCTAATGATAGGAGTCTACAAGTGCTTTAGGAAATTTCCTTTCGTTTTTACTCTTATCGTGCGTAAGGTGATCTAATTCCCTTTGTAACCTCGACGTTGAGGTCGCTTAAGATCATGCCCTTCTCGAGATTCTTGAGACATGGAATTTATGCACGAATGCTAACGTTAGTTCCTCTAGTACCAGATAAGGAAGTTCAACATGCAGAATTTCCAGATCCAATTCAAGTTTTTGGCTCAGGTAAATGACCAACCAGAACAATTCAGCACAGGTTTCTAGGTTCCTACTAATATAAATGACCGATTCGTGACAACAGCCAATGTTTTTTTATTTGGTAGGATGAATCCGAATCCGCCTAAGTTTTAGGGTCTCAAGTAGTAAGGATCCCCAAGAATTCATTATAAGGTCAAGAAACAAATTAGTTGAGTTATTGAAGTACTAGGAGTTATAAGGTGACATTGGCTCAACTAGCTTAAGGATGTGAATCCATTGGTTCACTAAGTGTAAACACCACAGGACGATTTTTCATTTCTTTTGTAACTCAGTATAGCACATTAAACTTAATATTACTCAGAAACTCATCTCAGAACCTTATCGAGTCTCTACTTCCGTCGATGACCCACTTTATAGCTGACGGTTTATATAACAACTGCCCATTCACAGAATCTCAGAAAGTCCATCTCAACAATCTAGTACAGTTAGAACTGGTAGACTTAGATGTCATTCTAGCATGGATTGTTACATTCCTATTTGCCCAGCCGATGTAGACAAGATTTTTTTCGCTTGTTATTTCAGACGAACCACCATAGAATGGAAGCTAGTAGGCTTAGCGCCTATGGGTCACTTTTACTTTCTTACCTTTAGTCTCAGAAAGATGATATCTAAGAAGTTTATCTAGAGGCACAGTTTCGGGTTTAAGGATCTAGCCTTGAAACCCCAACTCTTTAGTTAGTTCCAGTAGTCTGTGAATTTCCAAAAGTATTTCCAGAAGATCTTCACGGAATCCCTCCCGAAAAAGAAATCGACTTTGGAATTGATATTCTTCAAGATACCCAGCCTATTTCTATTCCTTCATTCAAAAATGGCTCCAAAAAAACATAAAGAAATGAAAGAGAAGTTGAAAGACCTTCTAGATAAGGGTTTCATCAGACGTAGTATTTCATCAGGGGGTGCACCAGTATTGTTTGTAAAGAAGAAAGATGGTTCTCAAAGAATATACATTGACTATAGACAGTTGAACAAGGTCACAATCAAGAATAAGTATCCTATACCCAGGATTGATGACTTGTTTGACCAACATCAGGGTGCTAGTCATTTCTCAAAGATAAACCTCAGATCGGGTTATCATCAGTGCAGATTCAGAGATGGTAACATTCCAAAAACACACTTAAGAATTTTGTATAGTCATTATGAATTTGTAGTTATGTCATTTGGACTAACTAATGCTCCTTCAGTTTTCATGGATTTGATGAACAGATTGTTCAAACAGTACTTAGACTTGTTCGTTATTGTCTTCATTGATGATATCCTCATTTACTTTAGGAGTGAGGAAAAACATGCAAGTCATTTAAGAGTTCTTCTGCAGATTCTCAAAGATCTCCATTTATTTGCTAAGTTTAATAAATGTGAGTTTTTTGGGGTGGCAATCTTTTGTTTCCTTGGTCACATGTATCTAGCGAAGGGATCCCGCGTAGATTCACAAATATATAAAAAAAGCAGTGAACATTGGTCCAGACCTACCTCGCTACAGGTACAAAAGTTTCTTAGTTCTATTTGGTTATTACGAAGGTTATTGGATGGGATTTTTGTCCATAACTCCCATGACTAGGTTTGAACTTAGAAGATGGTCAAGTTCAAATGGTCATATGATTGTGAGAAAATCTTCGCAAATTGAAAACAGATTGACTACAACAAGCTCTTGTCTTGAATCTACTGAGGGTTTCAGATGGTTATGTGATCTAGTGCGATGCATCCAGAGTTTGCTTTTGTTGTGTGTTTATGCAAGAGAGAGAAGGTGTAATCTTATGCCTCTAGAAAGCTTAAGGTGCATGAGAAGAACTATCCAACTCATGACCTCGCGCTTTCAACAGGGTGTTTTTCAACTCAGATAGGAGAACTGCTTGGTAATGGTGTTCATGTGAGATGTGTTACTCGATAATAATAGCCTTCATAAGATGTGTTCACCCAGAAAGAGTTGAATCGTTCGCTAGAGAGGATGGCTTGAGTTCCTTAGGATTATGTTACCAGTGTGATTATCATCCTTAAAAGGCTAAGGTGGCCGTGCTCTTAGTATATTATTTATGGGTAGTGGTGCCGCATGTTTAGTAAAAGTACAAAAGAGCGGTGAAGGATGTGCATCAGGCTTGCTCCTTGGGAGTTCGCCTTATGAGTATATCAGACAACAGTGTAACAGTTCAGAATGGGGGCAATAATCGCTTTGGTAGTGGAGGTTAAATGAAAAGCAAGAGAGTGAATCCTATCTTTCTTAACTAAAGTGGTGGCATCAACAATCGAGAGTGGAGGTTTTCCTTGCTCCCAGGGGGAGATGGTGTACTTCATTACCAAGGTACATTGTGTGTTCCTGATGTGGGAGAGTTCAGGCAGCATATTCTTGCAAAAGCTGATAACTCTAGGTTTTCTATTCATCCAGGTGCCACTAAGATGTACCGTGATCTGCAGGAAGTTTAGAAGTGGAATGGCATGAAGAGGGATATAGCAGACTTTGTGAGTAAGTGCCCCAATTGCAAGCAAGTCAAGGTAGAACATTAGAAACCAGGAAATATTACTCAAGAGATCGATATTCCTACTTGGAAGTGGGATGTTGTCAATATGGATTTCATCAAAGTGTTACCTCGTACTCGGAGACAGCATTACTTAATTTGGGTGATAGTTGATAGAATGACTAAGTCTTCTTCCTTATTGGCTGTCAGGACTACATATTCGTCATAGGACTATTCAAAGCTTTACCATACTGGAATTGAGAGGTTGCATGGGGTTCCTTTGTCTATCATCTCAAATAGAGGTCCTCAGTTGACCTCTAATTTCTGGAAATCATTTCAAAAAGGTCTTGGTACTAAGTAAACCTTAGTATAGAATTTCATCCACAGACGGATGGGTGGACAGAGCGTACCATTCAGACCTTAAAGGATATGTTGAGAGCTTGTGTGATCGATTTCAAAGGTAGTTGGGATGATCACCTTCCTCTTACTGAGTTTGCCTACAATAATAGCTTTCATTCCAGCATTTAATGGCCCCTTATGAGGCTTTACATGGGCATAGACATAGATCTCCTGTTGTTTGGTTTGAAGTAGGTGAATCAGCTTTGATAGGGCCAGATTAAGTCCTTTATGCTATGGAGAAAGTGCAACTCATTTGATATAGACTTGAGACAGCCCAAAGTCGTCAGAAATCTTATGCAGATGTAAGGAGAAGGGAACTAGAGTTCCAAGTTAACGATTGGGTTTTTCTGAATGTCTCACCTATGAAAGGGGTGATGAGATTTGTAAAGAAAGGGAATCTCAGTCCTAGATTTATAGGCCCTTACAAGATCTTGAAAAGGATTGGCAAGGTGGCAAATGAGTTAGAGGTGCCAGCAAAATTAGCAGCAGTGCATCCAGTCTTCCACATCTCACTCTTGAAGAAGTGCGTGGGTGACCCAGTCTCTATAATTCCATTAAAGAGTGTGGAGGTTAAATATAGTCTTCCTATGAGGATGTACCAGTTGAGATTCTTGACCGTCAAGTTATAAGGTTGAGAAACAATGAAGTCGCTTCAGTCAAGGTTTTATGGTGGAGTGAGTCCATAGATGGAGCTACTTGGGAAGCAGAAGCAGCCATGAAATCCTAGTGTCCTTAACTTTTTCCTTCCAATTCCACTCGAGCTTGAGGTAAAAGTTCCTCTTCAGTTTTACAGTCATTCATGCATAAATTCAGTTTTAGAATCATGTTCCCTCACTTTGTACTTTCATGTTTAGCTTAATTGCATGTCCCCAGAACTCAATTATGTCAGAACAAAGTTCTCAGTGTTTAATAGTGGAGTTTGCATCTCTCTCCTTCTATTTCAACTAGTTTAGTCTTCATTGGAGGACGAATGTTCCCAAGGGGTAGATAATGTAACACCCCGTTGCCAAAACACACCAAAAATTAGTTTTTCAGAAAAATATACAGGTGTTACCAACGATGGCATCGACGGACCGTAGCCTGAGCCACCGTCCGTCCTTCACAACCGTCGATGGGATCAAAAATTCCCAAAAATTTCATCCTAGAAAAATTGGTTAAGTCTTTGACGACGGACGAACTTACGATCCGTAGGTCAAACAACGGTTCGTAGTCCGTGACCGTCGATCAAGACTCCCTTCAACCACTCTCTCAGAAGAGCTATGGATGAGCAGCATGGTTCGTAGGTGGACCTACGCTCCGTAGGTGGAAAATTTGCAGCCAGTTAAATGGAAATGCACTCGGGTGAAACTAAAATGATCATAATTCTTAGCACAAAATGAATTAGGTCTCATATTACCTAACCCCCCACAGATAGATAATTGAATTATCTTTCAATATCCACCGACCATTCTAAAATTAGACCTCATAGTAAAAAGTTATGCCTATTTTAGTAAAGGCCTGTACAACAGGCCCTCACAACGGACCCAACGACGGGGCGTTGGGCGCACGACGGACCGTTTCTCCTGGACATCCTGAGGCTTGACAACATCCTTCCTAGGGGTCTTTTTTACCTTTCCCACTCTGTTTAAACCCTAAGTTACGTCATTTTGACCATAAATCATCAGATTTTAGTCAGTTTAATCCTAAGAGCATAATTAAAACATATCCAAGTCAAATCATTAAATCAAAATTTAGAAAATTAGAAGCAAGGGAGGAGAAAAAAACCTCAAGAACCCTAGTTCAAGAATGCCACAAGCTCCAGCAGTTCCAGCGGCAAAACTTAAGTATTTTTCATGGATTTCATCACCAGGTATGTGGGATTTCACTAGTGGGTTCCTTTCTCCCATTAGGTCCCTAGTTTTCAATCATATTCTTGATTCTATTGTCATGATTAAACCCGGGGTTTCTAGAACTTTGATAGAACTTGATGAATTTATTAAATATATGTTGCAAATCAGGTTATCATGTTATTACTCAGATTATCGTATGAGTTTCGTAACCCTAGCTTTGTATTTATTTAGTTTTTGAATTACACATGCTAGGTCATATATTTAAGACACTTAAGACATATATGCCTCAGTTATAAATGCATAATTACCAAATTAATTGTTGCATTCTCCGTTTGCATGTTAAGTTTCGAGCTATCTAGTATTTACAAAAATTCAAATATAATTAGTAAATTTACAGAATTCATTAGGAGTAGCATAATACCTATTTGGACTAGGGTTTCGCGTACCCAATAGTCCAAGAACTACTAGCCAAGTAGGTTGTAAGTCCCCTCTGTAGGCAATCAGTTTAGTAATCACGCCAGCATGCCCTTATACCATGGCAGGGTATATTGGGTGCGCTCGATGGGGCATATACATCGAACTCCACATTTACTTTATGTGGTTTTATTATCGGTTATTAGTAGCTCCCACAGATCATTCAGACTCTCTGTATTGACCATTTATCAGCATATTAAGTATTCAGTTTCAGCATGTTATAAATTGGTCATTGCATCCAATTAGCTCAAAAATAAACACATCACGTTCAGGTTATTATACTTGTTTATGTGCTTGTTCATTTAAGTTTTATTTCATATTTACTCTATCCTATATGCTCAGTACCTTTCAAGTACAGACGCATACGTGCGCTACATCTTATCATGATGTAGGTTCAGGTTCTCAGCATCCAGATCACGCATAGATTGATTTAGCGATCTCCACTTCAGCAGATTAAATGGTGAGTCCTCATTCTCTGACGACAACAGTCATGAGTTTCGTTTCAGTCTTTAGTCATTTAGTTTTAGTTTTTGCTAGATTTAGCTAGGGCTTGTCCCAGTATTTCTAGTCTAGTTTATAGGCTATTTTCAGACATAGTTAGATTCAGCTTAGTATTGAGTTAATATCTCCTTCGTATTAAACTCATTGTTTTCAAATATCTCAGTTATAGAATATGGGTATTCCCCATCTTTTCATTTTAAGTATGATTTATCTTCCGCAACAGTTTATTATTTTTATTATGCTTATGATCATGCCAGCAGGGTTAGCTTTGGATCACTTGTGGTCCTAGGTTCTGTGTCCGCGTCTCGGGGGTAGCTCGAGGCGTGACAACTCGCCTTGTGCAACAGGAGTTATGCTTAAGGAAACGAATTTCTCATTATGGTCTCAATTGATGGAGATGTGTATCGGAGCTTGGAACAAGGTTGGTTTCCTTACCGGTGAAGCAAAGAAACTCGAACAAACTGACTCAGGTTATGCAAGATGGATTACAGAGAATTATACGGTGAAGAACTGGTTGATTGACTCGATAAGTCCCACCCTTGTAAAGCGGTTTATCAGGAATTCCACGGAAAAGGAAATTTGGGAAGCAGTTGCAAAAACGTTCTATGAGGGTTCTGATGAAACGCGATTGTTTGAACTAAATCAAAAATCCTTTATACTATGACTAATTGTTTGCTATTTTTCAGGAAAATGATCACCAAACAAACACACAGGATGGATGTGTTGAGGGTATTATTTAGATGCATTCTATGATTACTAGGCTATCGGTTCATATATTTCTTAATGGACTTGATGCAGAATTTGATCAAGTTTCGATGTGAGATTCTACGAAAGTATCCAAAGCTTGACCTTGAGAGTACATATGCGTATGTCTGAAGAGAAGCTCAACAAAAGCAGACTATGGGCAGTGCTCGGCTAAATCCTGAGAGTTTTGCCATGGCTGTCCATCATAGATGTTCCTTTAAAGGTCAAACTAATCTTTCTAGTAAGCATACTAATCTTATTTTTAGCCATTGTGGTGAATCAGGACACTCAAAACAACGTTGCTATAAGATCATTGGCCATCCAGATTTGTGGGATTTCTCGAAAAAACCTCGCAAAGTAATTCCAAATAGAGTTGTAGCCACAACTACATCAGGAACCAATCAGCCAAACAATGATGGTAAAATAGAACCTCGTGTTAATATGACGCAACCAGGTATTACAGGTAATAAAAATGTTAATGTTACTGAACATTCTACAAATAATACTTGGATTATAGATAGTGGAGCGTCCGATCATATTACCAAAGATCCAAGCAAATTACATTCATTGAAACCATATTCTCAACGCTTTATTTCTACTGCTAATAGTGGTACTTGTCCAGTTATCAGAGAAAGACCAGTTGTCTTAACAGATGCTTTAAGACTTGACACTGTTCTGGTTGTACCTACTCTAGATAATAATCTTCTATCTGTTAGCCAAGTTACCTCCTCTCTCAATTGCACTGTAACCTTTTAGCCTCTTTTTTGTATCTTTCAGGACATTCTAACACAGGATACTCTTGGTTATGGTGTTAAGCAACATAATCTCTACTTTTTGGAATTGACTAGAGGCGGAGAGAAGAAATCAGTCATACATTCCGCACATATGGTGTTGACAAAGAACGAAATAATGTATGGTTATGGCATTGAAGGCTCGGACATATCTCGTTTGGTTATCTTTAAAAACTCAAACCAGATTTGTTTTTAGGTTTAGCTAGCTTAGTTTTTCGCTGTGACATTTGTGAATTAGCGAAAAATCACCGTGTTCCATATCTACCAAGTTTGAATAAATGTACTAAACATTTTGCAGTTATACATACTGATATTTGGGACCCTGCGAAAGTTGAAACTTAGTCTCAAGATCGTTATTTTATTATTTCCATAGATGAATGTACTAGGATGACATGGATATCATTACTTAGAAAGAAGAGTGATGCATATATTGCATTCAATGATTTTTATAATATGGTAGGTACTCAATGTCAACGACAAATCTGTGTTTGGCTATCTGACAATGCAATGGAATTTATGCAATCTACTGTTGACAAATACCTTCGGCAATGATGTATACGTCATCAAACATCCTACACATACACACTGCAACAAAATGGCCTAGCAGAAATAAAAAATATATGGATTATGGAGATTGTCCGTGCATCTCTCTTTGGCGTGAATATACCAATTATTTATTGGGGTGAGACAGTCAAGTCGGTGGCTTATCTTATTAATCGTGTTCAATCTAGAGTCATTAATTTGGAGACTCCACAGAAAAAGCTTCATTCTCTTTGTTCTCTTCCGCATCTACCAAACATAGAGATAAGGGTGTTTAGTTGCATAGTATACACTCACATACCTAAAGCTCTACGAGGAAAATTTGATTTGTGTGCAAGACGGTGTGTGTTTGTTGGCTATTTGGAATTTCAGAAAGGATACCAGTGTTATGATCCACAAAATAAGTGACTATATGTTACTCTTAATACATATTTTCGTGAGTCAGAACAATATTATAAAGGTGGAGTTATATTGTCATCTCTTCAGGGGGAGAATGACAAAGAAGAGACTAGGATGAATAAAGCTTTAGGGGGATAAACTGAGTTTTTGGAATTACTAGCTCACGAGGAAAGATCAAATGCACATCCTAATATCTCGGAACAAGACATTGTCACACATGATGAAAATGAAAGAATTAGGGAAGAAGGAGATAACAATAACGGAGTCGCAAATGAAGACAATGGAGGATTATTTCAGAAAGTACCGCAGTAACTCCATTAACCAATGAGCCCTCTCAGAATGTTCTATTTGATTATATACCCCAGGTACCTCTTAATTACTCTTCTAACAAACATGAAACTATGTATAATGATTTTCATACTCCTACTTCCCGTTATCCAATCATGAAAACAAAAGTTATATCGAGAATACAATATGAATGTGATCTTAATGCCAACTCAAAATATCATATTAGCAATTATACCTCCACCAAATGATTATCAACCTCATATGATCTAACTTTTAATCAATTGTCCAAAGTATCTATTCCTAGGGGTGTGCAGGAACTATTAACAAAATTACCATAGAGAAAAGCGATGAAAGAAGAAATGGAGGTGCAGAAAAATCGAATTTTGGAATTGGTTCCTCTACCCAAAGTAAAGAGGACTTTCGGGTGTACACTGTAAAGCTTAAAGCATATGGAAGTATTTATAGGCATAAGGCGAGGCTGGTAGCAAAAGGATACACGCATAAATATAGAGTGGACTATCAGGAAATATTTGCACCAGTAGCTAAAGTTAATACAATTTGTATCCTTATATCAGTAGCAGCAAAAAGAGATTGGCCATTGCGACAATTTGATGTAAAAAATTCATTCTTAAATGGCGACTTGGAGGAAGAGGTTTACATGAATCTTCCACCGGGAATAATGCAAGAGCACACTTACAGAAACAAGGTATGCATATTAAAGAAGGCATTATATGGGTTAAAACAGTCACCACGGGCATGGTTTGGACGTTTCACATCTGCAATGACATCGGTGGGTTATAAACAAAGTTTGTTTATCAAACACCACGAAGGAAAGGTAACAGAGTTGATTGTATAAGTTTACGACATGGTCCTGATAGGAAATGATTCCAATGAAATGGATCAACTTCAAAAGTTTTTAGCATCAAATTTAAAATGAAAGACCTAGGACAATTGCGATACTTCCTAGGCATTTAAGTATTAAGGTCAAGAAAGGTAATTTCCATTTCTCAGAGAAAATACGTAGTATATTTGTTCATAGAGACAGGGATGCTAGCATGCCAAACAAATGATACACCTATGGAGACAAACCATAAATTTGGAAACTCTTCGTGAGAGAAAATAAGATGTAGGCAGATATCAATGTCTAGTAGGGAAGCTAATCTATCTGACTCATATAAGGCTAGACATCACATATGTTGAAAGTGTTGTGAGTCAGTTCATGCAGAACCCTACAGAAGATCATATTGAAGTTGTTTATAGAATTTTACGATACTTGAAGAGTGCTTCAAGAAAAGGACTGTCATTCATGAAGAATGAAAAAAGTGTCATCGAAGGCTATATAGATGCAGATCTGGCAGGAGATATCTTGACCATGAAATCAACCTCGGGTTATCTCACTTTTGTCGAAGATGATCTTGTCACATGGGGAAGTAAGAAGCAAAAGGTTGTCGCGAGGTATAGTGCAAAAGAAGAATTTCGAGGGTAAGCTACATTGCATTAAATATGTTCTAAAGGATCTTGGAATTGAATGTACAGAACCTATGAACTTATTCTGTCATAAAAAAAAAGCCGCAATTCAAATAGCATAGAACCCTTTTCAACATGATCGGACTAAGTATGTTGAAATTGATCGACACTTCATTAAGGACAAGTTAGATCAATAGATTATACATTTTCCTTTTGTCAAATCTGAAAATCATCTGGCAGATGTACTCACCAATGCTATACCAAAGAAGGTTTTCACGACATGACTGGCAAGTTGGGCATTATAGACATATATGCACCGCCTTGAGGGGGAGTGTTTACACTAGGACTATTATGTATGTATGTATATATATATATATATACCTCGACTATGAGATGAATGAACAAGGTGATAGGAAAATATTCTCTAAACCTTAAAGCCTACAAAAAGCATTAAGGAAAAATCTAGATGTCATTAAAGGCACGTGACCAAGCTTCATAGAACATATTGATATCGTTATCTATAAGCTTACATAAGCCATACAAATTGATTCCATGAAAGTATGCATGATTTTCTAAAATTATATTCACAGGTTCAAGATTCTCGTAAATTCATGCAAGTTAGGTTTTATAGTCAAATTCATTGAAAAATGCATGAATTCACACGGAATTAGTTGAAAAGTATGTAATTAAGTCTAAACAATCAAAATAATGTAATAATCAAGTAACTGAATCCATACAAATAGAACCCATGAGAAATTGAGAGAAAACTTAATTATTTTTGAGAAATTGAATTGGAGAATTTAAGATACTTTGGGGAATCAAGGGGTGATTTGGAACCCGTAGATGAACTCCCTATATACCTAGATTAAAGTCTTAAGCAATGATCAAGAAAGGAGACTTGAACTTGAAGAACCCTAGCATCTTTTTCTTCCATGATCTATATAGAAGATTTTTAGAGAGGACCATGGAGACAATTTTGGAATTTGGTCAAGTTTAAAGAATTTACGAGTATGAATTGAAATGGGTAGTTTTTAAAACATAATTCACTTTATAGATCTTGAAATAGAGTTTTTAATGATGTAATTTAGGTACCAAAAATTTGAGGAAATACTAATACCTAACTTAAAAATTGGTGTGGTGCCTCACGAGAGAGGCTTCACGGAAAGTCTAAGGCTTCATGGTCCGTGAAACACTTCAAGGGCTGTATAGCCAGTGAAATTTCACCTATGTGACAGGGCTTCACTAAAAAAAGGCATACCTTTTTACTCCAAATTCAAAATGATGCAAACTTGGTAGCATTGAAAAGATGAGTCAAAGAACTTTAATTTGACTGTAAAAAGACTACCCACATCATTATGTGATATCAGATATGATTATTTGAAGTTGAACCAAAACTTAAAACTGAGGAAGTTCCTTTCATGGACAACTTCATGGTCCATGCAAAGCTTCACTATGTGGTCCACGACTCATGCAACTCTAAACGGCATGTCAACCCCTTCGTAAAAAAACATTCAAGTTTAAATTTCACCACTATTGGTTGTACGACCAGTGACACCCTCTACGGACTGTACAACCTTCTGTACTCATGCACTTGTACTAAACTGAAGCCTTTACTCTTTTTCCATTCCAAGTTCCAAGAAGTGATACCTCTCTCTAGTTGTTTATATATCACTCTATGTCAGCTACTGGACACTGTTTTGACATACATTGATCCAAGATGACAAGTGCTTCATTCTTTTATATAGTTGTTGACTACATTTCAACAAAATCAGAAGTAATAGGTTGTTCCAAATCAAGAAGTATAATTTTCTTGTAGTATAAATTAGTAATTACTACTCAACATTATTTGATCGTCGTAAATCCAAATTGAAAAATATATTCATTCTTCTATCTAGTTGTATAGTGTGTGTCATCAAGTCGAAGATAACTGATTGTGGTATCCAAGAAAAAATTCATTCAATCCAAGAAGAATAACTTTGTTGAATTGGACTCTTCTATTAAAAAAACCTATGTAGAAAAATCTTTTCAGTTTTCCTCTCTTTTTTATTTACCCTCAATTCTTTTTTTCACTACCCCCAATTTTTCTTCTATGGCTGATGCTATCAGTGAGCAAATTTTTTATTGTTTTTTATTGAATTCGGTAGATATTCGCATCTATGTTGGACTAGTAATGCTGGATTTTTTTTGTCTTTTTTTTATTTTCATGACATCTTTCGGTTGATCAAAATGACATTCATGTTTTTAGGTCAATGAATAGTAGAAGTCTTTGACACTATATAATTTTGTGATGATTCTTGGTATTTCTTCAAAAGTTTGTATTAAGCGAACCAGTTTTTCTGTTCTGTTTTGTAAATGGGTATTTCATTGTCCGCGCTAATAATAAAGTTGTGATTTTCTTTGTTTGTTAATGTACATATTTTTCTGCTATTTTTTTAAAAAAGGAAAAAATTACATTAACAATTGTGATATCTGCATTTTAGTTTTGATCATATAAATTAAACATAAGAAAAGTTTTTGATTATAGGGAAGTAGGTCTTTTGTAATTCAATTAAAAAAAACTCATCTGCTACAAATTGCCACAAGGAAGGGCAAGAAGATTTTCAAAAAACAAGAACTTGCAGAGGATTATTGATTTAAACATAAAGATGGTGGAGAACTCATGATGAATGTGCGCAAGTCCTTTTTATACAAGAAACAGTTTTACTTTTTAAATGTATTTTGATGAAATAAACTAGAAATATGGTCATCATAAAAATGTTTCCAAATGATGACCATGTTTCTAGTTTTTTTTAATGTTAAATTAGGAGTCAGGGTCCCTTTATCAAACAACCAAAAATGGCCATTATTTACATTGAAAAAATGGTTTCTGGTCGGCCCAAAAGTGACCAGACCAGGCATTTTTAATAAAAGTCCCCTTTAGGAGGGTTTTTGAATATGTTCTTTTAACTTCCATTTTCACTTCTCCTTTCTTCCGTGATCTTTCCACCTCCTTTGTAGGAATGAATGAATATGTAACTCTCTTGGGAATAAACATTCTTCCTCATGCATTTGAGACCTGTTGTTCTCATCAGCTTTCAAAGGTTTGTCATCACTCTTTCTGAAATTGTTTTCCTCTCCGGCCAGCCGAAATAGTATGCATACTGTACGGTTGGAATGTTGAAGATCTTGTCGAACTTGATAGTGAGTAGAGGCCTTCCCTTTTAGCTTTGAAAGGTTGTGTTAGTGATTTACCCTCCTCCCTTGCTTCCTCTTTTCAATTCTTCTCATTAGCTGTGATTCTTTCAGTAGGTGAAGCTGAATATGAGAGGACTTTTCCATATTTTCATCCATTAGATTCCTTGTTGAGTGCTTCAACAATATCATATTTGGTCCCTTACTCATCACGTTTAACTCCCGTGTATCCCTTTTGCTCGTAACATAGCCTTAGTCATACTTCCGACACACGTTTGCTCAGTTAATTCTAGAATATAACTTGTTTATATAGTTGGGGAACTTTAAGTCATCACTGTAACTAAGCATGCTACCCATGGTTGTCTATGTTTATTACTCTTGATTTTATAAGAACTAAAGGATCTAATGCTTGTCCATATTAAGAATCTTTCTTCCCAATCTTGGTAATTTATTAATGCTTAAGAATACTTGTTTTCCTTCTTTGTTAATTATTGTATTTGCTACAAAGTCTGTTAGTTGATTTGCCTCTCTGAAAATATGTTGCACATGTACATTGATTGTGCCACTTTTTTTATTAGTTGATTTGCTTCTCTGAAAATATGGTCCATATGTATACTGAATGGGTCACCTTTTCATGTATGTATTCCAACTGTTCAACAAATTACCATGGTATTTTCCAATTTTAACCTATCCTATCTTTAAAATCAATGAATTTTGTATTCCTAGGAACCTTATTCCAGCCCGTTGGCTGATGCAATACTTTAAACTTCCCACACTGCTCTAACATCTGCCTCCATGTTGGTTGCCTCCCCAATGCTTTGTGCCTCTGCATATACGATATATCCTCCTCCATTTCGTATACAAAAACCATTAGCACTCTTATCGGGTTTTCTTTACTAGCTCTATCCGTGATGCAAGTAACTAACCCTTTATTGGAATCTTCCACCTCACCAGTAAATAATGTATGTTGGGTTGATATCTCTGAAGTATATCAACCATTTCTTACCACTGTTGTTGACACTCCTTTTGATCTTGGGAATTGATCCTTATTAAATTGATGTATTGACCTTTACCATGGATACTACTATATAATAAGTTATCCCCGTCGCATGTTTTATAACATTTCTTCTCCTTTTCTTCTCTTCCTAAGTCCCTTATTGTGATTGCCGAAAGGCCCTTTAGTAAACTGATCTACTATTGTGTACATCTTGTGCTCCCCCACCATCTATAAATATTTGTTTTAGAGCTTTAAGTTACGCTGAGGTCTACACGAAAGCAAACTACTACTACTTCCATAACTTTTGTGGTTTTATATACCGTGTTTCACGGTATTATTAATACTTTTCCTCCTTTGCTCTTAAGTTTAATTTTTATATAAGTTTCTTCCTTATGGCAGGAAATCCTGTCAAGATGAATGCGGAGGGTACTATTTTAACGAAGAACTGGTCTGAATGTGGTAAGAGTACCACCGGACATACGATCTTTGGACGGTCCTCACACCAGTGGGTGGTGGTATCACGGAGATTGGGACTGCTGACACAGTGCGAACAACACACACCGTGTGTGGGAAGATGGTGAAGGTCTTAACAAGTGTGGGGTTACGGGAAGCGTGACGGACCATCGCAATTTCCCAATTACGATCCGTCCGGCAGGTTCGTCCATGAAGTTAGGAAATAGTCCCAGTACCCATATTCAAAAGAGTTCAAGTGTTTTAGAATCGAAAATCCCCGATGGACCGTTTTTGCCTGTGACGATCCTTCATACCTGTTCGCTGATGGTAAATGACAGAGAGCCGCAGAAGAAATTGCATCAAGTAATGGGACGACGGAGTCCTTACGATCCTCGTGACCACGATGTCAGTCGCGCTGTATGTCGATCCAGTCGGCGTTTTGACAATTTTCCGAGTAAAATAGTCCTTGATTTATTAGGTTTTTCTTTTTTTTAATAGATAGTTCGAAAAACCCCTCGCGTTATTGTAGGTAGACTCTTGATTATTTTTTTTTACGGCCCCTTGATTAGTTAGACCTTGATTATTTTTTTACCTTTTGTGTGAGATTTTGATTATTTTGAGATTTTGTAAGTGACTGTTGGTGTATTTTTGTTTATTATCAAGCAAACTTTCGATTTTATACTCTCTCTCATGAAGTAAGTACATGAATTCTTATACCACATATTTGAAACTATTGTGATGTTGACTATGAGTAACGGAACTCCATACCTACGGTTGTGGGAACCATAGTCAAATAATGGGTAAAACCTCAACTAAAATACCAATTCTAGAATACGTGTCTTGCATGTATTGATAAATTATTTCGATTAGAAGTCTGTTTTAAACGATGGCCAATGTTAGAACTCTCCTTAAGGCTACTTGCCGGACCAAGGAGGTTTAGATAATGGAAGAATTATACATACGATTTAGTGTATACTATCTAATAGATAGTATTGATTGGTAAACGAGGTAATACCTTATGTCAAATTCGCATACGATCTTAATATGCGTCAAGATAAGGGTGGATATCAACACACGTAAGCCGCCAGTGCGGATGAAATGTTTTTAGATGCCGGACAAAGGATTTCGAATACATAACTTATCACTTTGCATGCAAGATACGAGGAAAGAATTGTTAGACGTTAGACTTATCAAGTTTTGAACCTGTTGGGGAAACACAAAACCCTATTACTTTCATTAATTGATTAACTCCAACATTTTAAGCTGTTAAGTGTCCTTTTCAATTCTTCTCTAGTTATTTTCATTTAATTGAAATAGAAAACCCCCTTTTTATCATGTTGGCTTTCCCAGGAAGTAATTTACTGAACAATAGTAAGAATCCTTTGAAGTTTAAGTCTAACTACATCTTCCACAACAACTCCTCGTGGGAACGATCCCAACCGAGGTGCAGTGCTGCAGGTGTGGGCCTATTTACTTTGCCGCGCTTTACGTCTTATTGTCAGAAATGTGTGTCAAGTGGGCGTGCCCGGTCCTATCAATTTTGGGGCGCAGCGTACGGCAACCCGCACCCCCTACACAGGGGCTCCGGAGCAATTCGTTCGAGCTTTTTAGATTTAACTTAAACTTATTACTAAGTTTATTTGTAGTTTCCTTGATTTTACTATGTTTTAATTTGTTTTTTTTTTTGATTAGTGTAGAACCACCCCATGTATTCCAAATACCGAGAGAAGAAGAAACCCTGTTTTCCTCCTTAAGGATCACAATTATAGCGTCAACTAACGCAACATGAAATAGAAAATTGGAATTATGATGATGATCCAAACCAAACATCCTAACTCCTTTGATGTCATGGTCGTTGTTACCTATCCAGGGTGAACACCAACATAGGGGACAAAATCCGCTCCACGCCCCAAGCATCTATAGAGGCTTGATAACATAGAAGACCAAATTGGCCATTTCTCTTGCCTCCTCTAACCACCAGGACACACCTCGTGGAACTAGTTAGCCGTAGCAAATGCTCACTCTGCATAGTTTGTTTTTCAGGGCTACGTTCTGAGGATCAACCTGCCCATATAGCCTAAAGTAAAGGGCAGTTGTGTAAAATCTGAGTGGAGGCTTGAACTTGGACTTGGATGTAATAGGGCTTAGAGTGTTTCCTCCCCTCTCTCACTGACGGGCGAACTTTCTATATGGTTCCCTGAACTCCCTACAACTCAATTGTCAAACTGGAACCAACTAAGGGATGTTTTCTTAGCACGCTACTATCCGGTCTCCAAGAAACTACCACAAAGACAAGTACAACTTTGTGGCACTACAGGAGAGGCCAGTTAGTAATCTGTGGGATAGATTCACCTCGTTCTTGAGAAGTTTCCCAATCACGTATATATGATGAGTCACTATCAAAGGACTACTTTTATCGGGGACATGTTGATAATAATAAAGCGTTGTTTGGAGCACTATAGCAGGTCCATCTTAGGGGAAGTGTCCTTATGCTTGAAGAATTGGCTGAAATCTAAAGAAGATCTCTCCATGAAAATAAGCATTGGAGTACTAGGAAGTCAGATACCGGGAGAAATACCCTTCGCAGGTGCAGTCCACTCAAAACCCAGCCACAGATTGAATTGCTTGAAGAAATGGCTCAGATGAGATCAAGCTTTGTTGGTACTAAAACATATGAGATGGGGGTGCAACAGATAAATGGCAGTTAACTACTTGCCTAAACTAAACTACCACCCAGTCTAATGATGAATGCCTATATGCGGAGGACTCTTATGCAGTAAAGAGTCAGACGGGGGGTTTTCCGACCGAGCAGCCCAAGGCTCAAATCAGTATAAATAGAGCCAAGGTCCGGGAAACACGGTCGGATCTATTTAACTATAACCGGAGGGCATGATGTCCCTAGAATGAAACTACAACCGCGACAAAAACTTCATACAGGGGTAACTACAAAAACAGCAAAATGATAGGAATACCCCTATGTAGCCTCCTCAAAATCGTGAAGTTACTCCTAGGGCTGGTGGGATAACTATGAAGCGAGTTGAGGATATGTTTGCACAAAATGATGAGGAGTTTTCCAATGCTCGCGAACGAGCCACATTAAAGACTTAGGTGTGATTTTAACGGAATTGGGCAAAAGTTCGATACACATGCAATATCGATTAAGCAGATCGCGTTGCAAATGGCCCAATTATCTGCGACTGTGAACATAACGGCAATCGGGAAGACCTTCGTACAACACTGTCCAAAATCCCAAAAATTTATGCAACTGTATGGCAATCACTACTCTGGTGGTAATGCAAGCCATTGACCCCCCCTATGTCGTCTAATGAGAAAAGGTTTAGAAGGATGATTCAGGTTGTAAAGGTTAGTTGGTGAAGCAGAAGAGAGCACTGAAGATGCAGTAAGTCCCTATGAAGTAATTCCCATGCCTAGACCACCACCACTCTTTCCCTCAGAGATTAGTGAACAAGACGAGGATGGACTATCGCTTTTTTATAACAATGCTGGAGTGCAGCTTTCTAATCAATGTCCCTTTGGTAGAGCTTCTAGAACAAATGCCGCAGTTATGCCCCTTTACTGAAAAGATCTGGTTAAAAAGTAAAAATCGGTCACTTTCGAGGATGATATAACTGCAACAATGATATGGCTACTTGCTACAAGATCTCCGTACAAATAAAGAAGATCCGGGTGCGTTCACTATTCCTTGTACATCGAGTCATACATTTTAACGAAAGCCTTATGTGATCTGGGGCAATGCATAATCTCATGCCCCTCTCAATTTACAAGACGTTGGGTTTGGTGACCCAATACCTACGCATGCGGCTACTGATGGCTGATCGAACAGTGAAAAGGCCTATAAGGGATACTCTATGATTTGCTAGTAAAAGTGGAGTCATTCATATATCCGGCGATTTTGTTATTCTGGATTGTGAATCGGATTTTTGAAGAAAAATGAAGTGCTTATTATTCTTTGATGGCCATTCCTTGCTATAGGTCGGATCCTTCAGTTGAATGGAGAAGGGCAAATGAAATTTTGGTTGAACAATGCGAAGCAGCACTCATCAACCTCTTTAGGTCCATGCTTCAGAGTGGTGATCTCCCAATCGATATCCGCCATATTCCCCCACAAAGAAAAGATTAAGAAGAGAATGATTAAAAAAGTGAAAAATAGGTTTATGGTTGGTGATTTGGTGCTTTTTAGACGTTAAGGTTGCATTGGCTGACGTGGCAATCCTCAATTGCAAACGGAATGGTGGTCCTTACTTGATTACCAGTATTCCCTCATGGATTAGTTTGAGTTAAAAACCAAGGAAGGAGTGCGGCTTAAGGTGAATTAAGCACGATAAACTCTATTTTGGGCCATACTGCATCTTTGAGAAGTGATATAGGCCTACCCATCGTGCTGAAGCTGAGTAATCAAGTGAGCCTTAGTCCGTGTTTGTGACGTTAATTAGGCGCTTGTTGGGAGGATACCCAATACTTATAGTTTTTTCTTTCTAGTAATAGTAGCATTTTCTACTAATGGGTTTTAAATTTGCAGGAACATCACTAGGAAATTCAGCAGAAAATTACTCTACAGCAGTCACTGACGGATACAGCGACAGACCGTTGCTCCTGCGACGGACCGTTGCTCCTGCGACGGACCGTTGCTCCTGCGACGGACCGTTGCTCCTGCGACGGACCGTTGCTCCTGCGACGGACCGTTGCTCCTGCGACCGATTGTTGCTCCTACGACGGACCGTCGCATGAATTCGTCGTGCCAGGTACGTTGTCTTGTTTTTTTAAAACTATGGCACAAGCGACGGAACCAACGACGTACCACCACAACCGAGATGGACTGTCTTCGGGGAATCTTCGCGTCTTTAATGAATCGTACCCGACCCGACCTGGTTAGGGGTTTTTAAAAATTCATTAATGAAAACCCCCACCCCTTCATTTCACCCCATTCTTCCACTCTTTCTCTCATTTCCCTCCCTTTTCAACTTTCAAAACTCTCTTACAACCGATCATTTTCCCCAAATTCCTCAAAATTCATCATCTACTAGTCGGAATTGCTGCTGTGGGTGTCTACTTGATCACCAAGTATCTTTTCCTCTTGTTTTTCTCAAATTCTCAGGTATGTGTCTCTAATTGTTACTCATTTATATTGTATTTTTGTTTATCAATTAGTAGTAATCTAGTTCTTCTTGATATGTTCATTCTTTATCAAATTTTTTCTACCTAGATTAAAAAATCCTCGAAATTGCCGTGTTAAAGCCATAGAAATAAGTGCTTTAGCATTCCTAGTTTACTAGGTATTTGGGTTAGACAAATGTAGGTCAAAACACTACCAACTCGATTTGGGTCATAGGTGATAAATGGGGCATCTCCAGTTTTGTCACTGAGTTACAAAATGAGACCCCGATGACGGACCGTCGTACCAACGATGGATCGTCATTGGGTATGTTCCGACCGCCCTAACACCCCACTGTCCAATTTTCTCCATGTGTCCACCAACGGCCACATGTGACGGACCGTCGTTCTCATGACGGTCCATCCTGCACAACCGTTTTGGTTGTCAGAGACCCTATTCCTTAGGGTGTCTCACTTTTTAAGTTTCCTCCAATGGACACATATGATGGACCTTCATCCCTACGATGGTCCGTACTGCACAACCGTTCTTATTGTCATAGACCCTGTCCTAAGGGTGTCTCACTATTTTTCTAAGTTTCCTCAAACGGACAAGTACGACGGACCGTCATACCCACGACGGTCCGTCCTGCATGAGCGTTATGATGGTCAGAGACCCCTCTCCAAGGGTCTCCATAATTTTTTTCAAGTGTCCTCTAACGGACACTTATGATGGACCGTAGTACCTGTGAAGGTCCGTCCTGCACATACCGTCATACATGTCAGAGACTCTCCTTCAGGGTTCTCCATATAAACATAGTCTAAGTAAGACACGACATACCCCATGACCGTCCGTCCTACTCAGGACGAGCCGTCACCTGGCCCGTTGTGTTTCACTATTACTATAGCAATGTCATTTTATTTTAATTTTTTTATTTATGTTATGTGGTTTTGCTTGTATTGTTTGATCCTTCTAGTACTAATATTGATCATTTACAGGTACTATCTACTATGGCACCAAAACAAGATCGAGTCTAGCACGCGGGCAATCGAAGTTTATCGCCCCGTCTTCCCGCCTGGTCATTGTCTCTGATGATGAGCGTGACCCCAAGTACGTGCCCCCAGGGCCTCCTCCCCACTGTGCTACAGGCCCAACAAAAAAGTTGGCGTCTACGGCGTTGTTGTCACTGCTCTCAGTTGATGAGGGATGCGCACATGACCGCAACCTTCTGGGTCATCCACTATATGAAGAAGGAGTGTTATGGTCTTAGGAGTTTCGTGTGGTCAGAGGGAAGGCCTCCGGTTTGTTGAGGTTCACCCGAAAAGAAGGGGAAGGGGGGTATACGAGTGCTGATGAGTGTTGACAGTTCGGAAATTGCACACCCGGGTTTCACCAGCTCGGGCACTCTCAAGTCTATTTGATGAAAAGTTCCTTCAAAACAAAGGAGTTATGACTTCGGATATTAATTAGAAGTGGTGGGTCTTCCGGGAAAGTCTACCGCGATGTCTGAGATCCACAATGTCTTCACCATAGATCGGACTGTACTGGACAGCACGTCCGTTGGCCGTTATTAGAGTGAAGAGCTAGTACCGAGTATTCTATGCATCTACGTAGCGACCTCTTCCGATCACAGATTGATAGGCGGGCTTTCCCCGCCAAACAGGCCCCACTGGGATCAGGTCTCAGTACGTTTGGCATTCAAGTTTATATCTCCCTGCCTTCATCCGCCGGTTTGGGTTTCTATACGGCGAGAATGTTGCTGCTAATCGGGACCCCTCTCATCGCCGAGTTTGACTACGATGGCAGATTGCCAAAGATGGCCAAATTCCTGCGTGAGCCATCGTTGAGAGAGACCCACCAAGAGGTTGATGGACCTGCCTTTTCCGTTGATGGAGAGGGTGCGACTGGGTGACCGAGCGAAGGGCCATCAAGCAGGACAACCTGACTTTAACGGGGCGAATTTTTTGTGGGGGATGTATGCCACTGCCTTTTCCCCCACAGCCAATGAATAATATCGGTCACATGGGATCGAGCAGTACTGATGGTTGCGATGAATAGCCAGGTTTGAGGTTGGATTTTGTGTGGCTTCTACACGCGGTCTGCAACGAGAGAGCTTTTTAAGGGTCAAAAGAATTATACTTTTGTGTTTTTTTTTACGTTTTTTTTTCCCGGCATGATCTGTTCTCTAGGGCAGGTCAGCCAAGTGTGCCTATATGGACACATAATTAGCTCAGACAGGTCCAGAGTTGCCTCCACTGTTGACAATTCTAGCTGATACGGTAGAAAAAAGCAGAAAAGGGCCTAAGAAGATGGATGAAATGAACAAGTAAACAGGTAGAGTATATTCAGCTGTAGTAGCAATGGCCCGGAGCTCTCTCGTTCAGCCCCTTTAACACTTTTGGCCACGCTAATAGGGTCCTGAAATTAGAGGTCACAACTGGCCTGCAACTTTGCATATATCCAGCCTTTGTGCAGAGTCTATTGTAGGGATCGGAAGAAGAGAGAGGGGGACGAACAGAGAGGAGGAAAGAAAAAAGAGGAAGGAAGAGACGAGGAGTGGAATAAGAGTGCGTGGACAAAGGTGAGAGCTTGAAGGGTGTGGAATTAGAAAGGCATCGACGAGGTGGATTGTGTCGACCCTTTCAGGTGGTGGTCGACAGTCTTCGTGCGATTATTGATATGATCTTAGGGATACGGTTGCTAAGGTTGAGGCTCTGAGGCAAGAGCCGGCCTGAAGACACCAATGATGGCCACCAGCCCCGATTTCGCCACTTCAGGGATTCCACCACCTCCCCCTCTGGTGAGCATGCCAAGAGGGTAGAGGTCAAGAGGAGGATGAGCTCGAGCAAGACGAAGAGAGGAGAAGAGAAGTCGAGCGGGAGAATGCGAGGAGAGACTAGATTGATGAAGAGGAGGAGAGTAAGATGAGAGCAAGAGAGTTAGCTGCATGGGGAGGTCTAGCTCAAGAAATGTGGAGGATAGCGGGAGAACTGATGATAGTACTTTGATGCTGAGGACATACTGAGGGGTGTCCAGATGATTACAGAGGTGTGGGTCCGGGGAGGAACCGGCACGCCCATCTTGCTGATTCGTCGGACGCTTTGCCGCCCCAGGTTTGCTTCACCTACCACTCTTTATCTTTATTTTTTTATGCAGTGGGGACAATTGCATGTCTTTTTGTTGGGGGTGGGGTGTGGTTTAAATGGAAAGTGAGTGCTTAGGGTGAATCGAGTAGCCCAATTCACTATCCTCTTTTGGTTTTATTTGCCCTGTGTTCTTTCCCAAGAGGACTAATTACTTTTTCTGTTGAACCGGGCACATCATCATGTCTATATCTGGGTAACATAGTTAATTTTGAAGCATGAGGATATTTAAATGATATCCTGTTGTTAAAATGGAAATGATGATGACTAGGTCGAGGTTAATTGATAAATAAGTGGCTCTAAGCAGGGACATAGAGTATACACCACTGCATGACCCTAAGTTGAAAAAATTCGAACTAGGTGATCTGATAATCTTGGTTTAGTAGAGTGATGAGATTTCAAAGTGAGTGTGGGGAAGATTTGAATAGTCCACAATTTTGTACTGAGCTAGAACTTGAGGGTTTTTATCTGCTAAAGTAAGTTGTAATAAACCATTAGGAAAAGGCACAAGTCCTTATTCAAATAGCCCATTTTTAGCCTAAATAAAAGAAGAAACAAATGAAATTATCCTTCTTTGCTCCCAAATGATTTGAGACTTAAATTAACTTTCTTTTTTCAACCCAATGATCTTTCTAGGAATAATGTTGTTAGCCCTAGTTCATCTTGGGGAAATGTTCACCTCAGGCTATTCCAAACGCAAGTTGAGGGTGGCTATGGTCGTAACAAACTTTTTTATGGCCCTTGGACCAAACTTTGGGTATAGTGTACTTGGAAAGGGGGTTGAAATTGAAAGGACAAAGAGAGAAAAAGAACAAAAAGTAAATTGATAAAGAATTATTTAAAAATAAATATAAATAAATAAATTTAAATAAAATAAGAGAAGCCATTCACAAATGAAGAAAAAAGGAGAAAATAGCAAGGTGAAAGATGATGAAAAAGACGTATGGGAAACTGGGAAAAATTAAAATGATTAAAAATTGAATGTTTAGAAGATATTATGTCAAGGAGGGCAAAAAGTCACTAAAGTATACTAAATTACCATACCTGACCCGAGCCTGTGTTTTACAAGTAAGGAAAGTCCTATCGTGATCCTAAGGGTTTGTATAGGCGAATTTTAAAGAAATGAAATAAGGGCAAGCTTATGGCAAAGTTATGAATGAGGGTGAATTGTCGGAGAGTGAGAGTTGAAAAAGTAATTCTTATACTCAAACTTAAATCATTGTGTGAAAAATGAGGATTTTTTTTTGAAAGGAGTGAGGACACTAGTGCGGTACCGAAATATTAGCACCTCGGTGAGAAATTGAAGAGAGGATTAGGTGTTAGTGCACCTGGTGTTGTCTTTGTCGATGGTCTATTCACATAATTCAAGCCTAATTATGATAGCATGTATAAATAGATGAGATTAATAGATGATGGATAGCAAAAGGATTGTTAAAGGATAAAAAATGGATACTATTGTACAAAGATATGTATTGCGTCATGTATGTCGCTTGAGGACAAAACAGGAATTTAAGTTGGAGGTGTTGATATACCATGGTTTCACGTTATATTAATACTTTTTTCCATAAGTTTAGTGTGTACTAAAGCCTTTTTTGTGCTAATTTTATATAAGTTTTCCTTATTGCAGGAAATCGGTCCAAAGATGAATGCGGAGGTTTTAGCGAAGAAAGTAGCCCCAGAGGGACCACCTACGGAGCTTATGACGGTTCGTCATGCTCGTGACGGTCCATAGGTGGAAGCGTAGTGCAGCTGCTAAAGGAATATGGGGAAGTCTGACAAAGTGTGGGGTTACGGAAAGCGTGACGGACCATCGTATCCTATACGGTCCATCTTGCAGGTTCGTCATGATGTTCAGAGAATTAGTCCCAGTACCCATATTCCAAGAGTTAAAGATCTGTCGCGATGTCCGTCGATCCATCCGCGTTTTGACAGATTTCCAGTAAATAGAGTCCTTACGTAATAGGTTTTTATTTTTTATAAATAGTTCGAAAAAAAAACCTCATTTTTTTGAGGTTAGGACTTGGATTATTCGTTATCGATGATTTGTTAGACTATGATTATTTTTTAGGACCTTTTGTGACTTTTCTTGATATTTTGAGATTCTTGATAATGATGTTTGGTGATTTTTGTTGATTAATCAAGCAAACACATTCAGAATTACTCTGTCTCATGAAATAAGTAATGAAATCTTATTCCCATATTATTTTGAATATTTTCGATTATGACTATGGGTGGGTAAACTAAACTCCATAATGGGTTGTGGGAACCATAGGCAATATGAGGTAAAAATCTAAACTAAAAATAACAATTCTAGAATAGTGTCTGCATGTGAATTAATAATTATTTCTCTTAGAAGTCCTTTTAATGATGGCCAACGTTAGAACGCGCCTTTGATGCTACTTGTCGGACCAAGGAGGTAGATAATAGGAAAAGAATTGTAACATAGATTAAGTGTATACTATCTATAGGCAGTATTGATTTGTACGAGATAATAACTTAGTCAATATCGAATACGAATGCCTTAATATTTGGGAAGTTAAATATAATGGTTAGGATAGCAACACCGTAGCCGGACCAAGGGCGGAGTGAAATTTTATAGATGCCGGAACCAAGGAGTTAGAAAACATAACTTATCACTTATGCACGAAGATACTAGGAAAGACATTGTTTTTATAGTTAGACTTATTCAAGTTATAGGACCTATGTGGGGACACGTATAACCTAGTTACGTTATAAATTTATTAAACTCCAAACATTTGAAGCTTTGTAAGTGTTTCTCTTAATTTCGCTAGTTATTTCATTTATTTAGAAAGAAATATAAAAACCCCCCCCTTTTATCACTTTTTGCTTTCCAGGAAGTAAGTGACTGAACAATAGTTATAATAGATTGAAGTTAAGTCTAAATTATTTTCCTCGTGGGAACGGATCCCAACCTCACTAGTTGGGGGTATTTAACGTGAAAACGACCGCTTTACTTCTTCTTTGAGACGTAAGTTGGAGCGATATCAGTTATGGGAGTTGTTAGTAAAAGATGAGACATAACTCCAATTGATCCTCCTCACAACAGTAACATTTTGAGACCACATGTATCCTCAACCTCTTTAAATTATCATTTGTGGCTATTTTACCCCTCCAGACCCTCCCTAGGAAAAAACCAATCATTTTGATAAAGTAGTTTTCTTCTCATGTTGTTATAGGTTGATTTGACAGTGAAATCCCCTTTAATGATATGCAACCACTATCTTTGTCAGTGCTGCCTTCCTTGAGAATGGGCCTAATGTTCATTGTTATATGTTGTACCATGTCCTTTGAAATCACTGTTCTCAGCTCATCTTCATTCAACTCATCATTTATGATAAAATCCATTACCTATAATTCCTCGTCTTGTGCCAACTCTCCTTCAGTAAATTATAATTCTCCTTTCCTTGTTAAATTATCAAACAAGGAACTAGAATTTCCAGGCTTTATTTGCCACCATACATCATGTTCTACCTCCACCCATGACAATAGTCGTCCGCTTCCAAACTGTGAGGCGCTCCTGAAACGTTTACAATTTAACGGAGGAATTTTCTTACTGGTACTTATTCACATGTAATTATCCCATAAAAAGTTTTATGATCCACTATATTTTAGCAAAAAGGGCTTTATTATATCAGGATATCGGCCTAATCCCAATTTCCAACATTTTCTTTTCTGAAGATACATATCCCCTATGCCACCAGTTACCTTTAACTCCCCCCACCCTTCCCGCTAAAAGAAATTTAATTAAAATTTTACGAATTTGCCCCATGACTTCTGTGTTGGATCATTGTTGTAACAAGTTAAATTGGCATAGACAGGAAGTATATGATTGACATCACATACTTACTCCAAATATAGGAAATTTAGTATGCCATGAGAAGATTCTCTTAGCACCTTTCCAAATTCAAGTCTTCAAAAATACACATGTTGCTTCTCCCGTAAAAAATAACAGGACAGTCAAAATACAAAAAAAGCGAAAGTTCCTTGTCTTATCCCAGTTAACCTACTTAGTCTTATTGCCACAATCAGAGGTGTTTTCTCAGTAAGATAAAAGAAACTCTTAATATAATTATTTGACCTGAAGTACTTGCATACTCTTCTGGAACCTACATCATTTTGATCACTGAACTTCTTTCACAGAGAAAAAAAAGGATGGTATCAACTACTATGATAGATGATTAATCTTAACACTCTACTTTGGCAAACCATATCCTTTAATATGCATCACCATGTATGTTTTTGAGTCCTCTTGCTAGGACCTCTGCTCCAATAATGAAAAGAATAGGGGATAGAGGATCTCCCTGCTTCTATTCTCTCGAAGATCTAAAGAAATCATGTGCCCCACCATTTTTTAGAATTGAATACCAGTTGTTGGACATAATCCTCCATATCATATAAACAATTATTTCAGAGAAACCAAATCTTCTCATCACTTTGGTTAAGAATATCCATGAAACTCTGTCATATGTCTTGGCGATATCTAGTTTTAGAAGCACGTTAATATTTTTTCCTCAGATTCATATCTCTAATTATTTCTTGTGCCAACAACACATTCTCAGTGATACTTCTGCCCTTCACAAAGCCTGACCGGGTAGGAGAAATTATCTTGGGTAAGACCAGTAGAATTCTTTCATGAACCACTCGTGAAATGATCTTATTTAGAAAATTACTAAGACTTATTGGTCTTAGATCTGAGATGTTTCGTACTAATTCTTTCTTGGGTAGCTATACTACGTTGGTATGAGTAACGATTTTTTTCAGTTCCTGCTCATCGAAAAAAGCTCTTACCAACTTAGTAACATCATCCCTTATGATCTGCCAACAACATTGAAAAAAATTCCCTGTAGACCCATTCGCCCCACAAGCACTGCTCCCATTTAATAAAAAGACCACTTTTTCACTTCATCCTGATCTGGCATCCTGATCATTGCCTCATATATGCCGTCTGATATACTCTTTGGAATGTGGTCGATCACTTCATAGTCAGTTTCCAAAATTTATGCATGAAATTTCTCTTCAAAAAATCGTACAGCTGCTTGACCAATCTGTTCATTTTTCTGCAACATAATTCTTGACCAATATGCAACTTCTTCCTTTTCCCTTTAACATACAAATAGGAAATTTTTGTATTTCTGTCCCCATCTAAAAACCATTTCATCCCAGCCTTTTGCCTCCAAAAATCTTCTTCAACTTGCAAATATTTCTTCAATTCTACTTGTACTTTGGTCAATTCTACCTGGTTGCTGGCAGATTGTTGTATTTCCAATTGTATATCCTTCACCCTTATCACACCTGCTATGATTGAAATTTCATGAAAATTTCCATAGGCATATATACTCAAAGCTAACAGTGCTTTCATAACTCTCTTCATTTTCGCATGGAACTGTAAAAAAGGGTTCCCAAAAAATTCTACACTCCAATTATCTACCACAATTTTCTTAAACTGTTTGTGCTTGATAAAAAAATTCAAGAATCTAAAAGGCTTTATGAATGTCATATGCAAAGGTGCATGGCCATACCGCTGTCGGATTAGATGATGCACCTCTATTGGGCACAAATCCATAAAATACTGATTCAGAAGAATTGTGTCCAATCTCATTCCACCATGTGTATTTACACTTTGATTTGCGTGCCTCTGTTAACTTACATGCATTGAGACATGATGCAAACTCCAAATATTCATTTTGAGTGAATGCAAGGCGTCCTAGTTTTTCGTCCTCATTAAGAATAACATTGAAATATCCTCTAATGACTCATGGACATTGTTGAGTTCCTACTAACTCCTCAAATTCCTCCCATAACTCTAATCTCTGTAGAGCTTTAAATCACACATACACAACTGTGATTAGAAAAAAAAATTCTATTCTGAACATAATGGTTATTTGTTGGACCATATCAAGAACGTTGTTGCCTTCTCAAATTGTCCTAAAAAAAACAAATCTTTCCAGAATTGTTCACCCCGCATGCTCAAAGCATAATTTCCTTCTGTAATCTTCCAAGTCAGATGGATTTTGAAATGGTTCCATTAGATCTTTGAACGAATATATGTGTTTTTTTGTAAGTCCATTAATCTCTCAAATGATTATTGAGTATTAACCGACCTAATATTCCAAAAGAGTAATTTTTTTATCATTGATCACTATTCGACGCCCTCTCCCTGTTGCTCCTTGTTTGGACCTATAGAGGATTGTTTTTATCTTTCCTTGCTATATTTTTCATGTTGTTGCTATGCGTTGGTCATAAATCATCCGTTGATAATTTGTTGAATATTGTCTTCCAACTATTCATCTTCCTCAAGGTCCTTTCTTTGCTGCAAAACATCATCACCCTCTTATATTAAGTCCAGACATTTCCTTATTACAGATTCTGCCTCGTCCCTATGATTTTCATTTTTTGAGTTTTGACCTTGTCCAAGCACATCACGTGATGCATAATCAGTACAATCCTTTTCTTTTTCGTAATTGTTCTCCTCATTGTTATACTTTGTTGAAACAACTTCTTCATTACCCCTTTCAGTTATATACTCACCCCTTTTCCTTCTTTGAGAACTGTCCACAATGTCACCTGATTTTGCTATATATTTCTTTCAGGCATAATTGTACCCTTAGGCCTGCTCATTATCTATTGTGTCATCCTGAAACATGGATCTCTTGTTCTTGTTAGCACTCCTTTGAACACCAGGAGTTTCTACATTTGTTTTCAGAAAATTCAAATCACCTTTGTCCACTACCTTCCTTTGCTCTTGTTTATCTTGTGCCAACAGGTTGTATTTACTTCTTTATTGTTTCTCCTCAAACAAATTTTAATCCGTTTTGTGAATTCTTTATATAGTTGTACCTCCACCTTAACTCTTAAACAACTTGGACTCGTCTTATTCTTTTTTTCTAATTCTACCTGTACTGGCTGTTTTGTGAATTCTTTATATAGTTGTACCTCCACCTTAACTCTTAAACAACTTGGACTCGTCTTATTCTTTTTTTCTAATTCTACCTGTACTGGCTTTCCTACTGCTGTTGCAAGTGAAAACGTTATTTCTTCCCCAAAAATATTTGGTGAAAGCGATGGAAAAGAGATCCATGAAATTGATGTTGGCGTCTTCTCCTCGGGATTGAACAATGGATCCCATTTCAGCGTTCTCATTGGAAAAGACCAGTTATTCTGTATGATGCAAAAGTTGGCCTAGATAATAGAAGCATACAATCCTCCAATAATATCGCCCTTATCAAAACGTGCCTATTACAAGCAACCCAATATAACATTCTCCCTTTAGGTCACATTGTTTATTGATCAATTTTCTGAGATCTTGTATACCAGTACAACCATATGAAAACTTTCCAATCACCGCATATTCAAGATTTTTGTTTACAATCATCTGATTTACTTCTTCTAATTTTAATTTGAATTGTGGTTCTCCATGAAGGTAAGTTATAGGTTTGAGTGGTAATGGCTTTGGTTTTTTCAGTCTTAGGGATGCAAAATATGTTAGTACGGACAGAGTTACCAGCCAACCTACCTCCGCGGGAGGTTGGCCTCTTGTCGAGGCAGCCATCGGAGCATCTAAAAGTAGAATTTCATGGTGTAGGGTTACGTTTCTTAGAGAGCGTCTATGACCATGTTTCTAGTTTATTTCATCAATTATACCAGAAATAAAATTGATTGTTTAGCAAATGGACTAGATCATAATCACAAACTATGAGCTCTCGTCCATCTTTACATTCAAAGAACCAATCTTCTGCAAGTTCTTCTTTGTTGAAAATTTTATGCTCCTCTTCGTCGGATATTATAGCAAATGATTTTCTTAAAATTAAATACAAGAGACCAACTTCAATATAATCAATAAACTTCTCATATTTCGTTCACATGATTGTAACTACAATGCGGATATGACAATTATTAGTGTAATTTTTTTCTTTTAGAAAAAATAGCAGAAAAAATATATACATTAAAAAATATAATCAAAGTTTGATGATTAGTCTGGAGAATGAAATATCCATTAAGATAAACACAATAGAAAAGAAGGTACTCTTAACACAAAATTCTAAGAACTCCCAACAATCATAACAAAATTATAGATTTTCAAACACTTCTAGCACTCATTGACCTAGAAAATTATGAATGTCGTTCAGATCAGCCGAAAGATATCATAGAAATTAAAACAAGAAAAAAAACCAACATTATTGGTCAAACATATACGCATATCAATAGAAAGCTAAAAATTTTGTTCAGCCATAATATAAACCATAGACAAGAGAATTGGGGGTAATGAAAAAAAATAGAATTGGGGGTAATGAAAAAAGAGAGTATTGAGGGTAACGAAAATAGAAATTTTTTTCTATAAGATTTTGTAATAGAAGAGTTCAATTTTAACAAAATTATACTTTTTTGATTGGAGGAATATTTTCTTGTATACAACAATCAATTACTTATGAATTGCTGACACAGACTCAACAATCCTCTCTTTTTTCATTACCCGACCCCGAATTCTCTCTTTTCTTCATTACCTTCAATTCTCTATTTTATGGTTGACGTTATCGCTACACAAAATATTTCTTCATTCTATATAGATGGTAACAATTTTCGTCTAGTTTAGACTAATGATACTTATTCTTTTTCTTATTTTGATTTTTATGACATATTTCGATTAATCAAAATGACATTCATGTAGGTCAATGGGTTCTAGAAGTGTTTGAGAATCTATAATTTGTTATGATTCTTGCTATTTCTTAACAATTTTGTGTTAAGAAAACATGTTTTTTTCTGTTGTGCTTTGTTAATGGGTCTTTTATTCTTCGAGTTAATCATCAATCTTTGATTCTTTGTTTGTTAATATATATATATTTCTACAATTTTTTCTAAAAGGGAAAAAATTAAACAGAAAATTGTCATACATACATTCTAGTTTTGATCATCTTAACTAACCATGAAAATTTTCTTGATTATAGTGATGTCAGTCTCAAGTAATTTAACTTCAAGAAACTATCTATTACAAAGTACAACGAAGAGCCGCAAGAAGATTTTCAACAAAGAAGAACTTGCAGAATAAAAATGAAGAAAATAAAACTAGATTAGATGAGAATATTATTTTGTGAATGTTTATATTTTTTATGAAGATTTAAATATTTAATTTGGAGCAACATTTCTTGTATTTTTTATTTTAATAATTATAGATGGAAATGAAATACTTCTTAAAGTTCTGATTGAATCGATCGACCATGAAAAGAAATCGTTCATTTGGAAAGTGATTGGAGAAAATATTTTAGAGTCATATAATTCTTTCACTGTTATTTCATCCAATGAACACCAGTGGACCACAAGCACACTTATGTACGAGAAGAGAACGAAAGATACTCCAGATGCCCTTCCTCTGTTGGGTTTTCTCCTTAATGGGCTCAAAGATATTGAAAGTCACGTTCTTAAGAAATAGGCAATCTATAATGTTCCATGATTCTATACATTAGTGTGTGTGTGTTTGTAACCGGATGATGAGTCTTTGACAGTATTGGCCAGTTTTAGCTAGCATGTAAAATAAATATTTTATGTTTGAATAATATATTCAGTCTCACATATTTGAACTTGTATTGTTCACATTTTGATATCTCGTTTATTTATAGCATGTTTGTATGAACTATCACACCCTTTTTTCATCAGGATTTTTCAGTTGAAGTGACTACTTAGAAAATAAATTGTTTTATTAAGAGTTGCTACATGTTAATTTTGTTTTAGTGAATCTCTAATCAAAATAAAGTTGACTCTTCATTTTTATCGGTTTGCGAACAAGAAATTTGAATAAGGAATTATGGTTACTGAGGAGAAGGCATCCCTCAAGTCTGATAATTCTACCATGTTCGCTTTACTGAATTATATATGACTTGAATCAATTCTCTTGTGGATAACTTTTTTAATGTATTTTAAATTTGTTTTAAAATTGTATTATCTAATTGATATGGCGTACTAGTCTTATCACAAATTATTATTAATTGTATGACATGCCTAAAATTTTCTTAGTTCTCTTTGGATCATGATAATTTTCTCAAAAATCTTGTTCAATTTGTCATTCCAAAGCTTTCGAAATTCAAAATTGGTGAAACGAGGTTGAACTCCAATTTATTAAAAATATTATGTCTACGGTCCACAACGACCACCGACCACTGTTCGTGAATATAGACGAACAAAACATAAAACCGCTCCCTGAATGCGCCATTACCTCCATGAACCACACAACTGTTAACCTCTCTGATACCACAGAGGTTTGGCCTCAATAGTACATAACTAAAAAATCAGTCAACTCAAAATTAATCATCTAATGGACCCTCGAAATTCGTTCGGAATCCTAAAAACATAAATTGTTGGGCATGTAGAAAGAATTGATGGAAAATACAGGGAAAGAGAGGAATTTGAAAAGTTGAGAACTTGAAGTGTTGGGAACTTGAAAATTCCTCTTATGCTTTAATGAAAAGACATTTGTCCCTCATCAGTGGTGGAAAGAAAAATAGGAAATTTTAAATATATATACACTCCTATTAATTGTTAAAAGGGTTGGAAAAAGGGACCCCTCTCGTGCCACCGTCTTCTTCGCTCGGCTCGGCTTCGGCAAATGATCGCTCGAGAGATTTCCCTTTTATTTAAGATTCTCGCCATGACTATTTTGAAAGGTTGCAACTTTCAGGAACAGTCATTACCATTTGAAAGGTTGCAAATTTTCATTAATAATCGTGAAGATTCTTAAAGGGTTGCAACCTTTCGGAACCTGTTCCTCTTGCTTATAAATACCTTTCACTCTTTAGAATTTTTCCTTACGAATGTTCTGATCTCTTCTTCTTTTTATGCACCACAAATTACTTCGTGTATATTACTATTGTTGACTGATTTGCTGACACAAGAGTTTTTTGTATCTATACTCTGGTGATTGATATAATTTTACCCTGGGAGGTCATATTTCAAATCAAACCTTGGATACTAGAGGGAAATAATTTCCTTAAGGGGGCACTGTGAGTTCATTGGACTTGATCTTTTTTCTATTAAAAATTTCAAGATTCTGATACGTATTTTAAGAGATTTAAACTTAGTCTGAATTGATATTTGTTCATCTCTTCTACTGATTCAGAAAACATTAGTTACTTCATTTTTCTGCAAAAATATTATAAGAATAAATAATTCTTTTTTCAATCACATATTGACAACAATCTTAAGGAAATTAATCATTATTATTAATTTTTATTTCTGGTGGAGTCAAAAATCTTCGTGATTTTTTACTCCTTGAAGTCTGCAATTATAAATTATTGCTTACTAAGACCGTATCAATTTTTTTTTATTGGAAATGACAAACAATGGTGTTACAGTGGCTGTTGTTGCACTAGCCCGAACTGTTCTACCATAAGTAGAGAAACCGGGTAAATTCACTGAATTTAAAAGGATGACAACAACGGATGTTTTTTTGGCTTACCACTCTAGGTCTGCAGAAATTTACAAGTAAAGAAACTCAAATAACTGTTGTTGATATGCCAGACAGAAACAAAATCATGATAATTGAAGTACAGAAACATGCAGACTTCCTATGTAAAGGCTACATTTTGAGTGCTTTGATCATGACTTATATAATGTCTATAGTGCAATGACAACTTCAAAAGAGTTGTTGGATGCACTTGAGATGAAATATAAGATAGAAGATGCATGCTTGCAAAATTTGTGGTCACAAAGTTTTTAGACTATAAAATGGTAGATAATAAAATTGTTAGATCACAAGTGCAGCAACTTCAACTTATTCTCCATGATCTGATTGCTGAAGATATTGTAGTAAATGAAGTTTTTCAAGTGGCTGCAATGATCGAGAAGTTGCCTCCTTCGTGGAACGATTTCAAGAATTATCTAAAGCACAAACGTAAAGAAATAAAGCTTGAAGATCTATGATTCTTCTCAAGATTGAGGAAGATAACAAAAATGCCGAAAAGAAGTCTCGTAAGAGCTCAACAATCATTGGAGTTAATATTGTTGAAGAAGCTTCTACCAAAGACAAAAAGAGAAAGAATTCCAACTGAAATAAGTTAGAACAGACCAAGAAGAAATTCAAAGACAACTGTTATAATTGTGGCAAGGCTGGTCATAGGTCTTTTGATTGTCGTGCTCCAAGAAAGACAAAGACAAAGGCAAAGGCAAAAGTCAAGCAAACATCGTGGAAAAGATGGAAGATGCATATGACTTATGTGCAATGATCTCGGAGTTTAATTTAGTTGGAAATCCCATGGAGTGGGTGTCACACCCCATTTTCTTGTAAAAAGGAGTTTTGTGCACGACCTAACAACTATCTCGTGATTTTGAATTTGGAGTCGCCACCTAACAAATTAAGGCGCGTTACGGCACCTATCTAACCTAACTAAGTCTATCTAAGGTGAACGAGCCATAGATCAGTGTAAGGGTTCAAATTACCTCGAGTGGAAGGTGTTAGGCATCCCTCGAGGTCCACAAATGTGGTCACCGGACCGTATCTATGCATCTATATGGAGGTACAAGAAGAAATTAGGTCACTCATTTACTAGTTATTAAGTACTATGCTTGCTAGGTGACAAGAGATGTATACATGAGTACATTTTAGATTTTGACTAATTAATTAATAAAGGCTGGTGATGTGAGAAAAATCTAACAATTAAAATAATTTATGTAAATCTAACATGTGATACTAGGTGATATAGCACAAGTTGAATAAAAGCTCATTATTATCTAAGAATATTTAACATGCGAGAGATTAAGTGATAAAAATAAATCGGTATACTAGACAATAAAAAGGATAAGCGAGAAATATAGAAAGAGCAACAAACCCCCCAAAATAAGACAACACTAATTTTATTTTTTTGTTTATTTTCACTCCTACACCAAATTAAATTAATCTTAAAAAACAAACAAGTAAAGGAATAAAAGAGGGAAGGGAGACTCTCTAAGAAGATTTTTTTGGATCAGGAATGTGATTTCTTTTTATTTTCCGATAGGTGTCTTATAGGGACAGACAAAAACAGACAAAGTTTGTCTTTCAAGCCTTAGTGATGTCATACTACGTAGGGAAAACTATCTATTACCCAACCAACGCATGATTATACTAAATAGGTGTTAATCGTCCCAACTGGATGTCCAAGAGGCATTGGACTATTTAAAGGGGGGTTTAGAAAAATAGAATATAAGGGCCCTACTAGACAAAAAGTCAAACAAACAAGACAGGACAGGACAGTAAATGTTAGCACACAGGTTCATTGGCCTTCTCAATTGTTAATAGACATGCTTGCACAAAGGAACACATGTAATGTGAAAGGTCTCATCTAAGGGTGTGAGCACAAAGTTATAATAACCACAATCAAAAAATTAAATTATGGGAGACAAAAAAAATGACAGATGTAGATTTTAGTGTTCAACTAATTTAAAGGAAGCAATGATAGTGGACATAATAGATTATTTTATTTCACAGTAGTAGTAATGGATGTGATGCACAGCTTTTTTAACACTAGACAGATTTTTAATTAATTACAAAGATAAAAAGTAGGGCAACCAATGTATTTATTCGGCAGGAAAATTTATTGTAAGACACAATAATAGGATTCATATTAAATGCAAAAACTTATTTAAGGTGACTCAGTTGTTTTAATGCATAAAGTGTTTTTACGTTTTTATTGATAGATTTACAAATTGGTTATTAGTATTAAAAATATATTTTTAGGCAGTAATTAATTACAATGCAGAAATTAATTAGTAGCAAATTTTAGATGCAAAAGAGGTTAATTAAATATAATATTTATAGGAAAATATTTTTTTAAAAATAACAAAGGTACTATAGGACTCCATTAAAACGAAAAAAACAAGTACTAACAAATAGCCAAAACTTTAAAATAATCTTAAAAAATGATGACGAATTTTATTTTAATTTTTAGTATTCTAAAGATATTGTAATCCTAGTTATCCCAAACACATAACATTATAAAACAAGATGAATTTATTTAGCATACGACAATAGATAAGGGATTGACAATACAAACTAGTAAAGCCACCAAATTTGCTAATTATATTTAATAAAAATAATGTTTCATTCACCAAAAAGAAATAAGCAATGTTATAATGACAATAAAAGAGGGAGAGCAAACCAACTTATGCTTCAATAGAAATAATTAAAGTTAACAATAACTAAAAAGAGAAACAGCGTTGAAAATAGAAGAATCGATATATGATGAGCAACTAAACCTTGTTGCTTCCAAGATAGAGCTTAAAATGTGTGTGCATATAGAGTTTTAAATAAAGTAATAATACGTAAAGCAAAGTGAAAAGGGTGTTGAGTCGGGATAAGAGATAGGACAAGGCTAAAAATTGGCTCAATGTGATGTTACTCCCTTTATTCTATTTTTTATGATCAACCTTCTTAAAAAACTTAAGACAAGACGAAAAGAGTTCTTAAAGAGATCATTCAGGGGTACTGAATAAAATACTTTGATATTTAAGAAAACTTATGTACAACTTAAAAATATATATATACTTAAATTTTTTAGAGAAACTTTGTTGATAATTTAACAAAATTATAAAAAGTTGTCGAGTCTTTGAGATTTCAAAAATGGTGACATATAAAAATGAGAGTATTAAGAAAGGACAACAGTTGGCTCTATCCTTATAAATTGAATAATGTCTTCATACGAAACGTCAATATGGATGTCTTGGTTCAGAATCTCTCAATGCGGACCTGATGGCACTTGAGGCAGAGACTTCACTTGAGCTAAGCTTCAGCTTGACCTCCGCTAGTTGTGATTGAACTCTAAGCAAAACGTCATCCATCATTTGTTCTGTACATGCAAAAAAAAATTATATTATATATATATAATATATATAATATATATATAAATATATAGATATATATATATATAGATATATATGAAAAGTGAAGGTATGTCCTGTTTTTAATGGTTACTAATCAAAAAGAAAAATTATAATAATAAAGTATGTTAATGTAATTAAACTAAACACAAAAGAAAGAAAAAAAAACACATCTGCAACTCGTGCGACCTTACAATTAGGGATAAAGCCTTAACAACAGTTGAAATTGCTAACATATTAAAATACTAGGTTAATCACTAGTCAATTTATAATCAAATCCGTTCCCAACTAATTTCAACATCAACGGATTCTATATCTAAAAATTGAATTGTATCTAAATATTTTAAATCCAAGAAATATTACATGCTTGAATAAATAGGATGATGAAAAAAATATTTAAAAAATCATGTTTATCTTAACATTATTGAATCAAGGACAAATAACTTATTAGCTGAAACTTTAATTTTTTTATTTTTTATTTTTTAAAAAGTCACGATTTGTTGACAAAACAATTTTAACAAGTTACAACACAAATCAAACAAAATACTAACAAGCAGATAATTGAGCATAATAAGAAAAAACGAGGCTATATCTAAATCAAGTAAGACAATAAAGAAATATAACTACCGAAAACAAACATCTTCATAAAATAATAATTTCAATTAGTAAAGCTAACCTAAGTGCAAAACTTTAATAACAGCTTCATATTAATATAACTTTAAATTTTATTCAATACTATTTCTATCCATTGATGTCTTCAACAGGATATTCCACAAAAAGACATTGACTACTATAGCGGTGTTAAAAATATCACTATTAAAATACATGCTCACTTCATGAATTTCTCAACCAAGCAATAACCACAAATATTATACTTAAAAGGGTACCTAGTGCTAAGCTCTCAACGTATTAGATAAAGTTCACTAGGTTTATATATATAATATATGATATAATAATATATATATATATAGATTATATATATATATATATAGTTATAATATATAGTTCAACGAGTATCAATCAGGAACACTGCGATCCAATGACTTGAGTTTTGCTGTTTTAATTTTCTACCTCCTAGACATTCTTTATCGACATGAAAATGACAGTAACCCACAGAAACCAATAACGCTTACCCAGTGAACATCCCAGAAATGAACAGAAAACGATAATCCATGCCCTCAAGTGTAAGTATATTGTTTGATATATAACAAGCACAGATGCGATTTTATCTAGGGCTATGAGAAAAGTTTGTTGAAATGGAAGTGTCTATAATACAAAAAATAGACATACAATACGAATACCCAAAAAAGAGTTACAAATAACTAGGTAGAAGAAGAGGGGTTAGCTTTTCATAATGTTTGAAAATGTTCGGGCAGGCCATACAAATATCTAAGACACGAAAAAACAGACAGAGATACAAAACCTTGGAATGTGATTAAGACCACAAAAACTTTCCCCTTGGATCTGTTGGGTTTTAGCACGAGTGGTGAATGGGAAAAGAAAAAAAAGAGAATATCCAAAAGGAGGGAAACGACTTTGGAGGAAGGAAAAATGAAAATCATTTGCACAAGTGGCAATGAAAAGATCATTTCTTTGGATGGTTTGGATTTGGATTGGCAAAATGAATGTGATTGAAGAAATTTTTGCGACAAAACATTTTATTTATAATCAATTTTTGGTAAATCTAAATACATACCTGTTAATATTATCTCTTATAATTTGTGGTAACACGGTATACATCGAAAAGTTACTTTCCAAAAAGTAGTTATTTTCTAACAGACACAATTTCGAAAGTTGTTATTTTTTCCAAAAGAACAAACTTTCTGGATATAAAAGGGTCTTTGAACAGATTCACTGAACAGACATGTCCGTGCTGAAAATAGCTATAAAAAGAAGTCATTTTTTGATATTCAAAATAGAAAATTTTTTCTCTCTGCATGTATTTTTCTCTCAAATAAAAATCAATAGGTGTCGACGACTGCGTCTGATGTGACTTTGGTGAGTCCTTCAGTTCGTTGAAGTTAAAGAAGTTTGAGGTACCGCTATTTCTTTAAAAGGGTTTAAATCCGTTATATTGGGAGGAAATTAATCCATAACCTGGGTACAGTTGAGGGGAGTTAAATTTCTTAAAAGACACACGTAGTTTTGTGGACTCGGATTAATGTCTTCTATTTTAAATTTTTTTGTCTGCTTCATCTTGGTTCGGTTTCTCGTTCATTAAACTTCATAAAGACAAGTATGTAAGAACAACAATCTTAAGAAATTGGAACAGTTTTCTGTATTGAAACGAGTCGGTTTCTGTGGAGATTAAAACCTTCGGGTGTTTCTACTCTGCTTTGAATTTTTAAAAAATTCATGCTGATGAAACGATTGTAAAAGAAAATAAAAAACGTTATCGTTTTTAAAATCAGAAACGTTTGTGTAAAAGAGTGGTCTTTATCTGTTAGTATTTTCAATACGTAATTTTATCTGATCCATTTGTGACAGAAAAAATGACTAATCAAAGTCAAAGAAATGCGTGGAACAATATAGTGCTTGCCAACAACAAACGGGTGCACATAATCGTTCAAATGATGATTAGCACCGGCTGGAAAACCTGCAAAATTTTCTGGAGTTGACTTTAAGAGATGGCAGCAAAAGATGTTTCTTCTATCTCACTAGTTTGAGGCTGCAGAAGTTCATCAATGAGAATGTTCCTGTTTGTCAGAGAAACTTCGGTGAATGAAACGATTCTGGTAACAGGAAGCATAGGACAACCACCAGATTTTTTGTTGTAAAAATTATATTTTTGAGTGGTGCTGCAAAGATGATCTGCTACAATGTGTTACGCATGCAAAAACCTCCAAAGAAACGACTCTGGGATGCTTAGAAAGAAAAAGTACAAAACAGAAGAGCCGGACATGAGAAATTCATGTGGCAGAAATTTCATGGACTATAAAAGATAGACAGTTAAGATGTCGTCACCAGTTCAAGGAATGGCAAGTCATACTCCCATGATCTCCTGCAGAAGGATAAATTATTTAATGCCGTCAGTTGTAGAAATAGTAAGTTTCCCTTAATACTACATAACCGTTAATATAGGACTTGATTGTGGAATGAATAGGGCGACATTGATTCGAAAGGACTGGCGATGCTAAATGGAGTAGTTGAAAAGTTACCTCAATTGTGAAGGGACTTAAAAACTACTTGAAAAGCATCAAAGCAAGGAGAGGACTGTGAAAGATCCATAGTAAGGTTGAGAAGCGAAGGGATAATAGGCTGCAGAAAAGAGGTCACGTGGTAGAGTCAGCAATAGCTTGGAGCTAGAATTTTGTGTGAAGATAGATTGCACAACAAAAATTAACGAAAGAACGAAAAGCATCTGGTCCAAAAAGCAATCCTCCTAAGAAGAAATTCACTGGAACACTGCTTTAATTGTGGTAAACATGGTTCCTAGGGAGCTAATGAATGCGGGTCCTAAGAAGGAGAAGAAAAGAAGGATCAAGGCAAACTGGGTGAATCCAAAGGAGAAAAAGAAAGAGAAATGGCTGATCTATGTTGCAATGCTTTCGAATGTTAACTGGTTGGAAATCCAGAGAATGGTGGATAGATTCTGGTCTTGTGCCTCATGCCAGGTTGGTGCCAACAAAGAATATTTTCATGTCAGTAGACTCCAAGCACTTTAAGATGAGAATTGTTTATGGCAAACTCCCGTGTTGCAAGGTGGACGGAACTGGCAAAGTCCATTAAAGATGACATCGGCAAGGGGGTGAACTGAATGAGGGTGTCATATGTTCCAGAATTAAGAAAAGAATAGTTTCAATTCCAGTTCGACCAAGAATGGATGTAAATGTGTATTTTGTTTCTGGATAAAGTATAGTAGTAAGCAAAAAATGATGAGGTATTTGTAGGAAAAGGCTACTTAGTGATGGCGAGTTTCAAACTGTGAATAATTGCAGTTTGATTAGAATAGATTTTGCTTCTTCTTACTTGCTTGAGTCTAAATGTTTATGGCATGAACGTTGGGACGACGTTAATAACACAACCTTGCGAAAACTGATTAACTAAATATGTTGCCAAAAATTTGAGTGCAATAAATAAAAGGTCAAAATTATGTGTTGAATCTAAGATGTAAGCATTTCTTATAAATCTGTTGAAAGGAATTCCAAATCCTTTAGAAGTGATTACACGATAATTGTGACATGAGTCAAACACCATCAAGTAGGGGGAAAAAGTATTTCATAACTTGTAGACGGATTGCCTAGTATTGGTATGCTATTTGCTAAATAGGTAAGGATGAAGGCCTAAAGAAATAGGGCATGTAGGCAAATAAAAACGGAAGTTTTGAAAAATCAGGTTAGATGAAAAAGATCAAATGATCAGAAGTGATAGAGGTGGAGCATATGAATCTCCATTTGGCAGAAATATGTTTAGACATGGGCAATACTCCATCAACTATGCTCCTAATCTCCAGTCTCATGGATTGCAGAAAGAGGGAAAGCCAAAATCAACCTTTAACAGAAATGATGATGTGCATTACTACAGTTCGGTTTACCCCACGGGACTTTGTGGGGGAAGGCTAGTTCCTTACATGCCAAAATCAGGGAAACGACTTAATAGCGGCCGAGTGACTCGCACTCAAACAGCCCAATTGTTCAATTCCAATGATGGGACGGGAAAGTGAGGAAGGTAAGAACAGTAAAACGCGCGAATGCTGCAATCTTTACCGTGGCTCAAGTGGGGGCCCTTGAACAGGCTCGGTATAGCCAGAAGATCCCAAAAGTTCCACACGATCAATGACCCTAGGAGAGGGTAACAATAAGGAAACGCGAAGATATGGGGGGGTGTGTATAATGTCCTGGACATTGGCGACGAACAGAAAGGTTATTAAGGCATGTCGATTTCTTAGTTTTTTGGGATTGCGATAAAAGAGTCAGGACGTAACAATCACACCGGAGAGAACCTATATACAAGTGATAAATGACCGCCGGTAAATGGAAATCAGGTGTGAGATGTGATAGTGTTTGAATTTGTTTTGGGCAACATGATGGTCATTCCATAAAAAAACTAGAAGTTGAGGACAGTGTAGTGTGGGGGATCTAAACAAAGATCCCAGAGCGATAGAACCGCAAAAGCAGAATGAACCAAATGAAGAAAGTCCAAGAGCAGTAACGTCAAAAGAATCTACTTCATGTGGATCACGAGTTGTTGTAAACAGTTCTCTTGAGGGAGCCTCAACACATCAAGGAAGCAGTTGTCTAGCGAGACCCAAACTTTGGAAGAGGCTGTATCTGTAATAGTGAAATTGAAATCATGAAGCAATCATACTTGGGAGTGGTTGATCTCCTCCAGGGAAACAAAACGTTGGGTTCAAAATGGATCTTTAAAAGGGAAGAGAAGGACGATGGAACTATTGAACAAATAGAAAGCAAGATTGTTGTCAAAGTTTTAGACAAGAAAGAAGGTTCTGATTATTTTTGACACATATTCGCCAGTGACTAGGATTAAATCAATTCGGATGTATGGCACTAGCGATGCAGTATACGGTCTTGAAAATTAATCTAAAGGATGTGAAAAACAGCCTTCTAAATGGAGAGCTGAAGCGGAAATTAATAGAAAAACCTGAGGGTTTTTAGTCTGGTTGTAAAGAAAAGAGAAGTGTGCAAAAACTTATTAAGTCACTTATGGGCTAAAACAAGCCACCAAACAATGGCATACCAAAGATGATCAAACCATGTGGGCAAATGGATTTGGAGATTCAATGAATGGTGATTAATGGTTACATTAAAAAGTACTCCCAAATCAGGAAGTATTTTTGCTTAGATGTAGAGGATAGCTATTCCTGAGGCAAAAGACATTGTAATATAAAAGCTACAAAGCGGTATATCTTGTAGGCAAGTTTGATATAAGAAGAGTTTAGGAGTGCTGATGTGATAATTGGAATTTTAAAATTCTTAAAAACTTCCTAACGGTTCCTAGCTTGTCTCAAACTTCATTATATTCAAAGAGACTTGAAAAATTTCATTATTTTTGAAAGGGCAAAGACTCCCCATGATGTAAATCCATTTGCAACGAATAAAGGTGAAAGTCAGTTCTCAATGGACTATGCTAGCGTATTGGGAAGCTTAAGTATGTCATGAATGTACAGTACACGACAGAACATAGCTTGCGATTGTCAGTAAACTGAGTCGATACACAAGTAACCTAATCCTAATCATTGGTGAATGAAGAGGTTTTGTGATACTTAGATGACATCAAAACTATGCTTACCTACAACAGTATCCAGACGGATCTTGAAGGATATAGTGATGCACATTGGATTTACGGGGGGTCACCAACTGAAACAAAATCCCAAGTGGATACGTTTTTACTAGGGATGGGAGGAGCATATGCTTGGAAATCATCCAAACAAACATGTATAGCTCGCTTACAATGGAGTCTGAATTCATTGCTAGAAAGCGCAGGTGAAGAAGTTGAATGAGGCTACGGAATTTCTTGAAGATATTCCATTTTGGCCGTAAACAATGCCCCTAAGGTAAATACTTGTGAAGTTCAAGCTTGCAATAGGAAGGGCTGAAGCATTATGATACCGGCAAGTCTCGTCACATAAGTGTGAAGAACTAACTATGTGAGACAACTACTCTCTAATGGAATTATCACAATTGAATATGTGAAGTCAAAAGATTAATGTGTCCGGATCACTTACACCAAAGGCCTAATAGAGAGGGAGTGAGAAAATCAGCGACAGGGAATGGCGACATGGCCGAGAACAAGTCATCGTGGAGGGTAACTCTACCTATGAAATACGGAGATCCAAGATCTAGGTTCGGAGATTACAACAAAAGTCAATTGATGCGTGTCAAACCTGTCAAAAAAAAATGAACAAGTGAGATAGTTTAGGTTCCATTGTCTCAGGAATCTGAGAAGACAAGGTTAGTAACCAGGATAAAGACAGAGGAAGCTGTTGTTTTGTAATGATTTCTACGTTTGATACAGGGAATATCAAATGGTGTATCTATTGGGGATAAACACATTTAGAAATCACCTATGTAAAGTGTGGAAGTGTATCAAGCACCGGACTTCAAGGAGAATCCAGGCGGTAACGGCCAGTTCTTAAGCACTTACTATCAGATGTGTTCCAATGGCTGAATGAAACGAACAAAACAATGAACTAGAAAAGTTGAAAGGGTGTGATGTGTGACATATATTGTCTAGGTATACATCAAAGCTCGACGGTTACAGAATTGCAAAGATATACAGAGGATTTATACCCGATGTGACCGCGTATATCGATATATGTTCCCTACGGAAAGTTTAAAGGGGAAACTATTATCAGAGGCGAGTTAACCTTACCATACAAGAACACACAAGTTTTTCATGATATGTTTTAACAAAGCCTCCCCATTATGTGGGGATGTTGGGGTTTTAGCAAGTGTGAAAATGGGGGGAAAAGAAAAAAAAGAGAGAATATCAAGTGAGGGGGGGGGGGGGGAACTACTTGGAGGAAAAATGAAAAATATTGCAAGTGCAAATGAAAGTCATTTCTTTGGATTTGGAGGGATTTGGCAACTGATGTTGATGAAATTTTGGGACAATAATTTCATTTAATCATTTTGTTAAATCAAATAAATACTGTTAAATTAGCTCTTATAAATGTGGGTAACGGTAACATTTCGAAAAGTCGTACTTTCAAAAGTTAGTTATTTCCTAACAGACACAATTTTCGCAAAGTGGTTTTATTTTTTTCAAAAAGACACAACTTTCTGGATAAGGAATATATAAAATGGGTTTGGAAAGATTTAACTGAACAGACATGATTCCTTGCTGAAAATAGCTATAAAAGAAGTCATTTTGATTTTCAAGAAATAGAAAATTTTTTCTTTGTTCTCCTTGCATTATTTTTCTCTCAATAAAATAAAGTGTCGATCGATGAGTCGTGTGTGCTTGTTGTTGTTGCTTCAGTTCGGTGAAGTTAAGAAGTTTGGAGGTACCGCATTCTTTAACAAGGTTAATCCGTTGGATCTTGGGAGGAAATTAATCCATAACCTTGGGTACAGTGAGGGGAGTAAATTTCTTAAAAGACACACACACAGTAGTATTCTGTGGACTCGGGATTAATTCTTCTATTTAAAATTTTTTTCTGCTTCATGCGAGCTCGCGTGTTTCTTAGTCTCAGTACTGATTCCTTAATTCATAACTAAACGGTATTGTTAACGAACAAAGGATAGTTGAGATCCAGACCAAGAATAGTGAATGAATCTTTTCGAACTTGTGAGCAAGTGAGAAATGTCGCCTTCACCAATTTGATCACCACCCGGAATTGACTCTTGCGGAGACATCCCCAAGTAACCAAATCTTTACCTAAATGAACCCTTGATTCGAACACGTCGATTTGGAGAAGAAAACTTGTAGTGTTGAAAGCTGCTGATTATGATCTTTTCATGATGAGATTTTAGGGTTTTTTCTCATGGATTTAGTGGAGAGGGTATGTTAAAAAAATGTTCTATGTTTTCTTCCTAAGTATGATGATCTATCTCCATCCTCTTCGTGGTTTATACTAGTCTAGCTTTTATGCAGAAAAAAAAGACATTGAAGAAGGGAACTAAAAAACAAAAGGTTGATCTCAAGGAAGTATTATGGGTGAGGAAATTACATTCTTCCCATAAAGAGAAAATTTTATGATTTGTAGGAGGATTCTATGGGTATGAAAATTTTTAACTAAAATTTAAAACCAAACCAATGAATGTTAAAGGACGGTTTCATGCTAGTGATCCAGTACAGAGCGGAACTCCATCGGCTTTCGCTTTTCGGGTCTCTCTAAAAATTGCATCATGGTAAAAATCTTGAGTTTATTTAATCTCAGGGACTGCTAAGCACACGAGTTTTCACAAATCAAAGATAGAAATGGACGGGTGTTATTCAAAGTATAACATGACTTAAATTACTCGTGTCAACCAAGGTGGGTATATGTGGATCAATTCGAAATTAGTGTAACGAACTTGACTCGAAAAATTCCGACTCTTCTCTACAGGATTATAATTGATTGTATCTGTAGTGGGTTGCACCGGGATTCAAACCCGAAACTAGTCAGATGGAGTAGATCAGTTCCCTGATACAGTAAAAATAAATGTTAATCTTAATTAAATAAACAAGTAAAGATACCTCCCCTAAGCCGTGCTTGCACTTTCATTTGACACACAGCTTTCCCTATGTATACATCAGTTCCTTTTCGTCTAGAAATTAGAAGGACCTTAAAAAAGTGGATACCGGTTGATTTAACCAATTATTAGATTACACTCAACATTTCAGGATAGTGGAAATTTTTGATCGCTTGGCATTTATTTGTCATTTAGACAATCTAGAATACATCTTGATGAAGACGCCAGATCATTTTACAAAAATAGTCAATACCAAATCCGACTTCTACATTACTCCCCACAAACTAGACGAAGCTCGTGGGAGGTTAAAAAAATGTCTAAAATATTATAAAAATTTACAAAAAAGAAATATAAGGCGTACCTATCCAATGTACCAAGAAAAAGGAAAAAAATTATTAAATCAATAATTATATTATTATAAAAGATAACTACCAAATGTACGGTAAAGTAAAAGGGTGAGATATCATTCAAACTAAATTAACAAATGCAACATATTTATGGAAGGGATAATAATAAGTATTTACAATTATAACATTACTAAAGTATGTAGGTTAATTGGGTAAAACTACAGATAAAACTTTACTAAGGGACAAGGTACTATAACGCATAATTAATCAAATACATAAATCAAGAAATTATTTATAGGGCGGTCAAATAGGGTGTCAAACTAATGATTTTTTTCTGACTCAGGTGCCACTTCGGCATATTTTCTCTGTGACAGAAAGCTTTGCAACGGACACTCAAGGATGAGTACGATGAAGATTATTCATGGGATAACATTTGCACAACAAGGATTGCAGGAACTAAGAAAGTAATGTTGAAATTGACATTCGAGAAAAGTGGGAATTTGAACAGTTGTTTGCATGTCCTACCATTAGACGAATCGGTTTGACTACTCGGTTTTAGAATCGGGTTTAAGTGCGTCTACGTTCGTGATAAAGTTTGTATAATAAGAATATGAAATGTTTCTAGGAAAGTGGTACATAAATGAGGGTCTGTTCACACTGAAATTTGTAATGGTATTGACCCATTAATAGCATTGCTAGGTACTTATTGGAGTCAAATGATTGATGGCATGCCCATTTGGGGAAATAAGTTACAAAGCCTTGTGAAAATTGTTACTCTAGAAGTATTTCCTCTTTTAATGTGGTAAATCAAAAGTGAAAATTTGTGTGTAAAAAATAAGTTTTGTTCAAGACTTCCCGTATAAGTCTGTTGAAAGAAATCCAAAAACTTTTGAACGTAATCACACGATATGAGTTGACCATCATCTCGGGTCGGAAAAGTATGTTATAAATTTATTGGACGACTGCAACGGTTGTGTATTATATTGCTTACTAGTAAGATGAAGGCCATGTTGATGCATTAAGCAATACAACAATGACAGGAGAACCAATCAATCTAAAGAGACAAAATAATCGAGTGAAAGGGTGGAGAATATTGAATCTCCTTGAGAGAGATATGTTTGCAATATGAAATTATTCATCAAACTACTGCACCTTATACACCATAGTAAAATGGTTTGGCGGAACGCAAAAATAGAATATTAAAGAAAATGATGAATTCCTTGATGATCAATTCCAGATAACCATAAAACTTTTGGGGGGAAGTCATTCGTATGGCTAATAAGATACTAAATAGGGTACCTCATCGTAAAACATAATCAATCCCATATTATATGGAGAAAGGAAGGAAACTCAACTTGAAATATTGAAAGTGTGGGGGTGTTTATCCAAGGTAGAGGTTCCTTTACCAAAGAGGTTTAAAATTGGACCCAAAATAATAGACTATGTATTTATTGGATATGCTGTGAACAGTAAAGCTTGTCGGTTTTCGGTTCACAAATCTTATATTCCTGAGATTCATATTAATACGATAATTGAGTAAGATAATGTAGAGTTTTTTGAAAATATTTATCCGTATAAAACTGAATGTGAGTCTACAAGTGAAAGACCTAAACGACCACATGAAGAATCAACAGAAAATATACTAATTAGTGAGGATCTTAGGCGTAGTACTCGCCAACGGAAACCTGCTTCTTTTGGATAATATTTTGCGGCACTGTTGCTTGAAAATGAGCCTCAAACATTTAAAGTAGCTATGTCTTCATCTGATTCAACTTACTTGAAAGAAGCACTCAATAGTGAAATCAAATCAATTTTAAGTAATCACACTTGAGAATTGACAGATCTACCTCCAGGAAATAAACCTCTAGGATCAAAGTGGATCTTTAAAAGGAAAATAAAACCTAATGTGACTATTAACAAATATAAGGCTAGATTAGTAGTCAAAGGGTATAGACAAAAGGAAGGTCTTGACTAATTTGACACATACTCTCCAGTAACAAAGATAACATCAATTAGGATTTTAATAGCACTAGCGAAGCAGTGGCATCTGATCTTAAATCCACCTTTAATGGAATATTAAAAGGAATGCCTTCTTAAATGGAGAGTTGGATGAAGAAAAAAAAAAAATTTACATAGAACAACCCTGAAGGGTGGGTTTTATTCGTTCCTGTATCAAGAAAAAAAAGAAAGTGTGCAGGAACTTGTGACTGTCACCTTTATGGACTCGAGGAAGCACCCAAAAAATGGCAATGCTAAATTCTTTTACCAAACTTACGTTTGGCAAAATGGATTTCAAGATCAACGGATGTGATAAATTGTTTACATTAAACAACATTATGAATCACGATTTGTCATTGTTTGTTTAATGTTGATGAACATTTAATAGGTATGTAAAGAGACATTGAATATACATGCTACATAAGAGCATGTTGTCTAGCAAAGTTTGATATGAAGGACTAGGAGTTGCTAATTTAATCTTAGGGGTAAGGATTATAAAAAACTCCTCAAGGACTAGCATTATCTTCAAGTCTCCATTTAAGGAAAAAAAAGTATTGGATAAGTTCGAATACTTGAATTTTCAATATTATCAAAAGTCCATTGATTTAAGTTGTACATTTCAAAAGAATGAAGGTCAAAGCGACTCTCAAATTGTACCTATATCAGAGTATGGGAGAAGTGATTGTATGATTAAAGAATTGTACGCGACCCCAATATAGATGTGCTATTAGCAAACTTGAGTCGATTCAATATTCAGTACAGTTAAGTGAATAAACTTCATTCGATGGCAAATGAAACGTGTGTGGGATATCTGAAATATACACAACACTATGCTTTTGTATTATAGTAAATATCATGTTGTTGATTGAAGGATATAGTGATTGCCAAATTGGATCACCGGGTCAAAGGAAGTAAAATCCAAAGTGGTTAGGTGTTCAGACTTGGTGGAGGAGCAGCTCTCTTGGAAGTTCATCCAAACCAGAAATTGTATTTCTATCGAAATTAAATGAAATCTTAATTTATTGCTTTTGGTTTTAAGGCTGGTGAAAGAAGCTGAAGGCCTCTCGATTCCTTGTATTAGAGGATATTTCATTTGGCCCAAACCTTTTGGGACCTATCTGCCATTGGTTTTACATTGCGATCAGTCAAGCAACAATAGGTAAGGCAGGGAGAGTCATGTACAACGGGAATGTTCTCGCCATATCACGACAGAGACATAACACAATCAACAACTGCTTTCTAGTGGAATATCCCAATTGAGTATGTAAATAGGCGATAAGTCTTAGATCCACTAACGAAAGGCCTCCCCAGTGAGAGAGGCAGTTGAAAGATCATCTAAAGGGAATGGGTTTACGGTTAGGACAAGTCAGTAGGACTGTAACTCTATCAGAAGATTGGAGATTCCAGAGCTAGATTCAAGGAGAAAAAAATAAAGTTGAGCTGACGGTTAGACATGTTCCAATATAAACTAAATCCATTCTCATTATGAAGACTGTTCCAGGAATAAGGTTAAGATTTAAGACTTGTTAATGAGTTAATAAAAGATTAAAAACTTTTTTTTAATGATTTGCTAAAGTGTTGATAGGGGGATTTGACTAATTAGTGTATCTACGAGATGAAACGGGTAAACATAACTATGTTGTAGTGTGAAGTGAAAGCCGCTTCAAAGAGAAAATTTTACTGTCAAAAAAACCTATTCTTTATACACTTATGGGGGGGGGGAAACAGGAAGGATGTTTCATGCTGAAAAAAACACAACCGTAAGAAACCATAAACAGTAAAGGTTTAATTGTGTGGACATTATAGTTGTTCTAGGCATCATTACTTAAAGCTCGACGGTTCAAAACATTATAGCAGCTACCTATTGCCGAGGGTATACATGTGTTAACTCGAAAAAAGTTCAAGGGGAAACTACATATAAGATGCAAGTAATCCTTGCATTTAAAGTACACACTTGTTTGTGCCTTACCTATATTATAACATTCTCATTAATGTGGCGGGGAATTGATGGGTATTGTAGGGGGGGGCAAGAATTCATGGAAAATAGAGGAATTGGAATAGTTGAAAACTTGAAGAAGTTAGGAACTGGAAAAAGTCCTCTTATCCTTAAATGAAAAGGCATTTGTCCATCATCAAGTGATGGAAAGAAAACTAGGAGAGTTTAATATATAAACACTGCCTAGTAATTGTTTAAAAGGGTTGAAAAAGAGGGACCGTTCCATTCAAGACGTGTCGTCGCTCGCTCGGCTTTGGTACGACTTGGCCAAATTGATAGATCGAGATAAATTTTTGACAAAGTTTGTTTAATTATATAATTTATCTTTATTTAATTAATTAAATAAATTAATAGGACCAATATATTTTCAAATTTATAGTTGGAAACGTTTTTCAGTTATGTAGTTGAATTAATCAAAATGTTTTAAGGGTTTAGTTGGATTAAAACCCGATCCAACAAGGATCACGCGGGACCGGTTAATTTAAAAAGCATTTGCATTTATTAAAAATTCCACACAAGAGTGTTCTGAAAGATTGCAAACTTTCCGGAACTAGTTATTACCTTTGAAACGGTGGAAAAACTTTATTAATGGTTAGGGAGGATTCTGAAAGGGGTTGGAACCTTTCGGAACTGTTACTCTGGCTTAGAAATACTTTCACTATTAGAATTTTTTTTAAGGAATTTTCTGATCTCCTCTTCTTCTTTTGACACAACACTACTTCGGTATTTGTATTTTACTGTTATGACTGGTTCGCTTGACCGACATTAGATTTTTGGTATACTATACTTGGTGATTGACGATAAGTTTACCCTAGGAGGTCATATCCAAATCAAAACTCGGATACTAAAGTGGTAATTAAATTTCCTAAGGGGACCCATGTGAGGTCATTGGGATTTGATTCTTTTTTCATATTACAAAATTCCAAAATTCTGGGTAGTGTTTTTACGGATTTGTGTTTTTTCAAAAATTGATTTTGTCTCTTTCATCTGCTTGTAACGATACTAAAAACTTTTAGTACTTCGTGTTTCTGTAAAGTTTTTATCAAAGTCCCAGTAAGTCTGTGTTTGTCAAACAAATATTGACAAACATAAAACCATATAGCAAATTGCATAGCTTCGTTTGTTTTGGATAGAATAAAGCCATCGAAAATATGATTAAGTTACCTGAATCCAAAATCTGTCTAAGGTCAAAAGAAACTAATCCATAATGGCCTACCTACTAAGATAAATTCAAGTTTGGGACCTCTAAAATTCAATCAAAATCTTCTCCGACCTATAATTATACCCTGGAATTCAATAGTAACTCTCGATATTCTGACCCAAGCATCCGTATCGAGAATGTTAACTAAAGTCAACACAAAAGCTAGAATCTCACAATTCCCTTAGACCAATTCCCATACTCAAAAACTGATGGATTCGACATAATTCATTCTGACTCTTAAAACTCTAAAAGACACCGAAAACCATTTTAGCAACTTTAAACTTTCAAATTTCAAAAAAAAAAAAAAATCACAACTTTTAACTCCAAACTCAAAGCAAATTTTAAAACTCATTCAAAAATAACAAAAGGCCAATATCATGAAAGATAAAATAATAATTTTACAAAAATTTCCAAAAATACATCCAAATCATTACAAGTTAGTTAACAAGCTAGTTTGTTAGAAAATTTAAATGAGAATTGAATCAGTTAGTGAGTTGGCAACAAATAGCCATGTGTGAAAGGTAATGTTGTAGTACATATAGGTGAGGAAGGTCATCACTTGGATTTTGATCTAGATTCTCTATGCTATCATCTTGTAAACTCATATCTACCATTGTGGTTTGTGGAACAATTGTCTCTAATAGAGAATATAGAGAGATAGAGAGAGAGATATAGAACGCGAGATATATATATTATACATATATATATAATAAGATATTATTTAAAAAAAAATTATATAAAAACTTATTTAATTTTTAAAAAATATAAACAAAAAAGTATATGATTTATCTATGATATTGGTATAGAGAGATTCAACCTTTTTTATAATGTGTAAATTCTTTCCATCTTTTACAAGATAAAAAAAAAATAAAATAGTTTTCATCAGCATCTTTAGAAGGACCAAAAATATTCTAAAAGTTGCACAACTATTATAAGAATAAACATTAATTAATTATATCAAGTAAAACTCAATTCATTGAATTTTGGAAAATCTAAAAAAGAATTTTTCGAAATATTTCTAAGAACTCAAATATTTTATTAATAAAAAAATAAAGACGAGATTATCTTATAATCAAACCAACTACGGGACAATTTACTAGTATTTGATAAGATACATATATATTTTTTATATAGCGTGAAAATTGATAAAATTTGATTGAAGCTGATATATTTATTTTGTTGATAAAATTTTATAAATTGTCATTTCAAAAAAAGAAAATCAAAAAATATGATGGGCTAAATTAGAGTGAACCACGTATCAAATTTTTTTTTTACAAAATTGTATTTTTCAATTAGGATAGAATTGAAAGTTGGTCTCTCTCAAGAAATTTAGGATGGACTCTATAAATATACCATTTATACTAGGGACAAGTGAAAAATCAAACAACATCTAACACACTTCATTTGAATTAAAGAAAAGTCAAATGAAAATTTTATTTTAAATGGCCAAAACAATCAAATGACATCTTGATTCTTTATCACACAATTTATAAATATTCTTTTTTTAATATTTAAAATAGCATCATTATTTCTGGTTCACCCTTATAAGGAATTTCAAATTTGCATTGATTTATTAATTTACTATATATTAGTCGGCAAGCACATTCCTTTAATAGAATAGATATATATTTAAATTTATGTAATTTATTAAATGAATTTGGAATAGTCGTCTAGTTAATGCAATGTACAGTAATGGTTATTGTAGTTTTTAAATAATATTTTATTTATTTTCTCTAGTTAATTTATCTAAACATCGGACGTTATTTTAAAGGCAACCAAATGTTCACATTGTCTTCTAAATTCTTAAGTGGTTTCATTAGTATTTGATTTACAGTGTGTTTATGTTATTTTTAAGATATGTTATTTCTGTTTCCAATTCATTGGAACTATAAAAATTTCGAAGTCAATCAATCGTTTTTATTGATCTTTTAAAAGGTTTTAAAGGTTGGTAATGTATATTTGAATAATATCTGCGTTTTCTTTTTCTTTTACGGGACTTTTTAAATAATACATAATCATTCTTTTGAATGGCAATTTATATGGTTTACAAATTAAAAATTTCAGGCTTCGGCCATATTTTCTAATTGTTTTGGAAAATATTTTAAAATATTAGTTATTGAGAAACCTTATTAATAATTGTTGTGTCATTTCAACATACCATTAGTTTCTTGTTATCAATTTAGTAGCACAGAGTAGAATGTATAAATATCCAAATATTTTTTAAAGTTTATCTTTTACTTATTGTTATTTATTAATAACTTTAGGTAATGTTTAAATTTTATACAAAAACTAAAAAGTTAAGATAAAACTAATTAAAATGGTGGATACCACGAAAATAACGAAATAACCTTACAAACGCAAATTTACCTCATCACCCAAATCAAAATACTATTTTTGATGCATTTTATATATACATTTTAAGTTTAATTATCAAATTTAATTTATTATTTCTATTTTTTAAGATTATGTTCAAGTCCAAATTAGGGAAAAAAAAAAAATTTGATATGCTCCATAATAATTTATTTCAATCTTGCTTACAAATTAACAAAAGAAATACATTTTAGAAAGAATAAAATGATTGAAGTACACATGTAGGTTTGTTTTGGGGAAGCAGCACACTTTTGTCACGACACTCAAAACGAGCCGCGAGTGGCACCCACATTAATTACTATGTGAGCGAACCAACCAATCTAACACAACATTTCAAACCATAATAAAACAGAAATAATGCGGAAGACTTAAAACTAATAATGAATCAATTAAATAAATTCTTAAAGTTATTGCAATTACTATCCCCAAAATTTGGAAGTCATCACCACAAGAAATCTATCCTCAAAATACTAAAATCTAAGAAGATCTAGAAAACTAAATAATAAAAGCTTAGTCCATGCCGGAACTTTCAAGGCATCAAAGAACATGAAGAAGAAGATCCAGTCCAAAAGCTAGAGATAGCATAGCTCCACCCTGAGATTGATCGTGATGAAGATGGCTAGAGTTGCGGTTGAGTTGAAGGACGATGGCACGTTGATGCATAATCCACAATGAACAAAGAAACCAAATTAACAAGTAGGGGTCAGTACAAGCACAAAGGACTGAGTAGGTATATCGGTTCAACTCAAAATAGAAAGCCAATATATTTCAGATAATACATAAAAATCAAACTACTATTCTCTTAATGGTGATAGCAACAAGTATAAGATCATTTAAACCTCACAAGTACCACATCTATTGAGGACCTCAAGCCTTAACATCATACTCCTTTGGGGGAAACAAAGGGTATTTATGATTAAGAATATTAAATAGTTCAAAGATTCATTTTCTTTACTAATTTCCTTGGTGTCGAAAGCGTGGGACACTCAGATCCATCTACTATCCTGGTGTCGGACACGTGACAAACCCGATCCAATATACTATCCTGCCCTGGTGTCGGAACGTGACACCCGATCCATCTACTATCCGGTGTCGGAAGTGACACCGATCCATACTATAATTCTGGTGTCGGAACGTGACAACCGATCCATATACTATCATGGTGTCGGAAAACGTGGGAACAACCCGATTCCCCTTAGACTACGTGTCGGTCGTGACCCCGATCCATTACTTCATTTTTTAGTTCATCAGGCCTTCTTTTAGCCAAGGAAATCATCATTAACAAAGAGGTTTTAAGTAAGGTTTGAGATTCAACAGCACTCCCCCACCCTCCCCCCCCCCCACCCCCCCCCCCCCCCCCCCCCCCTCCCCCTCCCCCCCCCCCCCCCCCCCCCCCCCCCCCCCCCCCCCCCCCCCCCCAACATGCTAATTTATCACAATTTATATAACTCACATACATGCATGCACACAATTAAGGCATATGGGAGAACTTCACCCTACTAACACAAGAACATATCATTTTCGTATAAGAAGTTGTACTATGAAATAACATAAACCATAACGACCTCCAACGAAGATTTTAGTGATCACCGCAAGCTACTCCTCACAAAAATCTTCGCTTTCCTATGTTCGTTCTCTCTTGTCTTTGGCTCGTTTCTCCCTCTCTCTCGGTTATTTCTATTTTTTCCTCTTCAAAACCATTTTCTTTTACCGACTTGTCATATAATTAAAGATAAAAAGATGATAAAAAATAACCACGATTTATTTCAAGGGTGGTATCCTTTAACCCCCACGTAATGGGATTATTAAACATTAAAATCAACTAACTTTATAATGATAAAGCAGGAATATGTCCAAAAATTGACAGTTTAAAAACATTTAACGAAAATATGACCCCAGTCAAGGTACGAGCCTGTGACTGTCCGTCCCGACTGTACGGTCGTCCTGCTTGAGTCGTCATAGATTTCAGAAACATCAATCCTGTGGAAAGGTTTTAGTGACGGTGTTCCGTCATGGCCAACGACGGTCCTTCCTGCAATCTAATGTCGTGACGTTCAGAGATTCGATCTCAGTACCCAAATTTCATCAAGGTTTTTGGAACAGGAGGACCCCATCGACGGTCCCGTCGCCGCCCAATGACGGTTCCGTCGGGGCATCCAGCGACCCAGACAATTATTACCAGACTAAAACACTACTGCTCAAATGACTACTCATGTCGTTAAAACTTTTCAACAGAGAATTTGCTGTGCGTCTTTTGTGAGCTAACAAAGGAGAATATGGTTCCCACGTCCCATCTCATATCTATCTTGCGCTCGAGGACATGGACTTCTCGCTAAATATATTGTTTTAATGAAACACCCTTTAGAGTGCCAAAGCAGGCATGTTGACCTGCTATCTGCTATGGCACTTCAACTGTATTTTATAATATAGAAAGGTATATTTACAGGAATTTATAGGTAAAAATTAAAAAAACTGTTTAGCCTCTACAACAAAACTAATAAAACAAAATACAACATTAACAAATCAACGTTGTTACCTATTCTTCTTTGATGTAGGATAAACTCAAATGAGAAATTTGTTAGGTGTGTTTCTATACCTTATTACTCTAAGTCCTGCAATTACTATTTAAATTTAATTAGCGCTTCAATGTATGTTTTGAATACTTGATGATTCTACGCAGTTGAAGCCTAAGAAAGATATTTGAATGTCACATAACTCAAAAAGGTGTACAAAAATAAAAAAATGAATTTATAGGGGTAATATAATGTTAGTTTAGTCAAGTATATCTCTGAGATTTTATTCATAATATGAGGGATACTTATATTACCTTATCGCAAATTTAAATGAGCGAAATTGCCCCATTTCAAAAGCAAAATCTGTTCATTCCCTTCCTTTTTTTTTGGAATGATCTCTAGTTCTAGGACGATATTTTATCAAAAGAATACGTAAGAAAAGATAAAATTAGTCTATTTTTGAATACTCCATAGATAATTTTGGCCCTTTCCCTTTTTTTTTAATAATTTTTTTTGGTAAAGAATTATTATTTAGACCAGAACAAAATATAATGGATGACTCCGTGATAAAGTATATACTGTATGTTACTATCTACTATAAATAAAAATAAAAATATGTAGCAGACCAAATTAAAATGCTTCTTTTAGGAAAACACAAGTATTTTTAGTGAACAAAATCACATAGTGCCAACAAAAATGTAAGAATTTAATCTGTTTTTATTTAAATTAAATTAGTCACGTGTGTTGACAAAGACAAATTTACAAGAGCAATAATAATTCAATTGTCTTCGTGTTTTGATGTTACTAATTATATTAACGTTAATTATTTGGTATTCTTAAATTATGAATTGTGTATTTGTAAATGTCAATCTTAGCGATAAGATAACGAATATACTTTGGTGATTCTATTACTACGAAAAGATATGCTAGACATATTTAACTCTTGTATTTATTTTGTGTCGTTTTGCTTGTCTTCTTTGCTCCATCTAGTAATAATATTGATTCCTTAAAGGAACTATCTATAATGGCACCAAAACAAGATCGAGTGTACGCACGTGGGTGATCAAAGTATGTCGCCCCATCTACCTGTCTGGTCATTGGCCCAGATAATGAGTGTGACCCCGAGTACGTTCCCAAGGCACTTACACCCCATCACGAGCTGCACGTACTACCAGAGCCACACCCTAAAAGGTGTAGTCTGGCGTAGTCCTTTCCTCCCAGTCTGATGAGGAGCGCACACTGACCGGCACACCTTCTGAGTCAGCTACTCATGAAGAAGGAGCGTCTGGCTCCTTAGGAGTTTGCTAGTCGGAGGAAGCCTTTGAATTTGCTGAAGTCCCTGCACTAGCCAAAGTTGCATAGTCTGCATCCGTCTGATTGAGGCTAGAACAGTTCTTGGGAAATCCAACACTCGGACCCACGAATAGTGCTCTAACACCGTTGCCTGACCTGCCCAACCGGTGGTGTGCGAAAAGGACAGAATCAAGTTATTCAGAGCAAAGTTTCTAAAATGAAAAAACGAGGCAGGACACGGAACCTTTACATCGGAGAGGACGGGCTTCATTAAGGGAAGGTCTCTCGACTCTAAGCCAGAGATACCCAAATTCTCTTTACTAGGACACGACCTGGAGTGGCAGCGCGTTCGTTGGGCTGTTATAGTGAGAGTTGGTACGAAAAAGTTAGTACGCCTCTACCGTGGGCCTACTCTCAGGATCCAAAAGATATGATAAGCGGGGCTTGCCCCCACCAAAACACAGTACTCACACTAGAGATGTCCGAGTACGTGGCATTCAGGTTGATATCTCCCTGATGCCATACACCCGGTTATCTATTACGGCGAGGGGATGTTGATGCCATAAGCACCACTATACGCCCGCGTTTGACTACCGGTTGTAAAAATTTTCAAAGAGTGGCCAATTTCTTGCGTTGAAGCCTCGCTTAGAGAGTCCACCAGGAAGTGGATGGCCCTACCTTGTCTGGTTGGATGGAAAGAGGGGGATGAAATGGGTAAAACCGAGCCGAAGCGAGACATTAGAAGGCTAACCTGACCGTCAACGACTAAGTTCTTGGTGTTGATGTCGTACTGCCTTTCCAACAACGATAATGACCAGTCACCTGGGATCATGCAGTTGATGATTCTACTGCAGTTGAAGCAAGAAAGATATTGAATGTAACATAAAATTCAAAAAAGGTGTTGTGATCACAATAGTAAAAAAATGGATTTATAGGGGTAATTATATGTTAGTTTAGTCAAGTATATTTCTGAGGATTTTATCATTAAATATGGCGATACTTATTACTACCTTATCGCAAATTAACATGAGCGAAATTGCCCCATTTCAAATGCAAAAACTGTTCATTCCCTTCCTTTTTTTTGGAATGATCTCTAGTTCTAGGACGATATTTTATTAAAAGGATACGTAAAGAAGAAAAGATTTAAAATTAGGGCTATTTTAAAATACTCTCAGATTAATTTGGCCCTTTCCCTTTTTTTTTAATAATTTTTTTTGGTAAAGAATTATTATTTAGACCAGAACAAAATATAATGGATGACTCCGTGATAAAGTATATATTGTATGTCTATATATACTATAAATAAAAATAAAAATTATGTAGCAGACCAAATAAAATCTTCTTTTAGGGAAAAAAAAGTTATTTTTAGTGAACAAAATCACCTAGGCACAAATATGTAAGAATTTATATCTTTTTATTTATTAAATTATTCACTTGTTTTACAAAGACAAATTTACAAGAGCAATAATAATTCAATTGTCTTCGTGTTTTGATGTTACATATTATATTAACGTTAATTATTTGGTATCCTTAAATTATGAATTGTGTATTCGTAAATGTCAATCTTAGCGATAAGATAACGAATATACTTTGGTGATTCTATTACTACGAAAAGATATGCTAGACATATTTAACTCTTGTATTTATTTTGTGTCGTTTTGCTTGTCTTCTTTGCTCCATCTAGTAATAATATTGATTTCCTTAAAGGCCTACTATATGGGGGCACAAAAAAGAATCGAGTGTACGCACGTGGGTGATTCAAAGATGTAGCCCCATTCTGCCTGTCTGGTTCATGGCAACAGATAATGAGCGTGGACCTGAGTACTTCCCCAGGCACGTCACCCCATCACGAGCTGAAAGTATACTAGAGCACACCTTCTGAGTCAGCTACTCTATATGAGGAGCGCGGGCTACTTGGGAGTTTGGTGGTTCGGAGGAAAGCCTGGAATTTGCTGTGAGTCCCCTGAATAGCCACAGCTGCATAGTCTGCCTCGTATTATGAGGCTTAACAGTTTTGAATCCCACAACGGCTCCCCGACTCGTGCTCTCACCCCGGGCATTACTGACCAGCCAAACCGGTGGTTTTCGACGGACAGAATCAAGTTTTATTAAGAAGCAAAGTTTCTGTGAATAAAAAAATGGGCTGACCCGGACCCTTAATTGGGAGAGGAGGTTCGTAAGGGAGTCTCCGACTAAAGCCAGAGATACACAATCTCTTTACTAGACACCGACTGGAGTGGACAGCGCGTTCGTTCGGTTGTTATAGTGAAGAGTTGGTCCGAGAGTTGTACACCTCCTACGTGGCTACTCTCAGATCAAAGATTGATAAGCGGACTGCCCCCACCAAACATTCCCCACTAGAGCATGTCCGAGTACGTGGCATTCAGGTTGATATCTCCCTGCCTGCCATACGCCGGTATCTATACGGCTAGGATGTTGATGCCAATCAGACCCTCTCACCGCCGAATTTGACTACCGGTGGTAAAATTTCAAAGATGGGCAATTCTTGCGTGAGCCATCGCTTAGAGAGTCCACGAAGAAGTGGATGGCCCTGCACTTGTCTGTTGATGGAGAGGGTGTTGAATGGGTAATCGAGCCGAAGGGAGACATTAAGAAGGCTAACCTTACCTTCACGGCTAAGTTATTGTGGTTGATTGTCCGCTACTGCCTTTCCCGCAACTGATAATATAGTCACCTAGGATCATGCAGTTCTGATGGCGGCAATGATAGCCGAATTTGAGGTGAACTGTGCTTGGCTTCTACAGGCAGTTATGCACGAGAGGAATTTTAAGGTCACAACTACTTACCCTTTCCTCTGCATGATATTTTCTTTATAGCGGTCCGCAGGTGTGCCCATATGGCACATTGATCAGATCAAGACTCCGCTGGGCATTGTTGATATCGGACTCATCAGGGATAAGGCCAATGAGTTCGCTCCAGACTGAGGGCCCCATCCAGAGTTGCCTCCACTTGGTGACAATCTGGCTGATACAGTAGCACATGCTCGAATGACAACACAGGCTGCTTCTGAAACCACTGACACTACCCCGGTAGAGTCTATCCCGGGTAGTAGCACTGCCCCGAGCTCCTCTCGCTCAGCCCCTTTCCATGCTCTGGTCCCGCTTGCTAGGGTCAAGAAACTAGAGGCACAGATGGCTACACTTCTGCATCACATCCATCCTTGGATGCAGAGGTCTATTGCTGAAGCAGAAGAGCGCTTGGAGCGGAGAAGGGTCCAGCATATAGAGCGGAAGATCGCTGAGGTTCATCAATGCTTGGACGCTTTTGACTTGCGGGTGCTAGCCCGACCAGACTCTCAGGTGGATGTATCGATCCTTTAGGCTGTGGTCGAGAGTCTTCGCGCAGACATTGATATGATCATAGAGGCTAGGGTGCCTGAGTCTGAGGCCCCTTCTACAGAGCCTGCCAAGGACACAGTGATGGCGGCCTTATTCGCCATTTCTGAGATTCCACCACCTACATCTAGAGAGCATGACAAGAGGCGTAGGGGTCTAGAGGAGAATGAGGATAGAGCACGGAAAAAGGAGCGCCATGAGATGGAGGCTTTGAGGAGATCCTCGCTTGTTGCTGAGGTAGCGCGTCGGATCAGGGTTGTAGAGTTAGCTGCTGGGGCATCTAGCTCCAGAAATGTGGAGATAGCGGTAGGCACAAGTGATAGTGTTGTTCCTGATAAGGAAACTATTGAGGGTGTCCATATTATAGAGGTAGTGGGTTCCAGGGAACCGGACCCACCAGCTTGCTGACCGTCGACGCTTTGCGCCCCAGGTTTGCTTCACTTACCGCTCTCATATTTCAATATTTTTTATGCATTGGAGATCTTGGATATATTTTTTGTTGGGGGTTGGGGTACATGTAATGTGATTGCTATGTTGAAGTCTGAGTACGCCCAATTCACTATCCTCTTCTGGGGTTTCTTGCTCGTGTTCTTTTTCCCCCAAGAGCTGATATTTTTTTAGTGTGTTTGAACCGCATGTCTATCTTGTGGTTACCTAGTGTTAACCTGAAGCAATTATGGCTAAATGACATCCATATGAAAAGAAAGATGCATGACTAGGCAAGTAATTGAAATGGATGTGGCTTTTAAGCATGCACATAGAGATACACCCCTCATGACCCTAATCTAAAATTCGAAGTAGGGTATCTATACATCTAAGTAGAGTAATAAATGTCAATTGAGTGTGCGGAATCCCTTCCAGCACCGTGGCGCCTCCACTGTGGCTCTGCGTGCCGTTCTCCTGCTCCGCCTGCTGGGGGGCCGCAGCGCTGTGTGCGTGACCACGTGTGAACAATACGTACTGGTGCGCTATTGTTCAAATCTCACGGGCGCGGGGCGGGTCTTGCCGTCGCGCGGGGGGGTGGGGGTGCTATTCGTGCTGAGGGGGGGCCCGGGGGGGGGACTTGGCTTCTGCTGCCCTGGTGGCCGTGACGCGACCCCTAGACAATTAGGAAAAGATCATAGGGGCGCAGGCCCCCTTGTGCAATATAGACTCTTTTCATCCTAAGTGAACAAAAAAACGAATGAAATTAATCCTTCTTTGATCCAAATGATTTGAGCGTAAACTAGACCTTTCTTTTTCACACCAACTGGGGTTTTTTCTTGGAATCATGTGTTTTGGCCCCGTTCCCTCCTTGGCCATGTGCACCTCAGCTTATGCCAAAATCATAATTGATGTGGGTATGTAGTTAAAAACCTTTTATGGGCGTTGAACCCAACTTGGGTATTGTTACTTTGACTCATGGAAACCAGATTTAAGGGTGGCTATTATGAGGAATGGGCTCTGGAAAGTGGGTTGAAAGAACCAAAGAAAGAAAGAACAAAATAAAGTGACGCCAGAATCAGTTGAAGAAAAGTGAATTAAAAAATACAAAAATACAATAAATACAGAAGAAAATAAGAAGATTCCTTACACAAATGAAGAAAGAAGGGAAAATAGCAAGTTGAAAGATATGAGAACTGGGCGAAATAGAAATTATAAAAATGGTATGTTGAGCCGATATGTCAATAGGAAAAAACTCACTAAAGTATACTAAATACTTCTAACCTGACCCTGAGCCTATGTTACAAGCTAAGAAGTCCTATTGTGATCCTAAAAGTTGTATTGAAAACTTAAAGCAGTGAAAATAAGGGCAAGATTATGGCAATATGTATGAATGAGTTGTTCATCTGTTCTGAGAGTGACTGTGAAAAGTTATCCTTATACTCAAACTAAAATCATTGTGTGAAAAATTAGGATATTATTTTGAAGTGAGGACACTAGCAATACCGGAAATGTTAGCACCTCAGTGAAAAATTGAAGAGGATAGGTGTTAGTGCGTGGTGAGTCTGTCTCATGGTCTGGTTCCACATAATTTAAGCCTAATAGTGATAGCATGCATAAATATGATGAGACTGATTAGGAATGATAGCCAAATGATTGTGAAAGATAAAACATGGATACTATTGTAGCAACATTTGTATAAGTCATAGTGCATCGCTATGAGGCAACACGAATTTAAGTTTGAGGGTGTTGATTTCCATGTTTCACTATGATTTTTTAATGTTGTTCCTTCTAAGTTTAGTGTGTGTCCCAAACCCCTTTTTGTATTAATTTTTATCTAAGTTTATCTTTATTTGCAGGACATCTGTCCAAAACTGAATGCGAAGAATTTGACCGATGAAATTCAAAAGAGACTACCTATGGAGCTTGTGCGTCCGTCTGTTCCTGGCCGTCCGTATATGGCATCGTTGCTGAAGTCTGCTGAAGGAAGAAGGGGAAGTATGCAAAGGGGTGGGGTTACAAGTTGCGTGCCGGGCATCGTAGCCATGACGGTCCGTCCTGCTAGTTTTGTCGTGAAGATTAGAGAATTTAGTTCCCAGTACCCGAATTTCCAAAGAGTTAAGTGTTATGTAACGAAGACCCTCGACGGAACTGTTTTGTTGCCTGTGACGTCCGTCATACGTGCATCGTATAATGAGAGAGCAGCAGGAGAATTTGACAGTATGGGTTACAGAGTCCATACGGCCGTCTGACCACGACGACCCATCGCGAGGTCTGTTGACCCATCCTCGTTTTGACAGATTTTCCAACAAATAGAGTCCTCTTTGATTAGATTTTTACATTTTTATAATAGTTCTAAAACCTCTTTTTTTGGGGTTAGCTCTTATTTTTAGGCCCTTTTATTTTATATTCTTTGTGAGGAGATTATTTTGGATTTTCCCTTTGGAATTGTTATACTTGTTCTAGAGTTTATTGTTGGTGATTTTTGTCGATTAATCAAGTAAATTCTAGGTTTATTCTTTCTCATTGAAGTAGTGCATGATTCTATCTCAGTATATGAATATTTGTGATTATGACTATGGGTAACTAAACTCCAATATTAGGGGTGTAGGAACCATAGGCAAATACTGAGGAAAACCAACTAAAACAACAATTTCTAGAATATGTCTTGCATGTTTTGATAATTCTTTTCACTTAGAAGTCTTTTAACGATGGAACAACGTTAAAAACTCGCCTTAATTCCTACTTGTCGGACAAACGAATGATAAAGGGGGGTAAAAAAGAGGTATGATAAAGAGAGGAGGTGTTTGGAAGCACGAGAAGGAAAGGGGGGGGAAAAAAAACGAATGAAAGAGGGTTAACAGTTGAGTCCCAGGAGGTAGATAATAGGAAAAGAAATTATCAACATAGATTTAGTAGATACTATCTAATAGCTATTATTAATTGGTCGAGGTAATAATATAGTCAAATATCGAATACAATTCTTATATGAGGTAAAGGTGAAGGGTTCTTATATCATCAGACCACGTAGGCCGGACCAAGGTGCGGAGTGAATTTTTTCGACAGAGGGGAGTAATGATAGAAAGGGTAGAAAAACTAATGGCGAGAACAACGGGGAAGAGATAGATGCCGGACCAAGGGATTTTAGAAATACATAACTTATCACCTGCAATCAAGAATCTAGGAACCGAATTGTTAATTTATAATTATCAAGTTGGAACCCTTGGGGAACACTTAACCCTAGTTTACTGTTATTCATTGATTTTTTTTAAATTCCAACTTTGAATTTTGTTAGTTGTATCCTTTAATTTAGCTAGTTATTTTCATTCATTTAGAAGTCAACCCCCCTTTTATTTCTTTGTTTTCCAAGGAAATAATTGACTAAATAGTAGTAATAATATATTGAAGTTAAGTCTAAACTATTTTTCTCGTGGGAACGATCCTAACCTCATTAGATGGGTTCTTTAATTGATACGACCGCTTTACTTATTATTTAAGAAGTAAGTTTGAGCGTATCAGGTTGTCACAGTATCCCCTCATAGGAACATTCATCCCCTAGAACTATATATCGTAATGCCAATCATATCATATCATAATCACTATGCACAGTCAAGCAATAAAAAAAATACGGAGAGATAAGGAAACATAGACTTAAGAGTGGGAAATCTAACCTCAAGACCTGAAAAGATGAGGGTAGCGGGATCTCATGTCGTCCTCAGCCTCACACGTAACACTCTCAAAAAGATGTTTCTCCACAATACCTTCACTGTAGCAATCTCCTTGTTCCTCAGCAGGTTAACCTGTCTGTCTAAGATCTCAATAGGTACCTCCTCATAAGATAAGTCCTCATCAACCCCCAAACCTTCTAAAGGTAGCATTGATGTTAGATAACCTACACATTCTTCAACATAGTGACATGAAAGACTGGGTGGACAGAAGCTAGCTCCGCAGGCAATGCTAACTCAAAGACCACCTTACCCACACGCTGTAGGATCTCATATGGCCCAACAAACCTCGGACTAAACTTCCTTTTCTACTTAATCTCATCACTCTTATCGTAGGTGATATCTTCAAGTAAACCTGGTCTACCTCAAATTCTAAGGCCTCTTTATGTTGTCTGCATCTGACTTGTGTCTGCTGTAAGCAGTAGCCAACTTGTCCCTAATCACTCTAACCTTCTCTAAGGCCTCATGAATGATCTCTGGACAAAAAATGGATGACTATCCAACCTCGAACCACCCAACTGGATATATACACCTCCTCCAATGCAATGCCTCAAATGGTGTCATCCCAATGCTAGAGTGATAGCTATTATTATACGAGAACTCTATCAAAGTAAGATGGTCATCCCAACTACCTCTGAAGTCAATCACACATGCCCTCAACATCTCCCCTAATGTATGAATGGTGCGCTCTTCCTGCCCATTAGTCTGAGGATGAAAGGCGGTACCAAGCTTTACTTGCGTGCCCAAGCTTTTCTGGAAAGATCTCCAGAAATGTGAAGTAAACTAAGTTCCTCTATCTGAAATGATAGGCAAAGGAATCCCATGCCACCTGACAATATCATCAATATAAGGTCTTGCATAATCCTCGGGTCTGTAGGTAGACTTCACAGGGATAAAGTGAGCAGACTTAGTCAATTTGTCAACAATAACCCATATGGAGTCATGCTGCCTCCTAGTCCTCGGAAGGCCAGCCACGAAGTCCATATTAATGTCTTCCAACTTCGAAGTCGGAACCACAATAATCTGAGTCACACCACCAGGATTAAGATGCTCTGCCTTAACATGCTGACAATTAAGAAACTTAGCCACATATTCTACAATGTCTTTCTTCATGCCATCCCACCAATAGATCTGCTTAAGATCATGATACATTTTGGTGGAACTTGGATGTATGGAATATCTGGAACCATAAGCCTCTGCCACAACCCTGGTCCGTAAATCATCCTAATCTGGTACACACAACCTGTCCTGGTATTTAAGTATGCCATCACCTCCCAAAGCAAAAGACTCATTCATTTCTAACAACACTGAGTCCTTCAATAACATCAACACAGCATCAAGATGTTGAACCTTCTTGACTTCAAGTAGCAGGATGATTCAGAAGTAGGATGAACTGAAACACCCCCAATAGTAGAGTCAACAATTCGCACACCCAGTCTGTCCAGTCTGTGTACCTCTTTTTCCAACTCCTTCTTCTCGTCCTTAATGTGGGCTGTGCTCCCCATGCTCATCCTACTTAATGCATCAGCCACAACATTAGCCTTACCTGGATGGTAGTGCACATTCATTTCATAGTCCTTCAACAGATCCAACCATCTCTACTGAGGGATATTCAACTCTCTCTGTGAACACGTACTAGAGACTCTTATGATCTGTGAACACATCCACATGCACTCTATGCAGTTAATGCCTCCACAACTTCAGTGCAAACACCACAGCTGCCAACTCCAGGTCATGAGTGGGATAATTCTTCTCATGAACCTTGAGCTGTCTGGAAACATAACCTATCACCTTACTAGCCTGCATAAGAAAACAACCCAAACCAACCCTAGATGCATCACAATAGACAATGTAATTCTCACCACTTCTAGGCAGCGTAAGCACCAGGGCTGAAGTGAGTCTGTCCTTGAGCTCATGGAAACTCTTCTCACAAGTTTCCGTCCTTTCAAACTTGGATTTCTTCTTTGTCAAAGCTGTAAGTGGGGCAGCAATGGAAGAAAAGCCATCCACAAACCTGCGCTAGTAACCAGCCAATCCTAGAAAGCTACGGATATCAGTGGGATTAAGAGGCTTTGGACAATTCTTAACAACCTCAATCTTCCTGGGGTCCACCCCTACACCCTGATTGGACTAAACATCCCGGAAGGTCACTAATCTCAGCTAAAATTCACACTTGCTGAATTTGGCATACAACTGATGTTGTCTAAGTACTTGCAAGGTTAGTCTCAAATGTCGTTCATGCTCTTCTTTGCTCTTAGAGTAGATGAGAATGTCATCAATGAATACTATGACGAAAGGGTCAAGGTATTCAAGGAAGACTATATTCATGAGATCCATAAATGCAGCAGGTGCATTCGTGAGACCAAATGACATAAGTAAGAACTCATAACGGGTACGAAAGGCTGTCTTTTGGACATCTCTATCCCTAACCGTAAGCTGATAATACCCTGAACGAACATCAATCTTAGAGAAGAAACTAGACTCTTGAGCTTATAGAACAAATCCTCTATTCTGGGAAGTGGATCCCTTATTCTTTATATTGGGGGGGGGGATGTTGAGTTTTGCCGATAACGATACACATTCTAAGGGTTCCATCCTTCTTTTTCATAAACAACACTGAAGCGCCCACGAGATATGTCTTTTAACTACAACGTCAACTCTTTGGAAGTTCTGCTGCGTATTCTATAAGGGAAATTGGATTGGTTTATTATCAGGTGCTAAGTTTTGATACCAAGTAATCTCTCGAAGGGGAGGGACTCCAGGCAAATCTTCAGAAAACACTTTAGGAACTCATCACCCCTGCATTCCTGAGTCTCTGGCGAAATGTTATGAATCTAAGATGCAATAACACTCACCAGATGAACATAGAAACCCTCACATATGACATAGTAACCCCTTGGCCATCAATTTCATGGGCCCTTAAGATTAAATCATGGATTAGGACGATTCAATTTGCCCCTCCCAAACTAACTCTCTTCATTGGCGAAGCAAAATCTCACAACTCTACTACGAGAGTCCAAGCACGCATACAACTGTGAACCAGTCCCATGCCAAGAAAACATCAAACATCATGGCTAGTTCAACCAAGTCTAAAACACATATTCCTACCACATACAACTATTGGGCAATCTTTGTATACTCTATCACTTCTTAACTTGCTCCTAAAGGCTTCTAACTACTATCGGATTATCACAACTTCAGGTAGTATTTCATAAGTAAGAGGAGGCAGAGGATTTACAAAGGAGCGTAGACCTTAGTCAAGTAGAGCATAAATAATGTTGAGAATACGTGCAGCTACCTGTGACCCCATTAAGACGGTCTTCGGTGCTTCTTCACCGCCCTTCAGGGCATGAATCTATTCCTCTTATGTAGGCTTCGCTGCGGCTGCACTCTGTGGGTTAGCCTAGCTGACATTACCTCCAACTTGACCTCTGTTTGTGGACAATCTCCTGACCATCTGTACACTCAATCCACAATCGCAGCAAGGCATTAGTTGCCCTTTATGCACTCGACGTTGAGCCTCGGACACACTTAGCACACTTCTTCTTAGGACACTGCATCTCACCTCCATCGCCCCTCTTCGGTTCATGTTTGCCTCCTCTAGGTGCTATATTACTCTGAGATTTAGAATTCCCAGAACTCTCTTGTCCCTCCTTGAACCTGGGATGCTCACAGATGCCAAAATTGTTTTTGTGGCCTCCATGGATGGGTCCTACCTGATCTTGAGGCCTAGGCCTCCTAACATCACGAACACCTCCCTTCTTGCGGCTGTCCTCTACCTGTTTGACATGCACCATCAACCTGGAAAGGTCCATATTATCATGGAGCATCGCAGACCGACACTCCTCCTCCATGTCTACATTGATTCCTGTGACGAACTTTCTCATCTGATCCCTGTTGTTCGAAACCAGGGAAGTAGCATACATGGATAATTTCAACAAAGCTCAGTACTATCCTCATTCTTTCTATTAAATACTAAGGAAAATAATATACCTTGATAGCTTAACAAACTTTAGGGAATACTCCTTGATCGTTATAGAGCCTTGTTTAAGGTTGATGAACTCCTCAACCTTGGATTCCCCCATCTCCTATGGGGAAGAAACTCTCCAGAAATGTTATCTTGAACAACTCCAAAGTGAATGGCACTCCACCCAAAACACGACTATCTTACCGCATCTTGCACCAAGTCTGTGCAACATCCTTGAGCTGATCGGAAGCCAACTCAGCCTTCTCAGTATATGTGGCCCCCATAGCCACCAGAATCTTACGTACTTCATCCAAAAAATCCTGAGGATGCTCTGATGTCTTAGACCCCGTGAAAATAGGAGGGTTCATCCTCGTGAAGTCTCGCAGCTTGTCAGCCATGCTGCGAACCTGTGGGTTCTCTCTCTGCACATCCTGCCGGTTGACTTGGGCAGTCATAGCCTGAGTTTTCATCGTAATGGCCTGTTCCATTAGAGTCAGAGATGACCTAACCTCAGCATCAGTCAACCCAACTAGGTTAACTAGCATCGCCACTCCTTCAGTTGGAGCATGAGGTGGATTCTGATTACCCAAGAACTTAGACATTAGGAAAAACACGATAAGATCAGAAGAAAAAATTTCCTATGCATCATGCAGTCTCTAATCCAGGATTGTGGTGCACTTCACTACCATGACTTAGAAACTACTCAATGTGGTTGATGTGAACTTATATTCCTCAAAATTTAACCTAGCGCACTGATACACCTTTCACACCGGATCTAGACCTCGAGCGAGACCGGCATCGTTTACCTTCAGATTTGCAGACAACCTTTTTACGTCATTCCTTACTTTAGATAGGGTAATTTTACAGGACACTTTACACCTTTTGTTTTTTCCAGCATACTTATACAAAAATTCTCATCAGACGTAATTTGTTGCTCCATCACTGAGTAACAAAGAGATAAGCAACTGAAAGAAACAATCCAATTCTTATTAAATGTATAATTGCCAAAATGGCACCAATACATAGTCTGAATAAAAATAGGAAAGATACGCTAGTGGAACATGCTTCACTAGCTCAACTCTAAAACTAAGCTAGAATATAAAATAGTAGCATCCTCGAAAGCATGAGGACCTACCAAAACCGGATAAATGCTGAACGTCCGTATAACTGCAACGATCATCTTGTAGCTCTATGGTCCACCTATGCCTGCACCTATATAAGTAAAGTTTGTATAGGGTTAGTACACACTTGTACTAAGTCTGGATATATGCAAGCACACAGAAAGGACATGCATGATAAAGAATAGCTCTTTCCTAACAACATGATTTTGGGAAGTCAAGTCAGTGGACTTGCCAAATTGAGATTAGGAAAGTTTCCAAATTTGGATTAGGAAAGTCAATGAGCTTTCCAGAGTTGGAATAGGAAGGTTATGCGATTAGAATAACATACATCATTATACTTATCATATAGCATACATCACATTTTGCATGTAGCACATAACTTCTTTAATATCATTTGTAATATTCCATGAGACCTTGGAATCATGGTAACATCAATATATCCCATAAATGGGGGCTCAACAGATGTGACCTCAACTAGGGAGTCTTCATTATCAAACACTGATTCTGCTTCGTTCATTCATACGTACTGCATTTCATTTTATTCATAAGCGAGTGTAAACACCAGCTATACCTAGGATGTAATTTAAGACTTTCATTAGGTTCATTGTACAATGACCAAGAATTACCTAATGTCATTACTTGAATCTAACTCACCTTTTGATTATCCTATCCTAACACCATTGGTAACATTTATTTCATTATGTGCATCGTTTGAGGATGGCATCATTATTTCATTGTTTCCCCCACACTGAAAATAGGTGGAATCACCGGCTAAAGTGACCCAAAACATGCTAGCGTACATGGGAATTTAACCCAGTCAGATCCCTATAGATATAAGGAGAACCATACCCGAAAATCCGAACAGTCTCATCTCATGAGACTTACGTGGACCTTCTCCCTTCTCGAAAGAAGGCATCAGTGCTCATATCTAGCCTATCTATGCTCAGTATAAAGTTCCATTTCATTCATCTCATACGTCATGGAAGTTGGCTTCTAGTAGAGGACATCATAGCTCATTAGATGATTTATCATCTCATCATTAGTATTAAGTGTGTTAAGCTCAATACTTTCATTAGAGTGTTCATAGAAACTGGTCTCTTCACTATCTTACACTCTCATAGGCGAGTACGTTTTGGTGACATTTACTTAGGCTAATTTGAGATTGCTCTCATCATTTACATTCGCCTCATATCATGTTGTCACCCCATTTCTTATCATTAACACCTTTGAATTTCATAGTTACTCACCTCTTATTACGTGAATGTTCATTTCATCATATGACAATTCACTTGGCCATTTAGTGTGTTTCGCACACTTACTCAACCCTTCTAGGGTTTTATCATTTCATTGTTCTTGACTCCCATTTCAAATGTTCATATCATCTATGCCCAATGGCACCTTGGCCATTAAGTGTGTTTCCACCCTTACTTCACCCTTCTAGGGTTCATCATTTCAATTGTTTTATCTCCTATTTCATTGTTCCATCTCATCTATGCAATGCACTGGCCATTTATGTAGCTTCTCACACGCATCCTTAACCCTTCTAGGGTTCATCCTTTCATTACATACATCATAGGTTTCACTACTTTGAAAGTATTCTAGATTATGAGTCTATACACACAACCTGAGCTTCATGGCATAGTTGGTTAAGTAATCATACATTCCGAAGATTATGTAATACAAGACTTATGTATCTTTTATAAATGGCAAGAATTGATTTCAATATAAGTAGGTGGCATTATTCTTGGATATTTTGTTCAAGTATGACTTATGTATAAATACGGAAGTATGGGCAAGGAAACCCAAATTTTAATCACTTGGATAACATTTACATTTTTCATTGATTTTATTTTTAATTTTCATAACATTGGATGTCTTAGATCAAACTCCAACATTAACCTTGTACCTTAAATTTTCTACTTGTTTTCCTCTTAAATTGGCCGAAGGGTTGTGGGTTGGAACCCCCACAACCTCTTTAAACATCTTTAATTTTATTCTTTAATTTTCGCTAGGGCATTGGGAGGTTGTGGGTTCGAACCCCCACAACCTCCTTATTTTTGTTTTTAATTTTGCTAGAGGTTGTGAGGTGGTGGGTTCAACCCCCCCACAACTTTCTATTTTTTTTAAAATTAATACTCACTAGGCTAGGTGCTTGGCAGTGAGGTTGTTTGATCGAGCCCCCACAACCTCACCTCATTTTTCTTATTTAATTCGCCCCCTTCTTTCCATCCTTGAGGTCGTGGGTTCGATTCCCATGCCTCAAATTTTCCTTTCTTTATTTATTTCTTCTTTTACTCACTGCCTGGAGGTAGGGGCTCGATTCCCACGCCTCCCATTTATTTATTTTAATTCTTGTTCTCTTATTACTATACAACAAACCCAATTTCGATCCCTCCATCCCCCTTTTCTTTTTCCTTGTTCGCGAATTCCAGCAGCTAAAGAATGAGGTCACAGGTTCGAACCCTACTGTCCTCACCTCTTTTAAATGTACTAAATTTCCAGATTTGAACCTCCTTTTTTAAAAGAAATTAAAGTACACTAAGATGGAATTTTTATTCATAATTTTTAGGCTTCCCTTTATCAACCTTTTTATGTTAGTTTCGTAGGTCATTTCACCAAGAATTTAGTGCAATGTTAGGTGTAGTTTAGTAGTTTCACATAGTCCATAATTTTCACTCAAATTTGTACTTCACAACACAATTAAAGCCTGTCCCAATTTTAGCATATAAATACACAACTTAACATGCCCTTTCACACCCATCCAACATTGACCAACCCTCCATGCCAACCCATACACAGACGCACATTACTTTGTTTCATATGATTTTGAACAACATAATCTTTATTCACAAATGTTGAACATGCATACGTAACATAAACCATCACAAAACAATTTCATCCCTACTTTGTACCAATCAACATACCCACCTAAGTTCAAGGGAGCTATGATACGAACTACAAAGGGGAACAATCCTATTTTTGGAATGAATCCTTCACTTAAATGGATCTCTTGGGAAAGAAACAAGAGGAAAGAAACCCATACCTTTATTGATGTTTACACAAGGATTTTGCTGCCCAAAACTCTCTTTAAAATCATTCCAGTACCTCAACGTCCACACCACTCAACGACAACTTCTTGCCTACTTCTCTTCTCTTCGCCTTAACCGTTTTTTTAGTTGCTTTTGCGTTTGTTAAAATTTCAATGTGAGTTCTTCAAGTGTGAAGAACTCTTGATATTAATGCCGTTCTTTTTGTTTTTTTGAAGACACTTGAGGGAGAGAATTATGAACCTTGAGATAGAGATTCTGAAGAGAGAGTAGTAAAATAATAGGAGTTTAGTTGGAATTAGTCAAACTAGGACTCCTTATGATGTTGCAATAAAAACTGATTTATTAGCTTAGTGGAAATGACCATTAGCCCTTAAATTTAGATTTTAAAAAATACTAAATCGCTTAAGTATTTACCTATTCTGGCAGGCTTGTTTTTTGGTTACAACTACTATGATTGACTCAAGGGTAAGGTTAGGAGTGGTACAAGGGTCACGTTAGTAAAGCCCGCTTAGGACTCCAAAAGTTTGAGGCCCCATAATTTTAATAGTGAATTTATTATTTATAATTTAAAAAAATAACAATCTACTTTTTATCAGGAATAATAGTATGAAAATCGACGCATTTTATCCCGAATCTACTTTGAGGATATTCATTATCATTAATATCAGGTTGACAAGGCCCTTGTTGAATATAGTGTTTTCTCACTTCATCTCGTATTATAGGACTATATTTATCAATGAATATTCTTTCTTCAGGATCCGTTTAAGTGAGTGCAAATCAAACTCATCTAGAAAACGGAAAGAATTGTCTCTAAAACTAGCACTTGATTGAGAAGGATTATTTTTCATTTATGCAGAGATAATAGGAATAGGACTTCGAGATAATAAGTAGGAATAATAGAAATAGGAATCGAGATAATATGAGTAGGACTTCAATTATACAGTGAACAAATAAGAATACTTTTAAGTTGTAAATTTTCTAGTAGTGTTATACTTTATTAGAATTGTGTTTGGGTAGGGCTTTTATTTGTTTCTAATAGTCTCATAAAGGTTTTTTTCAAGAGAAAAAACTGAACTTAAAGTTAAAATAATTGTTTCCTCTACGGGTTTCGATCTAACGTGCTCGTTTAGTGAACAAAGTTATTTAGTGAACAAAATCACCTAGGCACAAATATGTAAGGATTTATATCATTTTATTTGTTAAATATTCACTTGTTTTACATAGACGATTTTACAAGAGTTGTAATAATTCAACTGTCTTCGTGTTTTGATGTTCCCAATTATATTAATGTCAATTATTTTGTAGTAATCCCTTAAATTCGAAATTTGCATAATTACATCTGGCGATAAATACGAATAGCCTTATGCGTGGGCATTTAATAGTCCTATGATTGTGAAACATCTATCTAGACTATTCATCATTTAGGTGAAATTTTTTGAATTAAATCGCATTACTTTAAAGTCCCAATTGATATTTTCGTAGAATTTCTTAATTGATATAAAAATATAAAATTTAATAGTAAATGTCAGTTTATAACTTGGACCTAATTATACTCAAAATGAATTGACACAACTTTGATCCCCACTAGTAACGTGTAACGTAAATATGTGGTTGCTAATGCTTTATACTAACAAGCTTTTATAACTAAGTAAAATATATATAAAGGCTAAGAGTTCTAAATATTTATTAACTCTTTCTTTTCACAACTTATTAGTACTCTAAGAGGAAGAAATAATGGGTCTCAAAGGTAAGTTAATTGGTTCAATAGAGGTAAAATGTGAAGAACACTTGATTTCAGGGGCGGAGCTAAGGGTATGGAAGGGTGGTCAGCAGAACACCCTTTGTCGAAAAATTATATCGTGTATATAGGTAAAATACTGTATAATATTAAGATATATAATTAATTGAACACCCTAATATATGAAATAATCTAGTGGTCTGATGGTAAGCATGTTCATTTGTGTGCAAGAGGTTTGTGGTTCAAAATTTTCTTAAACACACTCTCTTTTTAAATATAAAAAAATAGATCCTCACTTGTTGCTTTTTGTTAATACAATCTCTTTTAAATTTTTTTTTTTTAAAAAAGAAATATTTGCCTCGTATCTTCTTTATGTTTCTAGCCTTAAATTGATTAACCTAATAATTAAGATTTTATTGTTTTCTATATATTTTCAATCTGTATGAAATGCACTATCCACTATTATACTTTTGATTATTTCTAAATTATCTTTCTAGAAAATGTAAAATAGTTAAGAATATTACTAAAACAAAAGGTATATATGGAAACCAATTTCGATAATTTTCTCAAATTTTGAAAGATTCTGTTATTTGATTCACAAAAAAAGTCTCAACTATTCATTTAATTTGAACTAGAGGGAGTAAATTCAAGATAAAATTGTTTTTGTGGCTTTTGTCCATTAGTTTTGATTTATATCATTGATAGTTTTATAATTTTAAGTTTCTGTATGATTTAGTCACTAAGTGATATGTTTAATTTTCGCTCATCAATAAAGAAAAAGAATTGTGCACCAACTTCGCTAAAAAAAATTATCGACTCTTTTAAAGTTTGAACACCCTTGTCAAAATTTTTAGCTCCTCCACTGCTCAATTCATTATATTATTCACACAAATACCCATCATCTACCTAACATAACCCATAAAGTTGTTAAGCATTATGAGATTCATAAAGGTTGGTTCAATTGTTAGCTGAAAATTTATCTAAGGCAACACACAATTTTTTACTATATCTTTCTCAATTCTCTTGCATCAAATTTTAATAAGAATAAGGTATAGAAACAGACCTAAACAATGAAAAAATTTCCAACCCCGTAATGGGTTATTAAGTTTCACTTTATTATATGCATAGTGAATTTTGTACGGAAGTCATTTTTCAGAAGGAAATTATTTCATAAAAATGGTGTACTACTTACTTGACATGTTTTAGTTGGCCCATAAATTTATTTCAAACTACTTTCATTTCAAACACACTTCAAACACCAACTGAGAAAAATTTTCATTACGGAGGCAAATTTTCTTCTTTCACTTGTGAATGGTCTTTTGGTAGGCGGAATGACCTGGGAGACCCCTGTACTTCGTTCCGTTTATCAGTTGAATCCTTCCACTCATCATTTTGCCAAATGAGCCATTAAACTCATTCAAACAAAATATTTTAAATCCCTTTCTCATCTGATATGTGTGCGTGTAATACACTCATTTTACCCCTTAAATATCATGTCATTTTTAATGACATGTCATTATTATAATTATTTTTCCAATGACACGTCATAAATTACATTTTAAAAATAAATAATATTAAAAAAATGCAATTTTCTCTAATTTTCTCCACCTTCCTACTTCATCTTCTTCATTCTTACCCACCCTCTACACTTCACCCACAAAAAAAACATCATTTTTATCTTTCTTGAATATTTCTTTTCTCAATCATAAAATATAATAAATTGTAATTTGCTCTTGTACATACCTACTTTAGGTTTCATTTATTTTTGATTTGATTGAGAAAAATGACGAAAACTTCAAGTTGGGTCAAATTTATTTATGAGTTAATTCAATTAGTAGATCTTAATTTATAAATTGGTGAAAGATATGTTTTCTTGCAAAAACTTTATTTAATTTTGTATTTGATAATTATGGTGATGGGATAGGGGCAGGGGTGGGGGTATGGGGCTGAAGAAGAAGAGAAAAAGAGTGGGGTTGGGACTTGGGGCTGAGGAAGAAGAAAAAAGGGATGTAGGAAGAAGAATAGAGAAGGGGGGGGGGGGCTGAAGAAGAAAGGGTTTGAGATTATTTTTTATTTTTTAAAAACATTTATCATTATTGTTTTGTCTTTTAATTTTAATAATTAATAAATAAAAAATCGCCTTCACTTAGCTTTAAAACGTGTGTGATCACACATTCATTCAACTCAACTATTTTAATGTCACATAAATTCGGTCAATGGTCAGAGGGATGTAGAAAATAGAGTTTCATCGAGTTTAAGAGTCCATTTGGCAACGTGATGAGTAGAAGGGTTCAACTGACAAACATAACCAAGTACAGGGATCTCCCAGGTCATACCACATTTTCTTTATTAAAAGGGAGAAGGGTCAAATATGCCCCTAAACTATTTGAAAAGGTTTAGATATACCCTCCTTTTAAAGTTTGGTCCATTTATACCCTCGCCTTCCAATTTTTGGTCTACCTATGACCTTTTGGGCGTTAGTTGGCAAACTCGGAATATCCAACTCATTTTACTTTTATTTAAAGGACAAATGGATTTCCAGTCTTTTATTTATTCTCACTTGACATTTATATTAAAGGAACACGGGTCAATTCTGCCCCCTACGCTATTTTGAAGGTCTCGATCATACCCCCGTTGAAGTTTGGTCATTTATAATCCCTTACTTCCGAACTTTTGTCCTACATATCCCTTATTGGGGTAGTTGTCAATCTCAAATATCCAACTCTTTTACTTTTCTTTAAAATGCCAATGGATTTTTTCAGCCTATTTTTTATATTTTAATTACTTGACATTTATATTAAAAAGAGAAAGGGTCTTTTATGCCCCTAACTATCCGACCTAATTTTAAAACCATATACACCCTTCTTTTAAAATAATCTAATACAACCCGCCCCTTTTTTTAAATACCCTATATGTGTCGGATAGGGCCTAATTGACCATCAAAAGGAAAAAGGCGAACACTATCGTGCTGTCTTAGTTGAAACCTCCGAGGAATCATGGCACGACAACTAAAGGAAAAGAAAGTCGTGTTGAAAATCATTTTGAGCAACGCAGAGCTGGAGGCGCAAACCTGGCAGGCAAGGGCTAGAGCAGAGGAATTCATGCAACGACGTTACAGACACAACCTGCAAGTTGCACGCAGCGATGATATGTAAATAACAAAATAATTCACACATATATGAGGTCCGTATTAGGGGCTCATTGAACATTTAAAGATGTGTTATGTGTTTTTAAAATTGGGGGTTCGGTAGTTCGGGCAAGTACCCTTCTCTTTTAATATATTGTCAAGTGATAATATATATAAATGTGTGAAATCCCATTTGAAATTTAAAAAAAAGTAAAATGAGTTGGATATTTTTTCGAGTTGACCAATTAACACCCATAGGGCATATGTAGACCAACAGTTGGACGCGAGGGTATAAATGGACCATACTTTAAACGGGGGTATATCTAGACCTATCGAATAATTTAGCGGCATTTTGACCCCTTTTACCCTCTTGATATAAATGTCAAGTGATAATACATAACAAATGACATTTAAAATCCATTTGAATTTAAATAAAAGTAAAATGAGTTGTATCTTCCGAGTTTTGCCAACTAAACGCCCAAAAGGGCAAATATGTCAACCAAAGTTGGACGGGCGAGGGTATAATGGCCAAACTTTAACGAGGGTATATCTAAACCTTTTCAAATAGTTTAGGGGCATATTTGACCATTTTTCCTTATTAAAAACTACTTTATGAGAACGTGCCTTGCACATTAAACCCTTATTATTATTAAATTTTTATATACTAAAAAGTTGAGTGATAAAAAAGATGCTGAAATTAACAATAGTAATTATACCATTTATCTTTTATTCACTAAAATAACAAATATAATATGAAGAAGAACATTAAATGGATGATAAACCTAGTTATTTTTTTTATCCTTCTCATTCTCCTTTCTTGTCATGTTGAATGGTACAATTTTCTTCCTATGATAATATCAATCTTAGTAATTGATTCTTAAAAAGCATATTAAAAATTTAATTCTCAAAGTGTTTTTACATAAATAGTGGAGATTGACTTTTCACATTGAATTTTTAATTAAAAAATTTATGTGTATAATAAATAATTAACATTCAATAGTTAGGAAGAAGATTATCACATTATCATAAATAAAACAATATCTCTAAGGTAAAAGTAGACATTCTAGTTTGGACAAAATTACTACTTTACATTTTATGGGTCCAACTCCAGTCAATAATCTATTGGTGGGAGTTGACAATTTTCCAGCCATAGTAAAAATTTTACATAAACAATAAATATCTTATTATAACAGTAGATAGACGTTTGATGCATAAAATTATAAATTCTAAAAAATTTCGTTAGTGTTGTACATATGCAAATTTATGATATAAACACTTGATATATTACGAAAACACACTTGCAACCATCACCATAATTAATATGTCAATTATTCTTATCATTTTATCACATATACATCTTCTTTTTAACCTTAGAGAAGTAATGTACAAATGATTTATGGTAAGATAAAAGAATAATACTTCTTTTTTCATAAAATTTTCTCTTTGAATAATTAATATAAAATTGAAGCAATATAAACTTTTTCAAAATACTTATTCTAGTAATATGATCATTTGAGGAATTAGATATTCCACACACACCAATGGTATATAATAAAAATCAATAATTATACAGATAACGAAAATTTTAAAAAAATACAACCTCAAAATTACATATATACGAATAGAGTATGTCCATCTTTTGTCCAATTGGGTTGGCCATTTTATTTTAGGATATGTACACACACCCCAACATTCTTTATCTCTATTAGGGGGCCTTTTTATTTTAGGATATGGATTCAACAACAACACACACACACAGCACAAAATCATATTTGATTTCTTCGATTTAGTCATTCCTTCACTACTCCTAAATATAATGTCAAAAATATTTAGCTAGTAAGCAACTCTAATATGAATGTCAAATAACGTGTCCAAATGAAGTGATTAAATTTTTCATAATATGAATTTTCCTCAGTAATTAAGAAACATAGTCTAATATGATTTCAGTCCATATCACATTTTGTCTAATAGAAAACTCTTCAAATACTCCTGATTTTTACAGTAATAAGTACTTAATGTTTGGTGTGATTTGATTCAGGCAACCAATCTAATAAATGAGTATTTAATTAACTCTTTAATTATTTTTATCACTATTTACTTTTAACTATTTTCCTTACGGGTCAAATGGTAATTCAATTTTGAGCTTTAGAATCTTTACTTATTTAATATAATAACATAGTCTCTTCTCCTGGGAACGTGCATCACACGTTATCCCAAAATACCTAAAACAATTCTCTATGAACAATGATTAAATTTAAATACACACCCCTGACACATATCTATATCCTATCTATCTCTCAAGTCCTGTCTGTCCTGTCTTGTCTATCTATCTATCTAGCCTCCATCCATCCTCCATCCATCTATATATATATATGATATATATTATAGAGAGAGGATAGAGGAGAGAATGTTAGAACAAATTGAACATACATAAACCTAACATTAAACAGACAAATAAAAGAGATAAACAAAAGAGATCATAGAGAGTTATACATTTTTTTCAAACTATTTTGAGTGTGTACAATCTTGTGTCCAATGCCACTATCTATAGATAGGATCGAAGAGTACAAGAGTTGTCATGGCTCATGATATGAACTTAATTCATATGATTCATGTTATGAGAGTAAGTAGTAAAAATCATAATGAAATACTTATTGAAATTAATTATATTTATAGTAAGGAGAGTTAGTGGACATTATACAATAATTTTATATAAAAAAAAACTATATACGGTAATATAATCCATTTTTTAATAGATTCGTTCATAAATGATGAGTTAGTGGGCAATCACATACTACAATTTGATTTATATATATAAAAATCCCGATATATCATATTGTTAGATACGATTTTTCTCTTTTTGGAAGACAAAATCAACCATTCTATTTCCAATTGGAATATAAAACAAAAAAAAATCATAATTTTACCCAACATGAAATCAATACAAGATATTTCATAAGATTATGGTGGTGGATTTCATGCTAATGTGATGAGTACTAGTTACTATCGACCGTATTAAATAGCTAAACATTTTAGTTCATCATCGAAATTGAAACGGTCATCTATCTTTTTTTCTAAACATTCTTTTCTAATTTTAAGCGTATTTACTCTTACGAAGCCAAAATATAAACTTGTAAATCCCAAAGACCATATAATTTTTTTTTTCATATTAAAATGATAAATTGAAGTTCCTAACATAATGAAGGTACACACGAATATCTATTTAGCAAATAAGAAGTCATATCCAATACTTGTAATGAAAAAAGAAGCAACAAAGTGTTTCAACTGCCTCAAAAACATCATAAGATTTATCCTGCAATAAAAAATTACTCTTAAATGGTGACAACAAAATTTTTAATATTTATTTTCATATGAAAGATCATAATCCTTAGACCACAATTAAAGAATTGAGCATGATTTATATGATCAATCAAAATTAAAAAACATTAGAAGAAGAAGGAATACAAAATACTAAAGAACATACCTAGAACTTTATGTAAAAAAGGAGAGGAAGATGAGAGTCTTACATTGTCTAAACCAAATTCAAAATATTGTCGGTAAAGAAAACCTGAAAGAGAAAACATACAAATTAGGGATGAAGAACAAATTTTTGGGGATTGTAATGTAGAATAGTTTCTTTTAATATATTTCATTTGAAATGTGTGAACTTCCACCTAGCAAATTAATGTAACCTATTTCATTCATTAGAATGACTTTTTATCTTCCATTTAATCTTAATTACAATAATTTAAATTGAATACTTAACATTGATTATTTAATTATTTATTAAAATATATTTTTACATTTTGTAAAATAAAAAAAAATATTTAAGTGAAGGACAAAATGGTAATTCAACATTGTGGTTAGGAGCTTCAAACATTATGATGATATGATATGATGATTAGTAGCTAAAGGTCCTTACTATGGGGTTTTAGCTACGCGTAATTTTCGAACATCGATTGTTTTGAATTAATGATTGGTTATCACATAAATTAATTTTGTGTTCATGTTTTAGTATTTCTTGAGTGACCATCGTAGAGATAAATCTCTTGTTTACTCTTAACTGAGAGACACTATGGTAGATAGACCGAAGGATACCGAGAGCTTGATCTTCCATTAAACTGAATTGATTTGTTTTTAGGAGTGACGTTCGGACAAACACTTAATTTGGTTAGGAAGCAGGATGAAATATATATTCTCGCCAATTAGGACTGTCTATCCCCACTCAACGATGTAGTTAGAGACAATTAATTGGAGTAGACGATTAGAGGTAGGAAGACCATGGTCATAAATTCAACTTTGTAAACCAGTAATTTGATAACCGTAGTTACTTCATGCATGAGATGCGATACATGAAACCCTATGCATGTCATGTCCTTGGAATATTTCAACCATTGTGTGTAATCTGTTATTTAATTCATGCATTCTTCTCTTTTCAAATTAAAATCAAACACTTTTGGGACTCTTAAATAAATAATTAGATTAATAGTTAATTGAAATGTCCTTTGAGCTCAATAATTTGATTCTTTTAAGAGTCACTATATTACTTGTCTGACCACGTACACTTGCGTGTGCAATTGGGAGAAACACTTTTACTTTTGGAGGAAATGAAAGCAATAATTGTTATATTTGAATCTTCAAGCACACGGTTGAAACTCGAACTGTTCATAACATCAAAAACTACAAAAGACGAGTCTTCTTAACTACCTACAATTAAGAATTAAGTTCTTTCCCCTAACTTTTAAATTAATATTGACTTTTAATTAATATTGATTGAAATATAATGTGACTTATATTTGCTTCTTTCCTCACAGTCTTGAATGTGCTTATGTTGTCCAGTAGCTGAATATATCTTCCTCATTTTGAGATTTTGGTACTAAAAAAAAACAATATTTTTAGTGTCTCAGTGAATGGTACTGTCTACTGCTATTTACAATTGTTAGTTTCTTAAGTTTTATTTTATCATGATATTCTGTTCCATAGAAGTGCATTTTGCATATAGAAATATTCACAAATATAATATATAATATACGGTGGGCATTCCAATAATCAAGGCACTAAGAAGTTGAAATTTTTAAACGTAAAGCAGGGGCGTAATTATGTCAGCCTAAATAAATCACAAGATCTGACAAACTGAAGGTAAAACTCAATATTTTCTCGGAATTACTAGAAGCCTTCTGTCTGCTTCAACTAATAATGAAAATGAATCACATCTCTTAATCGTTGTGTATAAATTTATACGATAACTAACAATCCAATATGGATAAGTATTATATCCTTGATGAATTTGTCTTTGTTATTATCTAATAAGTGCATATATATAACCAAATCGTCGTATTGAAAATTTATGGTGACAAAATTGACGTGCGAAATTAAACTGTCCCGAGTATATACTCAAGCTGTTTGATGATACGTCCAAGTTATTTTATTTGGAGTAGTCTTTCTCCTTTTTAGGTTACACTAGGAAAATTTCTACAACAACTAATGATCGTTCCCAGTTCAGTTACCTGAATGGGTATTGTCTTAGGTGATCAGTGAGCCACTTGTCCCTCAACAAATCTCAAGATGCCGTGGGTTAATATCTAATGTGTGTGCAGCTAAATGCTGGTGAGCTGATACCGGGTCAGGTACAAGTAATGATCTGGAAAGGCTATCTATGATGAAGCAGGCATTGTTAAATATACTTAGATGTAGCAATACAATTCTAAGACAATAGTATCAAATGGGTCTTAATTAGGTGATCAGTGAGCATTGTCCTCACAAATCTCAAGTACAATTTGTTAATGCTATTTATGGACTCATAATGCCCAACAATAGCTATAGTGGGTGAACTATGTCTATGATGAAGCAACTATCGTGCAATGTACTTAGGTGTAGCAATATAATTCTAAGACAATAATATCTGATGTGGTCTCTTATACCAAGAAAATTCCTTCACCAGCTAATGTATGTAGACCAAGATTATGAACGTGCCGCTGGTGAAGGATTGGATGAAAAAAAAGGACAAATGTGAATGTCCTTAATTGGTAAGCAAGGAATACTCCTTTATGACATCTGGTGCAAGGATAGACCAAAGCTTTTCTTTCATACAATTTTTTCATTGTCCGATATTCAATATGTGGTTTTCCATGGCAATGTTTATGTTAAAGGACCGGTAGCTACCTTTTTAGTGTATAAGAATACAAAACTGATAGTTGTGGTGTCAACTTATATTTTTTTACCTTTTCTATGTCAGCAATTGCGTTAGCTACGATTGGGGTGTACATATATAACACAAGAATTCACCATCCTTTAATATGCACTTTTGACTTTAAACTTGTAGTCTTGTGTAAAAGCTGCAAGTTCGTTGTTTAATGTTGTTTTAGATCCTGATGTGTGATGCTTTGAGATCTCTCTTTTTGTGTGTATTTCTTCCCATTAAGTACTTTTTTGATATGCAATTGTTTCTATTAGTCAAAGAACATTTTTCTACCAAGTATTCGAGAGTTTTACTCTCTGCTCAAGAATAGTGGTATGTCAACAACTTAAATTTGTTGGGCGTTATGATGGTCACCTCCTCTGCCCAATTATCTGTCATGGTCCATTCCTCCTTTTAAAATTGATTAATTAATTATCTGTCATGTTAGTAGATTATTCAAGTAAGTGAAACAAGGCAAAAACATCCCCTTTTTTGACTTTTAAGAGATACTTCTTTCCTCTTTCATTGAACTTATTTCATAGGCTTACATATCTCATCATTACTTACCCAAATTATGCTTGATTCAACTTTTGAATGTTTGACTGCAGCTTTGCTGTGAACTCTGACAAGGGTATGTCTTTAAAAAATCATAAAATTAAAAGACATGTCTTGTGAAAGAAAGAATAATATTTTAAGCCCTTAATCTGTTTCTGTTCTTCTTGTTCAATGCACACCACTTAACAACTTCCGACTGATCAATGTCAGTCTAATTAATTTAATTTACTTATGTCATTGTCATATGATTCTCAACACATTTGAGGGATTTTAGATCCTTCCCTACTCTAAAACGCTCATTCCCCTAGAGGTCCAAAGTGATTCTAATCCTCACTGTACTTGCTTTAAGCTGAAAGAATCTAAGGAAGAAAAGAAGTGGAAAAGAAGCTACCATTTTTGAAATTAAAGGTTACCAATTTTTAATAGTTTCCATGGTGTAGCGATTATTACTCTGAATCGGTAATGGAGACTATCTTCCCGGCACAAAGAGAACCATAATAGCTATTCAAAATCTTCTTTAGGTACATTTTAATCCTCAGATGTGACTTTTCGTTTTCCTCAACGGATAAAGTTTGTTGAATGTAGGGCAACTTTTCCAGAATGGTTTTACACTTACATTTGAGGTCAAGAAGTGTGCGATATTTGATCCAAAGGGCCAACAAAACTGCCAAGTAAAAATTAGAGGAAACAGTTTTTCCTTTGATCCAATAGGGGAAAAGTTTGTTGTGTATCTAAGCAAAAAGATGACAACAAATATATGGCACTCTTGTTCATGCTGAAGAAATATATGGTTCGAGCTCTAAGTATGAAGTTACATTTGTAGTAATTTACCTATAATATTGGACTTCTCAACAATAATTCAATTTTAATAATGATCAAACACAAATAATGAAAATCGAGTGAAATAAAAAAAACAAAACGTCAATTTGGAAGGGGGAAAAGAATCAGAAACAATAGACTCCACTTATGAAATTACATTGAATATGCCGATTGTTATTCTATCATTCATGAAAAGAATTATAAAATCGACTACCATTATAAGTTTGAACAATAGTCAAGAAAGTAAGAAAAACAGTTACAAGCAAAGCAATTAATAACCACGGACAATTAAAAATGTATCAATTAATTCAGCAATCCAAATCTTCCCTTTGATATTATAATGTTCTTGAATATTCCTCTTAACATTCTTGAAAAGTAATGGATCATCTGCCCCATAAGTTTTTAATCCTTTGTAAACTTGTACAACTTCTTCATCACTTCCCAATGTGTTGACTGTTATCTTCTCTTCTCTCAACTCTTTCACATCATTTGGTGAAATTTATGCATGACACAACAACTCTCTCAATTGGACAATTTGGACATAATTCATATGCTATCATGTTCATGTAAAATACTTTAATGAATGTCGAAACATACCAGCATGGGAATTTTAGTTTTCCATAGTAATAGTTAGATGTAAACCTCACACCTTTTAATGAATCAATTCACTAGGCATAAAATGAATCCCCTTTGGTTTCAAATTCACGAGGGAACGAAAAACGTTTGTGAGCAATCCTCATTTGTGTGGTACATGATTTTTCCTCCAATAATTGCGAAAATAATCAAAGATGAAATCATAACTACACGATTGTGTGGCATACATTCATCTTCACTACCATTGACAAGTACTCTACGAAAAACTTCAAGAAGGTGAGGGGGTCTTTCTTAATTATCGTGTTTATTTTCATTTTGATGTGCTCTTGCTAATCAAAAAACATTTGAGAACAATAGCTTTTTAGCCTCTCTTCAAATGAGTGGTATCCACCAACTTGATCATCTTCACATCTCAACTTAACCAAGATCTTGAGAATGCGAAAACAAAAGGTCAAGATTTAATATATATGTATAGAAATTAATATCCACTACTAATAACAGAAATATTTCGAACAAAAAAAAAGAACTTGGTTTTAAATTTTCCAAGTTTCCATACTTGAGGCTACGTGGCTATCCATCGATACTTAATTTTCAAACAAATAAAGGTCACGTCTAGTGACAAATAAACAGCAATTTCAAGTTGTTTGATACTGTTGCTCTGTTTAGAGGCAGAATTTGGTGTGAACCTTGTTGATATCTCGATATCATTTAGTATGAAACAAGCATCAAGGAGCATCATTCGTGCAAATTCGTAGTTGTTATACAGATGAATTCTTTTAACTCTCATAGAGTTTCTTCAAGGAAGAAATCTTGTTTTTTGTTACTTCAATGAATGAACATTTCGAGAGCCTTTGGGTGGAAATCTTCAATAAAATTGAGTTCTGACTTTCCGTTGTGATAAGGTCCCAGTGAAACAACTTTAGTATCATAGTCATCACTCTTTTGATTGTCAGTTTTCATAAATAATGGAACTTTGGTATTTGACGCTTTCTTAATATAGTTTATTGTCTTTGGATAGTGATGTCAAACATTTTTAAGTATAATAGTATTTTGGTAATAATTCTTGATTGAACAGCACTTAGACAATCAAATTTAAGTTTATTAGTCCTTGCGTTTTAACATAATTGTGAACAATTGAGTAACTTATAGGATCATTATGAAAAATACATAAATTAATTTTAAGTTCTACACACCTAAACTATGTAACGAAATACACAATCAGCAGGTCGCATAAAAGTCATGAACACTAATTATTTAGGGATTCTTTACTACTAAGATCTCGGATTATGGAACTTAATTTATAACTAAAGAAAATTCCAAACTCATATGAGGTTTTAAAGTTGTTATTTAATTTACCACATATGATTTAATGAAGTGTAACATGTTAAATACCAAAAATAGCTGCTATTACAATTTTCCTTTAAGACGAGTAGTATATGAAAATTTTTTACACAATCACTTATATTAATAAATTGTAATTTACGTGTAACATGTAACAAAAATTTCTAAAATCGAAAAACCCTTGTTCTATAGCTACGTAAACTTTACCACAATAAACAATTAAAGTAATAGTTTGCACAATAAAACTTAGAAGATAAAATTTAATAGACTTAATGCTCGTAGCTACTAGTCTATTACTACTACATACTCTTGTTAACAAGTATAAAGGGTAAAATCTATGCAGATCTTATTCCTATCTTTTGGATATGCTAAAATGAGCATATTTTTGCACATGTTTAGCAATAAGTGGCCAATTATTAGGCATACTATACAACCATGGATATCTAAGTTTAAGCCAACAAGAAAATCATTCAATTCACACCTAGGATCGAAGTGTGTTTAGACGTAGAACCACCATTTCTGATAGCATTTATTCTCTTACAAATGAACCAAATAAGGTAAACATGAAATACCTTAAATAAAGGTTTTAGATTTGAGAAACAATAGTCTTTCAACTATGAACCAATAACTTGTCTTAGCTCCATTAGGGGTCCTACAATTACCAATGAAACACCTACTATCAAGTAATGCATAACTACTAGCTAAAATATCATAACTTATGAATCATTGGATCCGGGGAACTCTCATGATCTTGTCGAGCCTGAAGTGCATAAGACCTATTCTGTTTCTTGTTAGGACAAAAAATAAGTAGGTGTAATGCGGAATCTAGCAAAACAAACCTCGAAGGATAACGACTAAGAAGACAATGACAAAATATACCAAAAGACACAAAGATTAACTTGGTTCGGTCAATTGACCAACGCCCACAAAGGAGATGAGCTATCCACTATAAATATGAGAGTATAAAATACAGAGGGAAACAATCTCAACCAATCCACTCAGATTACATGCGAGGTTCACACAAGTGATAACGTATCAAGCTTGTGACCCATAAATTCTCCCCCTAACCAAAACTCTCAAAGCCCTTAAGATTACATTGTGAATGCTGATTAAGTTAAAAGGAGCATTCTTCTATTTATAGAGTCCTAAAATTTTTCCTACCAGAAAAAGGATTAGTCAATCCAAAACCTTTTACTAAAAGAAAACCTATTTTGGTTAGAATCCGAGCAAATAAAAATCCACAAATCTCCCCCCCCTTGACCTGACTTTCTACCAAATAAATTTTCCACCTATTGACATAATCTTCAACAACTTGCTTTTCCTCTAATAATCCCCTTTGCAATATTTATTCTCAACACAGAGACTGAACCTCTCTGAAAAAATTTCTCCCCAAAAATTCTTCTTACGTGTCAAGAAAAGGTTGCAGCAGAATTTTTTACATACATACAACAAATACATCCTTTCAACATGAACACCACTTTCTAACCCTGGGTTCAAATCATTTCTTGGTCCGAACCACTAAACCTGACTCCGTCATTTATATGGCTCTTATATCACTTGGTTAGTACAGTAATTAATTCGGTGGTAAAATGCATGTATAGCTAGCAAACCAAAATGAACCTCCAAATAGCCACCTAGTAAGAGACAAAGAGAATATAACCAAAAGACATAGAGATTTACCGCGGGGTTCGCGTAAAATCGCCCATACGATCCACCGAAGGAAGATGGAGCAATCCACTATAAAAACTAGAGTAAAAAAATATAAGAGAAACAAACCTCGAACAAATTTCACTCGGAATACAGGGAGGTTCATCAAGTGATAACCTTACGTATCATGCTTGTGACCCACAAATTATCCCCCCTAATCAAATCTCAAGCCCGTAGACTACATTGTAATGCTCATTAAGTTAGAAGGAACATGTTTGAATTTATAGAGTCCTAAAATGTGTTCCTACAAGAAAAAGATTAAAGTCAATCCAAAACCTTTTCCTAAAGTAAAACAACCTTATTATGGTAAGAATCAGGCAAATAAAATCCAGTTGTTGTGACGAAAAGATGAATATACAATCTAACATAAGAACACTAAGTTTAACGTGGAAAAACCGCTTCAAACAAACCGAAGTTACCACCGGGATCGACAAGATCCAAATTGCTTCATGATACTCCTCAAACTTTACTTCTCAACTACAAGTACAACGTCGTATCAAGTAAGACCCACTAATGAGTTGGGTCATTCCCACGAGGAAAATATTCATACTAAACTTCCATCTATTCTTACTACCATTTTTGTCCAATTATTTCCTTGCAATAAAAAAACATAAAAAGGGGAGATTTTCTTCTAAATAAATAAAAATAACTAGCTAAATTAAAATGAGAACAACTACAAACTCCAAATGTTGTGAGGTTAAATCAATTAATCAAGTACTAGGGTTTAATGTGGTTCCTCACAGTTTCATACTGATAATTCCTAACTATAACCAATTCTTTTCCAGATCTTGCATGCCAAGTGCTAGTTATGTATTTCTAAATCTATCCCGTGGTCCGGCACTAGAAAATTTCATTCATTTTCACTCCGCACTTTGGTCCAGCTACTTGTGTGCTTATAACTACCCTTACCTTTACCTCATATTAAGCACAATATGAACTAAGTGATTACCTCGTACCAATCAATACCTCCCTATTAGATGTATACACTAAATATTGATTGTTTGATAATTCCCTGTTCCTATTAATCTACCCTCCTTGGTTCGGCAACGTACATTAAGTCGAGTTGTAAGACGTTAGCCATCCGTAAAACAAAGACTTCTAAGAGAAAGAATTAATCAATACAGAACATGCACACACGATTCAGAATTGTTTAGTTTGTTAGGTTTTTAACCTCTTTTTGCCTATGGTTCCAACAAACCTAGTTTATGGGTTTAGTTACCCATAGTCATATCACAATATTCATAGATATGATATAAGAATTCCATATGACACTTATTCAAATGAAAGATAAATCCAGAATTTTACTTGATTACTCGACAAAAGCACCACCAATCAATCTAGAGAAAATGTAACATCCAACGTGTATAATCAAATTAATCTCCTCACACTGAATATTAACATAAAAATGTTAATAACCAAGAGTCCTCACAAAGAGTCTAAAATATTTGAGAGTCTAATCCCCAAAACGAGGTTTTTCGAACTTTTTGTCAAAAAATTAAACCTAATTAAATAAAGGACTATATTGCTAGAAATCTGTCAAAACGAGCGTCTTGTCCGACGGACCTCCTACGGATCGTCGTGGCACGACGGACTTCATGGATTCCGCTCTCCCATGCTTGTGCCATTTCTTTCTTCTGTTGGGTCTCTCATTACCCTCGACATCAGGTATGAACAATTCTCAACAGTCACAACGTTTGTTGAGGGTCCCGTTCCAAACACTTGAACTCAACTCCTTGGAATTTGATACTAGGACTACATCTCTGATTGCTTTATGACAAACCACATGACGGGCCGTCATGGGCTACGGACGGTCCTTCACGCACTTCCGTCACCCCACCTGGTCCGAATTCCCCATCTCCTCATGCAGCTGCACTACGGCCACCCTACGGACTGTCCACGAAGCAGACGAACTGTCACAAGCTCCGTAGGTTGTACTTTTCTGTCATTTCTTTCTCAAAAACCTCGCATCTCATTTTTGAGACAGACTTCCTTCAAATAAGAGAAACTTACATAAAAAGTTAGTAAAAAAGGCTTTGGGGACACACCCAACTTAAGGAAAGTAGTAAACTACTTTGAAAACCAGCAGTAATAATCATACCCCACCCTCACTTAAATTCGTTGTTTGTCCTCAGCTTACCCTATGACTCAATACAAAATCTTTGGTACATAAGTATCCATGTTTTAACTTTCACAATCATTGGCTATCAATCCCGATTAGTCCAGCATGTTTTATGCGTGGTCTCTCACGATTAGGCTTGAACTATGTGAATCAGACCATGACAACGGACTCCAAAAAAAACATGCACTAACACCTATTCCTCTTCAATTTCTCACCGATGTGCTAATATTTCCAGTATTGGCAACTAGTGTTCCTCGACTTCAAAATAAAAGCCTCAGTTTTTCACACCCTATTTCAGTTTGAGTATACGGATTTCTTTTCACCTACACTCACTCTCAGAACAATTCATCACACTCATTCTAGATATTGGCCATAAAGGCTTGCCTTGTTTCACGCTTAAGTTCGCTTATAACAATTCTTGGTCACGATAAGACTTATTAGCTCGTAACATAGGTTCAGTGTCAGGTCGGGGATATTTAGGTATACTTTAGTGACTTTTTTGCCCTCCTTGACATACTCGACTAAAACATAACCACTTTTTTATCATTTTATCTCTCCTAGTTTTTTCTCATATTGTTTCACCTTCTTTTTTGTTTTCCTTCTTCTGTTTTGTGTAAGTGGACTCTCTTCTTTTCTTCTTGCTTGTATCTCTTGTATTTTAATTATTATTATTATTATTATTTTATTGTTATTTTCACTTTCTTCAACTGATTCCTTGCAGTCAACTTTACTTTTGTTTCTTTCCTCTCTCTTCTCTCCATCTCTCTCTTTGTCTTTCACCTATTTTCCAGAGCATTCCTCAAAATAAGCCACCCTCAACGCAATGGTTTTTGTCCATGATCAAAGTATAACAATCCCCAAGTTGGGTCAAAAGGAAATCTGTTTTTTTTTACTCCTTTAGCCACCCTCCACATATGCTTTTGTCATAAAGCTGAGGTGCACAGAATGTCCCAGGAGGACCAGGGCCAACAACTTATTCACAGAACAGATCAGTTGAGTGAAAAAGAAATGTCCTAATTTAAGCCAAATCCATTTGGATCAAAGACGGATAAATTTTCATTTGGTTTTCATCCTTTTATTTTAGGCTAAAAAGTGGACTATAATTGAACAAGGGCCTAAGATCCTTTTCCTCATTGGCTATTACACTTAGGCTTTTAGCAGAACAACCAAGCCCAAAGTTTTTTAGCTCTTACAAATAGTGGACTATGCAAAATCTTCTCACACTCACTTGACATGTCTTACTCCTATCAAGATTATCAGACCCACCTAGTTCTAATTTATACTTAAGGGTCCTGCGTTGTGGTACCTCTATGTAGCTTGAGCCACACATTATCATTAACTTAGCTATGCCTGTCATGCATCATTTCAATTTTTTATTTACCGGCATCATTTCTTAGCCAGGTGTCATGCTCATAATTAAACTATGTACACAGATATAGACATGTCGGGTCAACCGAAAAAATACGCAGTCTCTTTGGAAGAAGATCACAGCAAGAAAATCACCAAAAAGAGGATAGTGATTGGTCTACTCCGACTTTTTCACCCTAGCACTCAGGCCTTTCCAGCACCCCACCCCAACAAAAAGACATGCAATTGTCCCCAATGCAATAAAAAAATATTGAAAAAACAAGAGTGGTAGGTGAAACAAACTGGAGCGCAAAGCACTCACATCCCTCACTTGCAGAAGAAGAAAGCTGCTTGGTGTCAATTCCCCGGAACCCCTATCGTTTCGTAATATATGGAACACCCTCAGTAGTTTCCATAGCATCGACAAACACATACTATCAGCAAGTGGCCTCCCGCTATCTCTCCACATTTCGGAGGCTAGATGCCCCCCAGCACTCACTCTACTTCCCATCATCTACGCGCCTCCTCATCAGACAGCTTAGCTCTCCTTACACAATGCCTCCATCACAGGTTGCATTAGTATTCCGTGATCCACGGCCCCGTCTTTCTTTCGTGATTCGAGGATTTGGCCATCTACTCCTTTCAGTAGTTCGACCTCTACTTCCTCTGTTTGGCGATGCTCTTCGAGGTGGGTGGTGGTGGACATGATCCAGGAGTACCAGGAAGAGGAGTACCTTAGTTCTATGTGGTTGGCGAATAAGGCCGTGGCCATCACTTTGTCTTCAGCAGGCTCTGCAGAAAGGGCCCTTCAAACTCAGCACCCTAATCCCAAGAGTCATGTCCCGATGTCTGTGCGAACACTGTCTAACCGAGTCTGAAGGGGGTTTGAATACATCCACTCAGGGGCTGGTCGTGCTAACAGACCGCAAGTCAAAAGCGTCCAAGGCGCTAATGAACCGTAGTGATCTTCCGCTCTGTGTGCTGGATCAATTCTCCGCTCCAAGCGCTCTGTTTTCTAGCTTTATATCCTGGTCTGTCGTGTCTGGGATGCTCAAATAGGACGCGTCTATCATGCCAATGGCGGGATGTATATAAATTGGTAGCTATATGTGCTCTAATTTGTGAGACCTAGCAAGCGGGACAAAGCGGTGAAGGGGGCTGAGCGAGAGGAGCTCAGGAAGTTCTACTAACCGGGATGGACTTCGATCTGTGGGTACGGTTGTCAGTGGAAGCCGCCTACGTAGGAGGCCGTGCGGGGCCTGTGCTATCATATCAGCCAGAGTACGTCACCGATAGTCGGAGAAACTCCTGGACGGGGCCCTCTAACGTGGGAGCCAACACTCAATGGCCCTCACAATCCGTTTATGATGCCGAATCAACAGTGCCCAGCGGGGTCTTGAGCTGATCAACGTGCCATATAGGCACACCTGCGGACCTACATAGATAAAATATCATGAACGGGAAAGGGTAAGTAGTTGTTACGTTAAAAGCCCTCTCGTGCATGACCGCCTCTATAAGCTACACAAAGTCCAATTCAAACCCGGCTATCATCGCCGCCATCAGTACTGCTCGATCCCTTGTGACTATATTATCAGTTGTTGTGGGGAAAAGGCAGTGGCGGACAATCAACCACAAAAACATCGCCGTGAAGGTCAGGTTAGCCTTCTTGATTGCTCCCTTCGGCTCGGTCACCCAATCAGCACCCTCTCCATCAATGGAAAAGTGCAGGGCCATCCACCAGTAGTCAAACTCGGTGGTGAGAGGGTTCCGGTTGGCATCAACATTCTCTCCATATAGATACTAGCGGATGGAAGGCAGGGAGATATCAACCTGAATGCCACGTACTCGTACATTCTCTAGTGGGGCCTTGTTGGCGGGAGCAGCCCGCTTATCAATTTGTGATCTTATAGTAGCCACGTAAGAGGCGTAGAACTCTGTAACCAACTCTTCACTATAATGTCCCAACAAACGCGTTGTCCACTCTAGTCGATGTCTAGTGAAGAGATTGTGGATCTCTGGCATAGTCGGGAGACTTCCCGTAAGGACCCACCGCTCCACTGTAAGTGTCCGTGTCATGACTCCTTTGTCATTTAGGAACTTTGCGTCGGAATTAGAAGTGTGATAACTTTTCTCGGGCACGTCGCCATATGTACAACACCGTTGGGCCTGGTTCGGTAACCGTGGTGAGACAAACGATTTTGGTGAACCGGGTTGTGGATTTCCAAACTGTTGCCTCATCAGACAGGCAAATTGTGCATTACGGGGCGGGGTAGGACCCTCAGCCAATCCGTTGGATTCCTCCAACCATGAAACTCCTAAGGATCCAGACGCCCCTTCTTCTTAGTCGCTAACCCAGAAGGTGTGCCGTATTGTACGCTCCTCATAACCGACTGGTAGGCACTTGTACTACCGAACGCCACCAATTTTTGGTGTGTGTTTAATCTTGCAGCACTACAACCCGGATGGTGGAAGTGAGGGGGCACGTACTTTGGGTCACACTCATCATCAAGCCAATGACCATGCGGGCAAACGGGACGACAAAACATAATCGATCGCCTGCTTGCCGTAGAACTCGATCCTTGTTTTGGTGCCTATAATAGATTAGTACCTATAAAGAATCAATTATTAGTATAAAAGGTTAAAAAAAGACACGGAAACAGGACCATACAAAATAATAAAAGAGTTAAAATTGTTGACATTTCTATAGTAACAGCGAAACACGACGGACCAGGTGACGAATCATCGTGAGTCGACGGACCCATCAGAGGTGGTCATGGTCTTATCTTAAATATGTTTATTATAGAGAACTAATGCAGAAAGTCGCTGACAAAGTATGAGGTATAATACAGGTACGGGACCATTAATGATATGACTGTCCCATCGTGGGACACTTAGAAAAAAATTATGGAGACCCGTAGGAAGGGGTCTATGACCCGTCATAAACGGTTAAGCAGACAGACCATCGTGGTATGACGGCCCTTCTTAGATATCCTTTGGAAGACACTTAGAAAAGTGACCGATCCTTAGAAATAGGTCTCCTGACATCATAGCCGGTTTAATGTGCAATGCAGGACAGACCATCGTGGGAAGTGACGGTCCGCATGTGGTCCATATGGAGGACACTTAAAAAAGTGATAGACCTATATGAAACAGGGGTCTCTGACAACAATGAATTGTTGTGCAGGACGGACCGCGTGGGAAATGATGCCGTCAGCAGATCTGTTTTTGGAGACACTTAGAAAAAGTGAAGGAAAAGACCCTTAGGCACATGCTCTCTGACAACCAGAATGATTGTGCAGGATGGACCGTCGTGGGAACGACGTCTGTTGCATAGTCCGCTGGTGAACACTTGGAGAAAATTGGACAGTGGGTGTTTAGGGTTGTTTGGAACCACCCCATGATGGTCCCGTCGTGGGTTACGACGGTCCGTCATCGGGGTTCATTCTGTCATTTCGGTGATAAATTGGGGATGCCCCATTCATCCCTATGAGCCCCACCCACAATGGAATTGTTAGTGTTTTACTTTAATAATAACCTACAATTGTCTAAACTAAAGTACCTAGTACACTAGCAATACTAAAGCCCTATTTCTAAGAATTTTAACAAGGAATTTTTGAAGATTTTCAACCTAGGGTCAGACCTAATATGTACTAAAGAATGACCCATCAATCAAGAATATAGGGCTAGTACTAATTGATAAAAAAAAAAGCAAGTAATGGGTAGAAATAGAGACCATACCTCAACAATTGAGAAAACAAGTGAGGAGGTACTTGGTGGATCAAGTAAAGAATCACCACAGGCACAGAAACACATAATAAACATCACAGCGGCAATACTCCGATAGTACAGATCTAGAGAATTTTAGAAATTTGGGAAATGATCGGTTGTAGGAGAGGGATTTATGATCTTGGACAGTTTGAAAGGGAGGAAATGGGATGAAGAGGGAAGGAATTTGGTGAAATGAAAGGGTTGGGGTTTTGAAATGTTTAAGAGTTTTTAAAAAAACCCACTGGGTCGGTCGGGTACGCTTCATTAATGACACACGAGTTCCCCCCGACATGGTCAGTCGCAGCTGAAGACGGGTCCTTCATTTGTTTCCATCGTGGTGTGAACCTAGTTTTGAGGATACCAGAAAGATGTGCCTTGGGCCACGAAATATTCATATGCGAGGACCGTCCCACAATGTGCTGATGGTCCAATCCGGTATATCCGCCAGTGAGTGTTGTTGATGACTTTCCTGCAAATTTCCTGGTGAGTGCCTGCAAATTTAAAACACTTAGTAAAAAAGGCTGCCATTACTAAAAGGAAAAACAATACTATGTAGTATTCGGGTTGTGCCTCGCAACAAGTGCCTTAGTAGTTTTAACATCGCGCACGACGGAGACATCTTGATTACTTACGTTCTCATTCAGTCAAGACTGTTTAATCTGGCTCTTATCACTTCATTCATCTTCCAGCGATGTCAGGTATAGATCCAAAATATAGTTTTATTTATCTTCTCCATTGTCCTCTTAAACGTACGTTCCTCTCCTTGTTTGTTTCTACTCAACTTACTCTTGGTCCTATGGGAAGAAGAAGGACTTGGGTAATCAATACGGACAGATCCGTTGGACTTGACGTGCCCGGGAGGCCAACGCGTAACTCTCGAACTAGCTGTCTAAAAACCCAAAATGCCCCAACGCATTTAAACTCTCGTTTTTAACTTTCTTTTAGTGATGTACTATGTTATCTGTTGGGCTGTTCTTCAATCTTTTCCTTTTGTAGGATAATCGCATCAGAGATCGCGTTGGAGCTCACTGTCTGACCATCTTGCCGCTTGGACCCTACAAATGTTGGAACGGCTCGCAATTCATAAGTCCATGTTGGCACCTATCCGCACCGACCACCTCTCTCCTCTTTCTCTTCATAATGTGTCCTCCTTTGTCCATATTAAGTCTAAGCGCGCTCCGTAAGCTACCCATACAAGGAATGGCCTGTACTTAGATTCTGATCCCTAAGGACCAAAACAAAGAATAGCTACGCACACTTAGCCCCCCTCACCCCTACTCGTTCGACTTCACAGCAATCAAGATAACAATAATTCTGTCGAAATTATGAACGACTCCACTTTTACTATCACATTCGTTGGAGTCTTCCCCCTATCCCTGTGCGCCTTTCTTCACGTGTTCGAATCAGCCATTAGTAGTCGTATTGTAGTTGGCTGTTGAGTTCACTCCTGCTCAGTACCTCTACTCTTCTTTGTCAGATATTGAGGAGGCATGAGATTTTGAAGCTTGCCCTTAGATTTCACATGAGGTTCTCGTTTTGCGAATGTAATGACCCTCTATACCTGTCGCAAGGATAGTGTGAACGCACCTGCTGATCTGTCTTTTGGTTTTGTACGAGATATCTTCTACAATAGCCTACAATGCTGCATTCTATCATATCGTTGAAATTGACTGATCTTTCTTTGTAACGCAAATCTCGTAAACTTGGCATAACCGGGCATTTGTGTCTAATCTTTTTATACCAAAGGGACATTTGATAAACAAAGTCTTCAACATTGTTGTAATAAAAAACCAAACCCCGATATTTACACCCTCTCTCCTTTTCATTTCACTAATCTCTGAGGAAAGGGTGGGGGGTAAAGTCTACGAATGGGAATTTACCACCTTTATAGGGACATCTGTTTCTTTTCCAGTGCTATCTTCTGCTTCACCCTAACCCTGTACTCTTTGTCATTTCTCTTAGACGGAAAAGGTGGGTCATGGTTTGCGTACTACCCCCCAGTATGATCTGCATACAGTGTTGCATCATTTTTTCAGATTTTGGACAGTGTTACTAGGAAGAGTGTCCCGGTTGCCGTGTGTTTCGCATCGCGATAATTGGCCATTTGCAACTTTATCTTCTTAATCGAATTAAAAAAAAATTTATGCATTGTGTATCAACTATTGCCCATACCACCCGCCTAATCAATCCTTAACTCTTTATGGTGCTCAACACTATCATCGAGCCTCTCATCATTTGGGCAAACATAGCCTAACTCGCACCATACTATCTCCACCATCCCTAGGAGTAAACTTCACGATTTTGGGAGGGAGAATAGGGCCCATTCCTATCATTTCTGTTGACCCCGTAGTTACCCCTGTTGAGTTGTTGTCGCCGTTGTAGTTTCCATCTCGGACATACTGACCCCACTATTATAGTTTACCATAATTTCTGACCTTGGTTCCATGACCTTGCGCCATTTATCCTGATTTTAACCCTTGGGGGAAAAACCGGCGGTCAAAACCCCCATCTTCATTCTCATTTACTACACTGGGGCATAAGAATCCTCCACATAATAGCATTCATCATTAGGTGGTGTGGTTTAGCAAGTAGTTTTTAATTGCATAATCTTTTCTTTCCGTCACCCCAGTTGATATATTTTAATACCACCCACGCTCAGTTGTCATCTGTGCCATCTCTTCGAGGATCTCTCTGTGGTGGGTTTTGTGAGGGATTGGACTCAAAACGAGGAGTTTTCTCCCGTAATCTACTCCTAGTACCTCCAGCTTTATTGTTCCGGAGTTTTTCTGTATCTTTTTCAGCAATCTCAGCAGAAGGAACAACTCCCCATAAAAACCACCCACTATAGTATCCAACACCGCTTTATTTATTTATCATCAGCATGTCCCAATTGAAGTACTCATAACTCCATCAGTTGACTCAACATCTATGCAGTGATTGGGTACACCTCTCAAAAAAAAGGTGAATCTATCCCAAGAACTACTAACTCACTCATAACTAATCTCCTGGTATAGCCACAAAGTTTGTTCACTCTGTCTTTATGGATCAGCTTCTTGGAGACCGGGTAGTACGTGCTAATAAAAACATACCTATAGGTTCCAAGTGAAATTGTTGTAAGGGGCTCAGTGAACGATATAGAAGCCTCGCCCGTCAAGTAAGAGAGGAAACACTCTTAAACCTATTAATCCAGTATAAGTCTGGCCTCCCTACACAACTTTTAACCACTGCCCTTACATCTTACTATATGGCATGTGGATCCTCAGAAGCTAGCCCTGAAAACACAACCTCTGGCGTTACCATTTGTATCAGCGACTTGTTTACCGACAAAGGTGTGGCCTTGGTGGCAGAGGGGGCAAGACAAGTTGGGCCCATCGGAGTCTTCTATAATTGTCATAGCCTCTGTAGTATTCTTGGGGCCGGGAGCTGGATTGTGGTCCCCTCTGTTGGTTTTCACCCGGAGCAGTCCAGTACATACAACTGACCATGAACATCAACCGAGCTGCGATAATTCTGGTCGGATCATCATCATTAATTCCCAAGTATTCGATTATGTTGCGTAGTGTACGCTCTATTCATGATCGTATGGAAAAGGGTTCTCTCCTCTCCGTGTATTTGGCTACAGGAAGAGGTTCTACAGAATAAAAAACACATAACAACAATAAAATCAAGAAAGCTCAACTAACTATAAGAATACGTTTTAAGTAATCTACAGCACTTTCCCCCCCAGCAGGGTAAAAAATTTGATCGCTCAACCTTACTCTCCAATAAGACGTAAAAGCGGGCTCCCGTATCCAGTAAGAACCCAACAATGAGGTTGGTATCGTTCCACGGGAAAAATAGTTTCATACTAAATTTTAATCTATATTTACTACTATTTAGGTCAATTATTTTCCTTGGAAGAAATCAATAGCAATAAAAGGGTTTTTTTTCTTCCTTACTTCTAAATGAATGAAATAACTAGCTAAATTAGAGGAGACAACTAACAAGCGTCAAATTTTGAGTTTTCAAAATCACTTTATAAGTAACTAGGGTGACGTGTTCCCCCACAGGTCATAACTTTATAATTCTAACTATAACCATTCTTTCCTAGTATCTTTCTTGCCTGCAAAGTGATAATTTATGTATTCTCAAATCCCTATCCCGCATCTAGAAAATTTCCACTCCGCAACCTTGGTTCGGCTACGTGTGTTGCTATATTAACCCTTTACCTTTACCTCATATTAATCAGCATATTCGATATTTGACTAAGTTATTACCCCTTGTACCAATCAATCTAGCCTATTAGATAGAATACAACTAAATCTATGTTGATAATTCTTTCCTATTATATACCTCCTTGTTCCGCTAGTAGCATTAAGGCGAGTTCGAAACGTTAGCCATCCGTTACGAAGGACTTCTAGAAAAAGAATTATCCATACATGCAATACACTTTTCTACACGTGTTTATTTTATTAGTTTTACCTCATATTTTCCTGTGGTTCCCACATCCCTATGTTATGGAATTTATTACCCATATCATAATTAAATATTCATATATATAGATATAAGAAATTCAGTACACTTACTTCAATGAGAAAGATAAAATCCAGCAATTTACTTATTAATCGACAAAATCACCAAACAATCAACTCTACAGAACACTGTAACAATCGAAAGTGTAATAATCAAAATAATATCCTCACAAATAATATAACATAAAAGTGTCTAATAACCAAGAGTCTCACAAAGAGTCTAAAAATAAAGAGTCTTACCCCAAAAAGGAGGTTTTTCGAACTATTTATAAAAAATAAAAAATTAATTAAATAAGGACTCTATTTGCTGGAAATCGATCAAAACGCGGATGGGTCGACGAACCTCGCGACGGATCGTCGTGGTCACGACGGACCATCATGGATTCCGTCGTCCCATACTTGTGCAATTTCTTCTACTACTCTTTTCATTACCCTCGACAGAAGGTATGACATATCGTCACAGGCACAACGGTCCGTCGAGGATCTTTTTTCCAAAACACTTAAACTCTTGGAATTTGGGTACTGGGACTACTTCTCTGATCTTCATGACGAACAAGCAGGACGGACCGTCATGGCTACGACGGTCCATCACACACTCTGTAACCCCATACTTGGTCAGAATTTCTCATCTTCCTTCAGCAGCTGCACTACGATGCCACCTACGGACTGTCACAACCACGAAGAACCGTCACAAGCTCCGTAGATGGTACTTTTCTGTATTTGTTGCTCAACAACCTCCGCATTCATCTTTTAGACAGATTTCCTACAAATAAAGAGAAACTTACATAAAAATTAGTACAAAAAGGCTTTTAGACACACTAAAACATAAGAAAAAAATATTAAAAATACCGTGAAACCACGGTATATGACTTGACTATACCAATAAGAGGGTTACAAAAATATTCTAAAAGATACACAATAAGTGCCAAAGAGAACAAACAATAGCTGCACGAACAAAAGATAAAAAGAAAGAAACACCACCCAAACCTAGCTTGTGTTCGGGACCTAAAATAGGATATTTCTGACCATTGAATTCAATCTCCATAGGTTAAATCAACCACCAAGATGTCAAGAACACTCATTCCAAATTTCATCCCGATCCAACGGTTAATTATTCAAGAAACACGATCTGAACGTTGCTGCTAGGAGAAAAAGACTGCAACAAAAAAACCCTTTTCCTTCTTTCTTTTCTGTTGTTGAAATCTCTCTAAAAAACACATTTTATGTTCTAATGTATTTCAAAGACAATATCAATGAGCAATTAATTATTCTCTCAAGACCATTCTCTAGTTATAAAGTTGTGCTTTTCCTTACAAAGCCAAAACCCACTACACTTTTCCTAATAGAATTGGAAACCAAATAAAGAGAATAATTCCAATCCTTTTTCAAGTAGGATTAGGACATGGTCCTTTGGCTGGAACATTGGCAATAGCCCAAAAAACTCCCCCTCCAGCCAAGGTGCCTAATGGACTTCAAGTGGTTGATCTCATGGCAGGCCTTTCATTGCTGTGTGCGAAACTTATACAAATCTCATGATATCTACGTTCACCACTTCGTTAAAGCATATCTTGAAGGATTGTTCATCAGTGTGTATCTTTTCAACCTCAAATAATTTCTCTATAGGGCCATGTCTATTCAATGATATTTTTCTACTAATATCCTTGGACTTAGAATGAAAGGTTAGAGTGTTGGGTATAAATATAGCATTGCATTATCACAAAATAAGGACAAATCTTGATTGTTCAGAAAATACGATCTTATAATCTCCTTCATCCAAAGCAATTTTCCTAGCACCTCAGTAATGGGCAACATTTCGGGCTTCTGTGGTAGATAGAGGCTATGCAACTTCGAAGTATTGATTGTCAAGAAATAGCTCCCCCTTCAAAAATTGATCAAATAGCCAGGAAGTGGATTTTGAATTGTCAGATTTCCTTCCAAATCAGAGTCCGCGAGCATACAGTTCAGACTGACACTACCAAAACCACAACTCATATCCGAAGTTACCCTTAAAAATATCGTATTATCCATTTCACTTTTTTTTTGTCCCCCCCAATGTTTTCAGGATTGGAAAGACATACTGCTAACGGTCCAAACAAAACTGTGCAATATTTGATGTAGTTGCAACATCATAGCATTACATCAAATACCAATCTGCGGGTGAGAATGTGGAATGAGAATGTGGCATACTTGACAATCTAATTTTATTCTCCGTCATTAGTCGCATTGCAATTTGAGTCGTCTCAACTTAAATGTTTAGCAAGAGGTGTAACTAACCACTTTTGTCTCTGTCATGTTTTGAACTCTGAGTTACTTTCTCAATATACTCCTTTTGGATAGAGATAACTTGCTTCCTTGTGTCTATCCGATAGATTTGTATGCCTAAGATCTTCTTGGTGGCCCCAAGTCCTTCATCGCAAACAAACGTTAACTATAGTCTAAGGACAACAATTCTAGATTTTTTTTTTGCAAACAATCAGACATATCATTCACACCAAGTAGTAAGATTATAAAAAAAACATCATCAGAGGAACTTTCTGAAAGAATACACAATGATCTGAAGAATGTTTTCTTGTATCCTGATTTTTAATGACATATTCAAAAAACTTAAGTACCACTGGATGGAGCTTGTTTCAAGCCATACAAACTCTTCGCAATTTCCAACATGGTTTTCGTCCTTTAACTACAAAACTTTCAAATGGTCATGAGGATTCTTCCTCTTCTAAAGCACCCTGAAGAGAGGAAAGTCTTGAAATCCACGGCTCAACCTCTAAATCTAGACTTGCAGTAAGGATAGAACCATTACAAAATAGAGGACATTTTGACAAAACAGAGAGAGAAAATTCATCAAAGTCAATTCCCCTTCTTTTACCTAAATCTTTGCGACTAAGCTAGGCCGTGATCTAGGGATGAACAATGTATGTTGATCTGCTTTAATCTAAATATCCATTTATTTGTTAAAGCTTTCTTACTTTTTCGGTAAACTCCACTGCTCATTATGTGCCCATTACGTGAAGTGGACTTCATCGCATATTCTATGGCTTCTACCCACATTATCTCTATGAGGATCTAGCATGATTTTCATAACCGTCAGGTTTCTCCCATGTCAGTCCAAGAGGATAACTCATTAGGCGGAATGACGTGTTGATCTTCGCTTTCTAGAAGTAGAGCTTCTATTAGAGGTTTCTGGATTCATTCAAAGTGGTTATCTTACACCGAGTCGGCGGATTATTAACACAACATCATAAGTAGGAAACATTTATATGTTCTACACCTGATCATTATTCTGGATTAATTACCTTGGGGTTCCTCATTGCAAAGAGTATTAATAATAGGAATTGGATCAACATTGAACTAGCTCTCATTAGTATGAGAATCTATTTTCTCAGTTCTTGTTCATATCTTCAATAGTTTGATCTTCAAAGAAACACAACACACGTGCTAATTGAGTTTCTTACCACTTGGATCATAAAAGCGGATATCCAAAATCATCTTGACCATAACCAATGAAGATGCATTGCTTAGTTTTACATTTCCAATTCGACCTCTTTCATCTTTTGGAACATGCAACACAAGCTTTTACACCCCAAACCACTTTCAAGTGACATAAGAAACACCTTATCAAACCAAAACTGATGTTTGGAAACATCCACCATCCAAAAACAACAACAGGAGACCAATTGATAACATAAGCAACTATGTTAAGTGCTTCATCCCAAAAAGAATTTGGAAGTTTAGCCTCTGAAAGCACAGATCTAACTCTCTCAAATAAAATTCTATTCATCCTCTCTGCCAAACCATTAACATCTCCGCCCCTTTTCCTTCCTTGAGAACTGTCCACAATATCACTAGGTTTAGCTATATTTTTCATTCCAGCATCATTGTACCTTTCAGCCTGCTCATTATCCATTGTGCTATCCTTAAACTTGGATCTCTTGTCCTTGTTTACACTCCTTTTAACACCAGGAGTTCCTACATTTGTATCCACAAAATTCAAATCACGTTTCTTCTTGTCTTTCTTTTTCTCTTGGTTATCTTGTTTCAACAGGTTGTATTTATTTTCACTACTTATTCCAACCATGTCCCAAACCATTTACAACTATTTCGGTCTGTCTTCTCCCCATTTTTGTATCTATGCTCTATAAAACCTTCTTTTCTATTGGATTGTTGCATGATTTCCACTTTTGTTGAGTCTTCCGCGGCTGTTCTCGTACCAGTAGGATTCTTCTCTGTTCTATCGTTTTCCTTCCTTTCGACATGTCTTCTTTTATTTTTGGATAATATTCTAGATTCAAAACAAAACATTGTTCCTCATTGTGTCTTTGAATTATCCATGTATGACAATACTTTGGCACATAATTATACTTAATTTTGATCCATTCTTCCATTACTTCCTCACTGTTTCTCCTCATTCAAATTTTAATCCGTTTTAAGAATTCTTTGAGTAGATTTACATCCACCTTAAACTCTTGCACAAACTTGGCCTCGTCTTATTATTGTGACAAGTCTACTGTAGTGATTTTCCAATGCTAGTGAAAGCGAAAAACATACTTCTTCCCCAAAAATAAAATTTTGGGGGTTTGGTTTTTTGAAGCGATGGAAAAGATTCCATGCAATTGTATTGTTGTGTCCTCCTCGATTGAACACTGGATCCTATTTCAGTGTTATCATTGGAAAAAAAAGACCAGTTTATTCAGTGTGATTGTAAAAGTTGGGTTAGATAATAGGTGTACGTAATCCTCCAATAATGTCTCTTATGAACAAATGTATATTATTAAAGGCAACCCATTATTGTTTTCCCTTTACTTCACATGGTTAGGGATCAATATTCTGAGAGTCTGTGTGTGAGGCAACCATAAACCTATATGAAAACTTGCCAATCAATGCATATTCCAGATTCCGTTTACGATCAGATGCGTTTACTTCTTTAATTCTCAAAATGGACTAGTGGTTCTCCATGTAGGTTATAGGTTTGAGTGGTAAGCCTTAACGTTTGTTTTTGAATCTTAGGGATTACACATATGTTAGGCGGATGGACGTTACCAAGTCACCTACCTCAGATGGATGGTGGATGCTGCCGAGGCGGCCATTGGAGCGTCTAAAAAAACTATGAGTTTAACGGTGTAGGCGTACGTTTCCTAGAGAGAATTTATGAATGTTTATAGTTATTTCATCAATTATACCAAAATAAAATTGATATTCACAAAATCATTTGAGATTCTTTCTATTCATCTTCAAAGCACAAATCTTTAGCAAGTTCTTCTTTGTTGAAAATATTTTTGCTCCTCTTCGTCGCAATTTTTAGCAAATAAGTTACTTAAATTTGAAATACCTCGAAACAACTTCAGTATGATCGAGAAACTTCTCATGTTTAGTTCAGATTATTATAACTACATTGCATATATGACAATTGTTAGTGTAAGATTTTCTCCTACAGGAAAAATATCATAAAGAATATATACATCAACAAACAAAGAGAATCAAAGCTTGATGATCAAAACTAAAATAAAGATATCATAATAATTAGTGTTTTTTTTCTTATTAGAAAAGATAGCAAAAAAATATAATAAAGAAAATTCTAATGTTTAATTTAGATGATCAAAACTAAAATGAAGATATCATAATTATTAGTGTTATTTTTTCTTATTAGAAAAGACAGTAGAAAAAATATGTACATTAACAAACAAATAAAATCAAAGCTATATGGTTAGCCTGTAGTTCAAAATACATATTAACAAAACACAATAGAAAAACAGGTTCTCGTAACACAAAAATCTAAAGAACCCCCAACTTTCATAACAAAATGATAGATTTTCAAACACTTCTAACACCCATTGACCTAAAAATTTATGAATGTCGTTTGGATCAACTGATAGATATCATAAAAATAAAACAAGAAAAAAACATTGATTACTTATCCAAACATAGGACGCAAATATAACTACATTCTTCAGAGAAAAAAACATAATTTTTTTTCTAGCTCCTATAACATCAACCATAAGAAAAGAGAAGTTGAAGGTTAATGAAAAAAAGGAAGAAGAGAATTTGGGGGTCAGCTAGATTCCTCGGCTATCTGTGCGTGGTCATTTTTTTCCACCTCCTTCCATGCCATGGGGGCGTAACGAAAAAAAGAGAGTGTAGAGTGTTAAAGAAAATGAAAGATTTTTCTATTAAGGATTTTTGTAATAGATGAGGGCAACGGAATTAAAAGTTATACTTTTGGGTTGGAGAAATACTTTTCTTGGAACCACAATCAGTACTTATGAATGCTGACCACACACTAAACAATCCTGTCTTTTTTCATAACCCGACCCCCAATTTTCTCTTCGATGGTTCATGTTATCACTAAACAAAAAATTTTGACTTTCTATATAGGAGGTAGCGATTTCCGCCCAAGTTGGACTAATGATGCTATTTTTTTCCGGTTTGGTTTGTATAAATATTTCAATTAATTCAAATGACAATCATTTTAAGTCAGGTGGGTGCTAGAATTGTTGTTGAAAAATCTACAATGTGTTATGTTCCTGATAATTCTTCACAATTTTGGTGTTAAGAAAACATGTTGGTTTTGTGGTTGTGCTTTATTCTTTGGGATAATCAAACAAGATTTGATTTTCTTTGTTGTTTCATGAATATATTTTTCTACTCACTTTTTTTTTAACAAGGGAAAAAAAATAAATCAACAGTTGTCATTATCGGCAGTTTTTTGATAATCTTAAACTAACCTTGAGATTTTCTTGATTATTAGTGATGTAGCCGCAAGTTATTCCATTTCAAGAGACTCATACTACAAAGTGCAATGAGAAAAAAAAAAAGGCCACAATAAACTATTTCAACAAAGAAGAACTTGTAGAATAGTGGTCTTGAATGTTTAAATGGAGGGAGAAACTCATGATTTTTGACTTGGGCAAAGGTCTTTGCTAAAAACTAATTTATGTTCTTTATATGATGAAATTAACTAGAAACATGGTTGTTATTAAGAATTTTTTTTTACGTAACCAGGTACTATGTTATTTCAGAAAAGATAAAAAATAAAAAAATTGATTTTCTTAGCAAAAGGACTTGCTCATATTACAAACATGAGGCTCTCTTCATTATTACATTGAAAAAACCACCAATATTGATCAAAGCTCTACCTTGTGAAAAATCGTTTAGAACCGTCTCGTCGCAATTTGTAGTAATTACTTTGTTGAAATTGAATTACTAAAGACCCCAATTCACGTTAACAAGAAAAATTCATATGTGAGTTCAGTCAATCAAAAACAAAAAAATGCATATATGATTAATATTAGTATAATTTTTGCCTTTAAAAAAATTAGCCGAAAAAATATATAGATTAAACAAACAAAACAAAACCAAAAAGCTAGATGAATAGCCCAAGAGATTAAAATAATATTAACAAACACAATAGAAAAGAGGTTTTCTTAACACAAAAAGTCTAGGGACAAAACTCCCAACAATCATAACCAAATTATAGATTTCAAACCACTTTTATCACCCGTTGATCTAAAAAATTATGGAAATCTTTTGGATTCACCGAAATATATCTAAAAAATAAATAAAAAAACACATCAGCATTACGAGTCAAACATAGATGTAAATCCCTACATTGCTTCAATAGAAAGCTGAATTGTTCTCTGCAATACCATCAACCCCATTAGAGAAGAGAAGTGTGGGTAATGGAAAGAAAAAGAGAGAAAAGAATTAAGGTGGTTAACGAAATAAGAGAAAAATTGAGTGTAAAGAAAATAGAAATATTTCATTAAGGTTTTTTTAATAGAAGAGTCCAATGAACAAAAGACTATACTTTGGGGTCGTTAGGGTTGGAGGAATCTTTTATTGGATACAAACAATCAGTCGCTTATGATTGCTGACCACACAAATCAAAACAATCCTCATTTTTCTTCAATGCACGTCCCCAATTTCTCTCTTCTTCTCTACACCAAATCTCTCTTCTTGGTTCATGTTTCAGTAAAAAAAAAATTAACTGCTATTATAACAAAGGTACCATTTGTTTTCTGGTTAGGACAATGATGTTGATTTTTTTTATTTGTATGACATATTCCGATTAATCAAAAATGACATTTACGTTTAAGGTCAATGGGTGCTAGAACTATTTAAAAAGCGGTAATTTGTCATGATTCTTGCTATTTCATCAGAATATTGTGTAAATGAAAATTATGTTTTGTGTTCTGCTTTCTTAAGAATATTTTTATTTCTTTGGGTAAATTATCACGGCTTTAATTTCTTTGTCTGTTAAGAATATAGTTTTCTGCTATATTTTCTAAAGAGAAAAATTGAAACAACCAATTGTCATATCTGCATTTTAATTTTATCATCTTACTAACCATGAGAATTTTCTTGATGATAGTGGATATTGAGTCTTAAGTAATTCAATTCAAGAGACTATCTACTACAAGTTACAACGGAGAGGGGCAGTATATTTACAACAAAAAAAAACTGTAGAATATTGCTGCTTGAATTGCCAAAGATGGAGGAGAGACGCTCATTTATAGTGACAAAGGGCAAGTCATTTTGCTACACAAAAAAATTTTGTTTTTGTTTTAATTGATTAAATTAAAACTAGAAACATGGTTTCTATTTTCGAAACATTTTATGATAACTATGTTACTAGTTTATTTCATCAAATATACCAACTGTAAAATTGATTTTCATAGCAAAAGACTTGATCATAGTCAATAATATTAACTCTCTCTATCTCTACATTGAAAACCAAAATCTTGATCAAGTTTTTTTTGTTGTGAAAATCTTTTTATTCTTTTCATTGCAATTTGTGTAATAATGAGGTTCTTGGAAATGATTACCCAAAGGCGTTCACTATAAATCAAGAAAAATATTATGTTCAATTCAGATGATCAAAATTAAATGCAGATATGATAATTATATGTGTAATTTTTTTCTTTAGAAAAAAATAAGCATAAACAATATTATACATTAACGAACAAAAGAAAAACAAAGTAATGATTAGCTCAAAGATTGAAATTACATATAACAAGATACAATAGAAAAATTGGTTTCCGTAATGCCAAATTCTAAAGAACTCCCAACATCATAACAAAATTATAGATTTTCAATAACTTTAGCATCCATTGACCTAAAAAAATTAGAATGTTGTTGGATTAAATGAAGATATCATAAAAATTAAAAAAATGAAAAAATATCAGCCAATACTGTCCAACATAGACGCAAATCCTATATCTTCAACAAAAAATAAATTTTTAATTTTATCAAGCAATAACATCAACCATAGGAAAGAGAATTGGGGTAATGAATAAAAGGAAAAGGAATTGGGGGTAATGAAAAAGAGAGTATTGAGTGTTACAAGAAAATATGAAGATGTGCTATTAAGGTTTTTTTAATAGAGAAGTTTCAACCTGAACAAAGTTATACATTTTGGAATTAGAAGAATTTTTCTTGGAACACACAACCAATTACTTGTTGAATGTTAGCACACACTAAACAAGCCTCTCTTTTTTCATTACAAGACCCCTAATTATCTTTCTTCATTACCCACCAATTTCTCTCTTCTTATGGTTCATGTTATCACTAACGAAAATTCTGGAACCTTTTATATAGAAGGTGAGAGTGTTCCATCTAGGCTTGACTAATGATGTGATTTATTTTTAGTTTATTTGTATGGCTATATAGAATTAATCAAATTGACATTCATGTTTAAGGTCAATGGGTGTTAAAAGTGTTTGAAAATATTTGTTATAATTCGTGCTATTTTTTGAATATTGTGTTAAGAAAAACATGTGTTGCGATTATTCTTTGTTAGTAGGTATTTTATTCTTCGGGCTAACCATCAAGCTTTGATTTTCTTTGTCTGTATCATGAATATATTTTTCTACTCTTTTTGTAGGATGGAAAAAATTAAACCAACAATTTTCATATCGACATTTTAGTTTTGATCGTCTTAACTAACCATGAGAATTTTCTTGATTATAGTTATGTGAGTCTCAAGAAATTCAATTTTAAGAGACTCATTTAGTGAAAAGTGTAATGAAGAGGGGCAATAAGATTTTCAACAAAGAAAAACTTGTAGAAGATTAGTACTTTGAATGTAAAGATGGAGTAGAGCTCACGATTTTTTACTATGGGCAAATACTTTTGATAAAAAAATAATTTTATTTTTGTTTAAATTGATGAAATAAATTAGAAACGTGGTTATCATTTTAGAAATTTTTTATGATAACCATGTTACTTGTTTATTTCATCAAATACACCAAATCTAAATTGATCGTATTACAAAGGACTTTCTACTACTCACAAAACATAATCTGTCTTATCTTAAAAAATTGAAAACACCAATATTCAGCAAGCTCTTCTTTATTGAAAATCTTTTGTTTTGACCCTCTTCATCGCAATTTGTAGTTAATGGACACTCTTGAAATGATACCAAAGACCTAGGTCACTATAATGACAAGCAAAATTCATATGTTCAGTTTAGATGAATTAAACTAAAATGCATATATGATAATTATTAGGGTAATTTTTTTCCTTTTAGAAAAAGTATCAAAAAAGAATATACATTAACAAATAAATATATCAATGCTAGATGATTAGCCCAGGAATTGAAATACATATTAACCAAACACAATAGAAAAATAGTTTCTCCTAACAAAAATTTCTAAAGAACTCTCAACAATCATAATAATATTATAAATTTCAAACACTTCTATTATCAATTTTTTCACACCCCAAGCTACCCCCAAGATGCAGACACGGAACCTAGGACCACAAGTCTCCTAAGCTAACCCTGTTGTAATGATTATGAACATACTAAAGATAATAAATTATTGCGAAAACTAAATCATAATTTATAATAAAAAGATAAGGAATACCCATATAATAAATGTGATATAATATGAAAATGATGAGTTTAATACAATAAAGTTACTAACTCAAACTGGACATGAAATACTGGGACAAGCCCCAGCTAAATCTAGCAAAAACTAAAACTAAATGACTAAAGACTGAAATGGAACTCATGAATTGTTTGTCTCGGAGAATGAGGGGACCCCCATTGGTCTGCTGACTCGAGATCAGAAAGGAAATCGATCTTGCGTGATCTAAATGCTGAGAGAATCTGAACCTACATCGCAGGATAATATGTAGCGACGTATGAGTTAGCAAAGAGGAGTCAAAAAAATAAATGAAAAAAATGAATGTCAAAAGATGTGAGGGTTTATTGAGGATTGAACGCGTTGACCTAATGATGTTTAAAAAACCATTGAAAATAAAGGATGTAAAAATAAAATGTGGTGAAGGGGATTCAAATCATCGTATTGGATGGAAAATGTAACTCAAAATTAAAAAAAAATTAGAAATTAAAGGATTAGGATTTGAACCCACCACCTCAAATAAGATTTAAGGAAGAGTAAAGAAAATAAAAGAAAATTGTGAGGCGTGTGAATCGAACCCACGAACCTAGGTAGTGAAGGAGGAGTAAAGAAAAATGGAAAAGAAAGAAAAGTGAAGGCGTGGGAGAACCACGACCTCTAAGTCATGAATGAGTGTTCACAAGGTAATGAACGAAATAGATTGTAAGGAATGGGAAAAAACCGAACCCACAACTTCCTGGCAGATTAAGGAGAAAATTTAAAAGAAAGTAAAGAGGTGCTGTGGGGGTTGACCAACAAACCCCTCGGCCAAAGGAGAAAGAAAAATTTAAAGGATGATGAAAAATAAAAGTAAAATGAGGTTGTGGGGTTTCTATACCACATCCTAGTAGTTCCATTCCAAAACCGAAAAAAATGTATGTAGAGAGAAATTAAGGGAAAAAAAAAAATAAGGCATGGGGGCTTCGAAAAGGGTCCCTAAGTCGTACTATAACGAGAATTGACAAAAACATTAAGGGTTGTTCAAGGGATGTTGAAAACTAGGTTCCATGCCCAAATCATATTTTAAATAAGTAATAACTGGAATTAATGTCAATTAATAATCTTGCCTACTTAGACGAAATTGAGATCTTGGCATACAAAAAAAGATGCATAAGTCTGGTACCACATAATCTAAGCAATCTATTTATACGTAAACAACGAATGATGAAGCCTAATGGTTTTATGATCTATCCATAAGGTCTAATATAAACTTTTGAAAAAAATTAACAGGTGAATCTAAGGATTAAATATGAAATGATGTAACCCTGAAGGGTTAAGTAAGAGTATAAAAAACAACTAAATGGCAATTGGATTGAGAATATGATGAAAACGTGTGTGAATATCATGTATGAAATGATTGATGAAACCCTGAAGGGTTACGTAGAGTTGAAACACAGAAATTGTAAAGTACATAGGCATATAATGAATGAACATTACGTAAAAAGGGGTGAGTTAATTATGAAAAAAATATATGCTAATTTAAGGAATGTTGTCACAACGATATGAGGGGCTATTAATAGATGGGACGACCTCAAATGACCCTAAGTAAATGTTATCAAAATGTACTCACCTATGAGAGTGTAAAGTAAATGAAGAGACCAGTCTCTATGTACACTCAAATGAAAGTATTGATGTTAACACACTTAATATTAATGATGAATGAGAAATCATCTAGTGATATATGATGTTCTCATACTAGAAGTCAACTTCCATGTGTATGAGTTGAATGAAATGGAACTTTATACGGAGCATGGATAAACTAGATATGAGCGGTGATGTCTTCTTTTGGGAAGGGCGGAGGTTCACGTAACTCTCACGAGATGAGATTGTATAGCATGCCGGGTATGGGTCTTCTATATCTCCTAGTCATCAAACCTATACTGCAATATAGGGATCTGGCGGGGTTCAATTCCCATGTAGGCTAGCATCTTTTTGGTCACTTTGGACTGGTGTGATTTCCACCTCTTTTCAGTGTTGGGTTTCATGACACTTGATTTCATGATGCTCACATGATCTATGTCGGTTAGTGTTAAAGTCCCAATGAATGAATGAATTAGGCTAGCGTCAAATGATGCACATAATGAAATGAATGGTACAAAAGGTGTTAGGGAAGGATGACCAAGAGGTGAGTTAGAATCAAGCAATGTCATTTATTCATTCTTGGTCGTTGCACAGTGAATTCAATCTAAGTCTTAAACTACATCCTAGGTATAGCTTGTGTTCACACTAGCCTATGAACGAAATGAAATGAAGTACGTATGAATGAATGAAGAATACTTTGTGTTTTCTAAGGAAGACTCCCTAGTTCAGGTACAATATGTTGAGCCCTCACTTTTGGGAAGTCTTAACGTCAAGTCCATGATTCCAAGGTCTCACGGCATATGAATAAATTATAAGAACAACGTTATGTGTTATATGAATTATAATATGTATTATGTGTACACTGTTGTGTGCTATGTGCATAATGTTAAGTATGATAGTGCATGTTACTCTCATGGCATAACTTTACTAATCAAAATTTTAAAAGTTCACTCACTTTCCTCATCACAATTTATCTAGTCCACTGACTTGACCTGTTTTAATCATATTGCTAGGAAAGAGCTATTCTTACTCATGCATGTCCTTGGTGTGTGCTTACATAAACACATAGTTAGTACAAGTGTGTACTTATACTATACAAATCTAAATTTTTAGGTGCAGGCAAAGGTGGACGCTAAAGCTAAAGGATCAACACTGCAGCATTTCGAACGTCGAGTATTCATCTGGACTTTGTAGGCCTTTTATGCTTTCGAGGATGCTTGCCATTTACATTCTAGGTTAGTTTTAGTATTGAGATAGTGGAGTATGTTCCACTAGCGTTTCTTTCCCGTTTTTGTTCAGACATTGTATGGGTGCCATTTTGGCAAGTACAACTTTATAGTTATGATAAACTGCTTCTTTCATTTGATGATATTAATGTTAGATGGTTGATGGTGAACAATTATATCTGTATACAAGTTTTAAGCAGTTAGGAAACAAAAAGTTCAAATTTTCCGCTTAAAAATTAACCTAGTGAAGTAAGAATGACGATGTGGATTGTTCTGTGACCTCTGAGAGGTCAAGATTGCGCGTCTCATTTTGGTGTCGAGATTCGGTCGTATGAAAAAGTTTGTTCAGATCCAATGGCAAAATTACAGAAATACTATGTCATCAGACCCCCACTATCCCTCTGATAGAGACTGCATGCTGGGTAGGAAAATTTCCTTCTTCTGATCTTATCGCGTCGTTCTAATGTTTGACTTATTGATGTTTGAGTGTGTCTAAACAGCATATCCTTGTTGTTACAGAGAATGAACACTACAGAGCTATGGTCACGATAGAGGAGTAGATGCTGAGGGGGACAATCAAGTCCACCCCAGGCTCCCGATGAAGGAGTAGTAGTCGTGCAGTAACTCTGCTGGTTGACTGATGGTCGAGGGTGAGGGCCATGCTCTAGCCCAAATGGCCACATGCCACACATGAAAGCTCAAGACATGACAAGCCATGTGAACCAAAACAGACGAATGTTAACAGGGGAGAACCTACCAGTTTACGTAGCATGCTGCCAGGCAACAAGGTTTACAAGGATGAATTCCTCTATTCACTTGGTGTTTTTTCCAAGACTTCAGAGGGGAATCCCAGGGGAGTATCTTCTGAAGTTGTGAAATTATCCAGGTAGGCCACTTCTCTTGTGTCTAACAACAAAAACAGATGAGTAGATTCTTGACAGGGATTGTTGAGGATGTCGAGTAGGAGTGTAGGGCAGCTATGCTGCATGATAGCATAGATTTTTCCAAGCGTATGGTCCATGTCAAGCAAGTGGAGGAAAGCAGGAAGAGGAAGCAGAATAGGGCAGGGAACAGGTCAAGGCAAGCTGAGAAGAATTTTTCAAGGAACAATAGTACTGAAATAAAGGATAAGCCCAGGTTTAAGAAGGAACTCTCCCACCAATGGGAGTCAAGTTCATCCAACGATTTCTACGATAGAAATTCCGAGTCCAAAGTTAAGAGAAACAATAAAGTAGATAAACCTCAAGAGAGACCACCTTGCAAGAAGTGTGGAAAACTACATCGAGGAGAGCTTATGATGGGAACTAACGCTTGTTACAGTTGTGGCAAACCGGGTCACATGGTGAAGAATTGTTAGCTTAGGAAAAGTTAAGAACAAGGGAAGGAGAGAGTTTAGTATAATGGTCCAAGTGAAGAGGCTCCAAGGAGGCAACGATTTCTCACTCAAGTCTAGGAGTGTAGGGGAAGTCACCTGTGATAAAGTCTCGGGTGAGTAGCCTTAATTAGTCCTTCAGGTTTTTGATAGTTATGGTGCGTATTCACTAGTATGAGGTTAATATGTTTGATTCATCATGTTGGTTGCTGATTTGTATGATTTAGATTTAACCTTTATGTTTGTTATGTTGATGGAGACAGGTTAGGAAAGAGTTCCTTAGTCTGATTAATGTGATGAAAACTACTAGTAGGTTCGAGGATGTGCACCATCATGTTAATATGTAAATCAGATAGATATTCACCAATGGGGGAGTATTGGATTATATATGCATGCGTACGTTCTACAAAGGATTATTTATTGTTATTAAAGAGGGTGTCATCGGGGAACAATGTTCTTAAGTGGTTATAGTAACAACCTAAAAATGGATAGATAAGAAATGCTTCATGTGCATGAAGGGACTTAGGATTTAGACCAGGTTCACACGGATTAATGCTGCGTAGAACCAAGGAACTTGGAACACTTGTTACAGAAAAACATACTTTGGGAGTAGTTACTTGATCATGGAATGTTGGGTCAAAAACCTGTAGGGATCTCGAATACGAAGATACTTGAAGGAGTCTTTACCGGATTTAAAAGGGAAAATCCTTAGGTTTGGAAGGTCTAGGGGTTAAAATGGTCTTTTTCCAGGCTCTAATTAGTATCGTATTTAATTCTAAATATAGAATAAGTATTTAATAATAAGGTTGGTGGAGGGGTATTTTGGGGAGTGAGGGCGAAATTTGGGACACTTAAAGTGAAGTCTTGCTCACCAAGTTCGAAACCTAGGATGAACAAATGTTTTAAAGTGATTTTTATTTAATATACTGAATTGATATAAATAATTAATTCTTATTATTCATTATCTGATTTAACATAAAATAAAAATAAGATTTTTATTTAATAAACAAAACCTTATTGACTAAGTACTATAACTAGACTCCTAAGCCTCCGACAACTCCCACTCTCACACGTTTATCTCTCCACTCTCACGCTCAATCTCTCTTATTTTTCTCACGTATTTTATCTGCCAAAATAAAATAAAAAATCATATAAATTAAACCATGTTCTTCAAACTTGAAGAACTCACACGAAATCACAAGAAAACAAACGTTAATCGCACAATAGTCTAAGCGAGGTTGTCATTCGAATGGAGTTGATATTGAGGAGTCTTAGATGCGTTCTTGGGTGAAATTTTTGGGCAGCAAGTCAAGAGTTTAACGTCAAAAAGGTACGGGTTCTCTTCTCTCTTGGTCCATTTCCCAAGTGACCCCTTTAGTTTCAGAATATTTATTCTGAAAATAACGATTGTTCCCTGTTGCATGTCCATGTCACTTGCTCCCATTGAATCATAGGTTGGTTATGTTTGCTGGTAGGAAAAGAGGGATGAAACGTATTTTCGTGATGATTATGTGTTTATATGTATGTTTGGAATTATGTGACTTATGTTGATGTTTCCAAAAATGTAACTACGTGTGTATGTGTGTGTTGTTGTTGCTATTGTTAATGGTTTAGGACTTGAAATGGCATGATAGTTCTTTATATTTCATGTATACATGTTAATGTAAATGTGATATTCAGATGAGTTGAATTGTGTCTGATTCGAGGGATAATGTCTCGGATTAACAAATACATAAAGACTCACATAAACATTCTACATGCACTACAAAATTCCCCTAAGAACTAAGGTGTAACTTGATGAAAGGATTCTCAAAAATTAAAAGAAAATTTCCACCTTCTATTGATGAATTTCGGTCAGAAAAGAGGGTTAACAGTTTTTGAAAAATATGAATTAATAAAAGTGAGATCATGGAAGATTAAACCCGTGACCTCACCATGTTAAAAATCCTGAAAATAATAAGTAAAAAAAATGTGGTGAAGGGGATTCGAACCATGGTATTGGCTGGAAAATGTAACTTAAAAGGAAAAAATAACAAATGAGAGGAGTGGGATTCGAACCCACCACTTCTTAATCACATATAAGGAAGAGTAAAAGAAAAAAAATGTGAGGCGTGGAAATCGAACACACGACCTCGAGATAGTGAAGGAGAGTAAAGAAAATGAAAGAAAAGAAATGTTAGGCATGGGAATCGAACCCACGATCTCTAGGCAGTAAAGGAGAGTCAAAGGAAATGAAAGAAAAGAGATGTGAGGCGTGGGAATCGAACCCACGACCTCCTTGGAAGATTAAAGGAGAAAAATTAAATGAAATTAAAGAGGGTCTATGGGGGTTTGAATGCACAACTCCTCGGCCAGAGGAGAAAAATTTAAAGGCAATGAAAAGAAAAAGTAAATGAGGTTTTGTGGGGTTCGATCCCACCTCATCTTAGCCTCCATTAAGCGGATAAATGAAGACGAGAAATGAAGGGGAAAATAAAATGGAAGGCAATGGGGGCTCGAAGTTGGGTCTCAAGCCTTTGGATCAAACCAAAATGAAATAAAAAAATGTTAGTGTTGTTCAAGGGATTTGAAAACGGGTTCCCTTTCCCAAATTTCTATTAATACATAAGTCATATGTGACTTAATGTTCATGAATAATGCTGCCTATTAGATCAAATGAGGATCTTGGCATACATACAAACATGATAAGTCTTGTACCACATAATCTCCAGGAAGAGAATCACTTAAAATTTACTATGAATGCAGCCTCATGACATGTAGGTATTAGATTTCATAAGGTCTAAATACGTTTAAAAAAAAGTGAACCTCAAGATGTATGTGTAATGAAATATTGTAACCTAGAAGGGTTAAGAGTTGTTAAAACATCAAAAAAATTTCAATTCCATGGCATATGATGAAATGAATATTATGTTATGAAATGATGAAAAATTAGAATGGTTAAGTAAGATGTGGAAAACACAAATCGTCAAGTACCATTGGCATATGATGAATTGAAACATTCAAGTAAAAGGGCTTGAATAATTATGAAAAACAAATGTGCTAATGTGAATGAATGTGGGTGACCAACCTGATATGAGGCTCCATGTAAAAGATCTGAGCAATCCAAATTAGCCTAAGTAAATGTTTTCAAAAACGTACTCACCATGAGAGTGTAGTTAAGGAACGAGAACAGCTCTATGTAAAACATCTGAGCGTGAAAGTATTAAGCTTTCACAACCTTCAAAGCTACTGAGACCACGTGAACACGGGGCAGGACCCGAGAAGAAGCGAAATCATCTATGAAACATTATGTCCCTCATAGCTAGAAGCCCAACTTCCAATAAGTATGAGTGCAAATGTAAATGGAAGTTTATACGGAGAACCGAGTAGACTAGCTATTAGATAAGCGGTGATCAGTCTGTGCGGAAGGGCGGACGTTCACGTAACTCTCATGAGATGAGACTTTCAAGCATGCGGAATATGAGTTTCCTTATATCTCCTAGTCTTTGAACCTATATTTCCAATATAGGGATCTGGCGGTGTTCAATTCCCATGTACGCTATCATGTTTTGGGTCACTTTGGCTAGTGATTCCACCTTTTTTCTATATGGGGTGTCATGACACTGGATTTCATGATGCTCACATGATCAATGTCGGTTAAAGTTAAAGTTCCCAATGATTGAACGAATGAGCCCAGCCTCAAATGAGGCACAAATGAATTGAATGGTACCTATGGGTTTTAGGGCAGGATGATCAAGAGGTGAGTTAGACTCAAGCAATAACGTTAGGTCATTCTTGGTCATTGCACAACAAACCTAATGAAAATCTCAAACTACATCCTATGAACGAAATGAAAATGCCGAGTTACTATTAATGAATTGAAGCAAACTCTGGGTGGCTAATGAAGACTACCCTAGTGAGGTCCCATATGTTGAGCCCTCATTTTTGGGAAGTCTTATGTCATGTCCATGATTCCAAGGGGTCATGGCCTATGATTTAATGATATGAAAAACGTTGATTAATATGAATATGATAAGTTCTTTGTTGTATGATGTTGGGTGCTTATGTGGCAAAATATAAGTATGATGGTGCAGTTACTCTAATGGCATGAAAATTTACTAATCAAATATGTGTTAAAAGTTCACTCACTTTCTAACTTTAATTGGCAGTCCACAGACTTGACCTGCTTAATAAGTTTCTAGAAAGAGGTTATTCTTACTCATGCAGTCCTTAGTGGTGGCTCCATATACCCATACTTAGTAAAAAGTAGTACTACCTATACAACCTAAGACTTTTAGGTGCAATACAGTGGACTCTATAGCTACAGACAACACCTGTAGAGATCCGGACATCGAGTATTCATTAGGGACTTGATAGGCCTTCATGCTTTCGAGGATGCTTGCCCATTTACTCTCTAGTTTAGTTGTAGGATTGAGCTATGGAGGTATGTCCACTAGGTTTCTTTCCTGTTTCTTTCAAATATTATATGGGTTCCATTTTGGCAAAGTACATCTTTTTCGTTATAATAAACTGATTCTTTCATTTGATTGATCTTACGTAGCATGAGTTGAGATAGTGAAAAAATATATGTAATCAAAATGTTTAGTAAGCATGTTAGGAAACACAAAAATTCAAATTTTCGCTAAAATTAACCTAGATAAAGTAAGAATGACGTATGTAGGCTTGTCTGTGAACTTGCGAAGAGTCAACATACGGTTCGTCTGGGGTATAGATTCTGATCGTGACTTGTGTACTAAAACATGTTGGGTAGAGTATGCTGAATAAAAACATAATTGAACAAGCTTTAAAAGAAAAATAAAATAATATCACATGATAAACTGAATTCTGAGCTAACTGATGCATGACAATTTATAACATGCTGATGAAACTGGATTACGAAGGCTTATAATAAATGGTTAATGCTAGAGAGTTTTTACTGAAATTTGGGATATACTATAAACCGATGCTAAAAACCCCACATGAGCTAAATGTGGGTCCGATGGTATAAGCCTCATCGAGACTACCAAATATTACCCCGCCAAAGGTATAAAGGCATGCTGACATGATCACTAAACTGATGCCCCCAAAGAGGGGACTTACACATACTTGGCTAGTTAGTTCCAGGGGACGGGACTATTGGGTACGCTTAAATCAGTCCAGCTAGGTAGTATTCTACTCCCAATGAATTCTGTAAATGTACTTTTACGTATGAGTTTTTAAATACTTGGGGATAGCTTGAAAACTGAAAATGCAACAATTAATCTGGTGGAATTATGTGCATTTATAAAGAGGCATGATATTTGAAATGTCTGAAATATCTGGACCTAGCATGTGTAATTCATGAACCTCAAGAAATACAAAGCTAAGTTCTAAAATCATTAAAATATTTGAATAAATAAAAAAGATAATCGATTTGAACATAAAACTAATAAATTCATAGAGTTTTATCAAAGTTCTAGAACCCAAAGGTTTAATCATGACAAGAAAAGACAATCAAGATTCGACAGAAAAATAGGGAACCAAGGGTGAAAAAAAGGAAAACAATAGTGAAATCCCCACATACTGGTGATGAAAAATCCATAGAAAATACTTATGTGTCGGGGAGGGATGGAACGGCTTCAAACTGATGTGGTGTTATTAAACTAGGTTCTTGAGCTTTTCTCTTCTCTTGGTTCTAAATTCTAAAGATTTGATTTAAGACTTTAGTGATATGTTTTAATGATATTTCTAGCTTTAACTACCTAAAATATGACGATTTAGGCGAGGGTCAAAAACATGTAACTTATGATTTGAAACAGAGTGGTAAATGTAAAAAGACTAAGCCCTAATCTCACCCTATATATATATTTTTCTCTTTTGAGTTCAGTGGCAATGGGGGATTTTTTTTTGATGGGAGAAGTTTGGAGATACAAAATAGGGTTGCGCAAAATTTAACAGAAATAGAATATTTTTTAGGAAACAACTCAAAACATTAGTCATCAAGACACAAAATTTATACAGAGTTAAAACAAAGAGGCCAGAACTCTGGATTGTAACGCTAGTTTTTGGATTGGGTTTCTCCAAATACGCAAATATTCCAGTAATCGAGAGGTGGATGTTGTCTCATCATAACTCATAGTAGTCCGTGTTCGCTGCCTGAAAAAGGTAGTGTCGTCTTCTTTATAATTTATTTTTGCATCCTTTCTTGTCTGGAAATATTAATTTCATATTTTGAAAGCTTTTTGTTTTGTGTATCTTTGTTGTTAGATTCTCCTCAATTTATAATTCTTGATATGATTTATATCTATATGTTTAGTTTCGTTCATTGAGTTGTATGTAATGATACAGTTAAAGTATGGATTACACTAAAATGTGTGTCCTTCTTTGAATCATGGGTTCGATGTGCCTCTATGGCCCTTCCTATTTTCGTTCGTTTGGCCTTGTAGTTGTGATGAACCTTCTCGTATGTGCATCTTTGTCGGTCCACTTGTCGATCCTTGTTGATTAAAGAATTTAGGATGGAAGGTTTGTTTGTTGGGGTTGAATATCAATCTATTTATTGTCATTTTAAAGTTAGTCAATCATTTGTTTTCCATAAGTTAAAGCCCTTACCTTTGTCAACATTGCTTATTTAAGTAAGGAGTATGTTAGCATGATTGTAACTCCCATGTTTTTCTTGACTCCTATATCTTAGTCGAAATTAGTAATCATGTGCTCGGATGAAAAGGATGTTGTTTTCGACATGTTCAGAAGTGGTGAATCATATTTTTTCTATGTTTCTCTCCCGTTGGGTTTTGATTAATGTATCTGTATGTAGATGATTTGGATGGATTTGATTTGGTTGTATTATCTTCCCCCATGCGTGTTTCATAAGATTGCAACTGCATTTAAAATCTTTTGTTGAGGATCGACCAGCAGAGGATCGATTAATAAACAGGAACAATGGTTCATATATACTCTCATATGTTGCTGTTTTTGATATTGTATTATATAGTTACTCTATGATCAACAAAAGTGACACCAAATCTTTTCGTTAAAAAATCTTGACATTTTGCTAACACCCTTTCTTTATGCAGATGTGCAAATATGTCAAAGTTGTCAGAAACTCTTATGTCTTTCCCCGGTTATTGATCTGCCTCGATTTATTCTTTTAGAAAAAGCCATGATAAAGTATTGGAGTCCTTAATTTTGGACGATCCGCTTCCTGGTGAAGGTTAATTTTCAAGGTTTGTTATTGTTTTTAAATTTGGCATAGTTTTTCGCATTCATATAGGGCCATCCTTAGTGTCTAAATCATTGTATTGTGCTTTGCTGAATGTGTCACTGGTCTCTTGCTCATTTATGTTATTACAGCTATGAGTAAAATTGTTCGGGTATACTTGATGCGTGCTTGTTTAACGTGTGGATCATCTTGGTGCATTCATTCTATCGTTCCATGTTGTTAGTAGTCGGGGCTTTTTTTATTAAGTTCCCCTTTCGGGTAATATGTATTGCTTATCTCAAATACGGATGAGTGGTGTCTTTCCTAAGTCCCGTTGTGAGTGTAAACCCCAGGAAGAGAAAGAAAATTTTCTATAATCAACCAGAGAGGATTGGTTTACTTAAAAATATATAATAGAAAAAAAAATACCTAAGTACGAAAAAAATCAATTAATCCTATTAATTTAGGAGAAATTAATTTTTTCTATCATAGAGTTGCCACTTATTTTTTTAAATTGAAAATCAAGAAACGAAAATCTCTTATATTACTTTTCAAATAGGATTTTACTGATAAAAATCGATTTTTTGAACAAGGGTTCGAAGTTCCAATATACCCTACCGGGGAAGGTGTGAGGCATCGAAAATTTTCTTAACGCGGTGACAGACGATTGACTCCTAACCCATGACTTTTTTCACAATCTTTTTTTTGGACGGAATAAAATAAAGTAAAATCAATATTTGTTTATTTATTGACCAAATATGCTTAATCTATTTTTACTTGATTAATTTGTTAAAGGGGTATAACTTAGAAAGGGAATCAACATTTAAAGGGGAAAACAGAAAAAACTCAATGTTTTGACAAGTCTAACAGTGAAAATATAGCTAAAGGTTAAGTATCCATATAAATCTCTTTTATTTTAAATAAAAAAAATAAAAATATCATTAACTTTGGGGCGCCAAAAATTTAACGGAAATGAAACATAAGTTAATGCAAAAGCAAAATAAATAAGATGCAGAGGAGTAGAAGGGAAGAATTGGACTGGGCTCTTTGCCCCAAATTCAGCAAAAAATGGACCTAGGCCCAAATTACAAAAATACTTTACAATTGGGTAGGGAGTGGGATTTTGCGCCCATTTTATCTTCAACAATTCTTGGTATACATTGGATGCATTACTGACTGTATACAATTGTATACACAGTTTTCGTTGTTTGGTATATTGGGGATTTGTATACGAAATGTATGCTGCCCCACCCCGTTCAATTTCCAGCACAAGCTATAATTTTTTTAACTGTGTATAATATATTCATACTCTATCATCGATGTACACACAGTATATTAGGCCCCTTTTAAGCTTTTGAGATCTTACAATTAACTTTCCAGCAAACCTATTTGATGCTTTCAAACACTGTTCAATCAGTTTTGAGGGCCCCGGTTCTGGACCGACCTCCAGAAAGAGATTCGTGACAGACTACCAAACCCCTGGGTCGAAAACGCGACACCCTGTTCCCCCCCCCCGACGGCACGATGGATATTTAAAGTCCACGAGGCATCGAGAAGAGTTCACATGCAATAGACAAAAATGGATTAATTAGTACTGATGCGCTAAACTAATAAAATGTTTCTTGAAGAAAAAACGGAAATTGCAAGATGAGAACGACTAAAGGATCTCAAGTAGGGGGCCGAATACTATGAATCCAAAGGAAACCACAAATGAACTAATATAAAAAAAATAAGTCTAATAACAAGATGACAGTAAGAACCTTGCCACACATGCATGTATCGTTATGAACCCATCATATACATAGAATACAACAGTTACTATACAAATTAATACCATTAATTGAAGAGGAAAAGGAGGAGGAAACCATGCTACACTTAATTCAAATAAGCATACATCAATTGACGAGATTTTTTACATTATGTTAAAATCCTTTTTTTAAAAAAAAGTCAGGAAGCTACGACGGGGTGTTTCCAAATAAGCTATGAGGGAAGATGAAATATAACCATACCAAGAACCAAGATGGTCTCAAAACGAACATCTGACATGGAGCACAAAAATTCACAAAATATGGATGCAAAGAGAAGAGAGGTTCTCGACATTTTTTTTGACCTTAGAAATCACCAATGACACAATCAGTCGACGTAGCTCCGGCTACACACATGAAACGATAATACTTAGTTATAAATCATATTTCGGACGATCTTAAAGAATAAACCCCGATAAAACCAAGAATAAGAGAACTCATAATTAAAATTATTCGACTTGAAAGTGTAGGCATTTTGGATTGAAGTTCAAATATCGAGGAGACAGCTTGCTATAGATGAATCTTATCAGGCAACAAAACAGTTAAGAAAAATAATTCAAGAATTGGATAAAATTAAAGGATTAGAACAAACATACAAATCTATTTGCATGCTTATCATATAAGTCGATTTGAGAGTTCATGCCTACATGGATACGAAAGTTAAACAGTCTGCAAACTTCGCACAATGCTACCACACATTAAAATGGAAAAGATCAGACCCCCCATGTCATTAAGTAATAGTCAAAAACAGAGAAATAACAGACATAATTTCAAACATTAATCTTTAATATCAACACTAGATGCAAATCCACAAACTTTGGTGCGACAAAAATCTAGAAATCACAAAGGCACAAGTATATCGTATGGGAGCATCAAAAGGTCAGAAATGACTAGCAACAAACAGCCACATAATAGGGCTTTTACGAGACAAGTAATGTAACTTCATGAAACAAAACAGAAGTCGATGAAAATCATTATAACGGGAAAAAAATGACCTTCTTACGGGCAGCGAAAGGCGACCAAAACGAGCTTCAAAGAGCGGGAGTTTCCACTCTAAATGAGAGACTCCGAGGGGACTTGGATGAATGAACCAAATCCAAGAATAAAGGAATATATCCAAGCACTTCGGATTTCAATTATTTCTTCTTTTTAAAACTTAGGTAAACTCTCAAGATTTTTCTCTATACTTTATTGAACTTTTGTAGCTCACTGTTTCAATAAAAAATTGTTATTGACTTTTTAGTGCTTTTCACAAGAAATTTCCTCCCAAAAAACAACTACTTCAACAGTGAACCATAAGGACTACATATAGAAATGGGTACTAGGTTTTTTTTTTCGTTTTTTTTGGGGGAAAACCCCATCTATAATTGAATGAGAAGGTGCCCTTTTCGAATTTTGAAATCCCAAAACTTTTACTGTTTTGGGACGAATCCCTTTTTTCGAAGCTTTCAACCTTATTCTAGATTAGGAAAGGGGGATGGACGATCTTGATCGATCTTCTGTCCTTGCAGCCTGACTCACTGCTATCTAACACGAGCAGGACAATTCGTATGCCCTGTTTTTGCTGTTGCGATAGTAGAGGGAAGGAGAATGTTAAAGGAAGGAGGCAAGAATTGTAAGCCGTCCTTTTCTTTTCCCAAATTCATCTTAGCATGGAGCATGTTGGGTCGAGTTTCTGGGCTGCGGAATGGGGATGGACGTCTTGTTCATTGTTGGTTTCTTGGTTTACGCGATGAAGAAGAACAAATAGGAGTCTGCTTTTGTGTCTTTTGTATGATATTCATGGGTATGTGATGATGTATTGTTAGTTATTATTGCATAGTAATTCATGGAATTGGGCTGGGAATCGGGTCATTTGAATTGGCTGAAAAGAAATGTTATTTGGCTTGAGGAATGTCAAATGAAGCTGAAGAAAAGCCCAAATTTGGTTTTATCACAAATGGGTTTAGGGATTTCATTAATAATCAATATTAAAATTAATATAAAATTAATAATGAGCTGCTAATCTTAAAAAATAAAATAAGTTGTTTAATTAGAAACTAATTAACCTAAAATTTAAGTTATTATTTAAACCACCCTATTCGGCCAATATTTTACTAAAATATGAAAAAAAATTTAGATGATTTTTGAATAATACTAATATATTAATTAATACATAATATTTAAAATATATTAGATTTATCTAAAACTTATAAAAAGTGACAACTAATTTACATAACTTAAATATATTTGAATTTTTATAAAATTATTATTCTAAATCCTTTGGGAATCAAGAAGCTCAATGATTGATTTATATTGTGGATGGTCAAAATTGGGTGTCAACAACTGTCCCTCATTTTACTTGGATTGATGCAAGCAATTCGAGAAAATGAAATTGGCTAATCCAATTTTGACCGGCCACATCTTTGTCATTAGGAAAAATGATTTTGTACGGGCTTTAAGAATTATGTACGGACCGCGAAAGTGGATCTCCTACATATCTAAAGCTATATGAGAATTCAGACCACTTGTAGTTCAATTTGTTTGATTTGACACACGATTTTGAAAGAATTCTAAAGCCATCTTGATACCAAATTATGAAGGGATCAGGATATCCGAGAATAAGATTTATGACAGAATATTAGAGTACAACCGAGTTTCCAATATTTAGTCCACCTACATATCCTTAAACAATAGGAATCAGGCGGCTTGTAGTTCGACTCGATCGGTTTAAAAGAAAATCTATTATGCTTGATAATCATTTGGTTCTGGACAAATGACAAGGAATTGAGTATGAAAAGAAGGTTTGCAACCTCTTAGCCATCAATGTGGAGATCTTCACATCCATAAGTAAGAACTATCACTCATATTGAAAAGATTCTTCCGGTGAACATCAAGAATTTTCCGGATGTTAAATTTAAACTGACATACCCAAAGAAAATTCCACATGACTTCGGATAGGGGTGTTGTTTTATTATGGTGGAAGTCGCTCCTCTACTCGCGTCCTAAGAGTTTGACACTTCTTTTTTGGACTACGTCCCAGTTCGCTGCTAAAAAAAATTCCACGTTTTGTTGCGTCCTTATTGATGTCGTCCTCACCTGTAGTTTGACTTGAGAATTCATCCTCTTGGATTCTCTCGACAGAGACTGAAACAACTTTTTAGTAGAAAATGCAACTGGAAAAGTGGTAGTATACATTACGATTCTTTTGCTTACTCTTGCTGTGAAAAATGTCACATAAATATGTTCAGTACATGTCACTTTCGAACATAGTCTGTCCGTTACAACTCATAATTTACAGAAGATTCAGAATGTCATTGCTTGTTTTCTGCAACGAAAATTATGGTGATCTTTACAACGAGCTATCCATCTCAATAATATTTCAAATATCGCTAGGTAGATGGCTCGATGATTATCCAGCTGTAACGAGGTGGATGTCTAAATAATGTTACAACTGTAACAAGGTGGATTGCTCAATAATTATCAAACTTTAATGATGTGGATGGCTCGATAATGTTCCAACTGTCAATAGGTTGGTGACTCGATAATTATTCAACTGTAACGTGGTGGATGGCTCGATACCTATCAAACTGTACAAGGTGGATGACTGGATAATGTTCCAAATGTAACAAGGTGGATCTCTCGATAATATTTGCTTTTAAAGAAATTTCAGGTCATCTTGAATCTTTTCTTTGATGTCTTTTGCACCTGTGGTATGATCTGAGAATTCATCGTCTTGGATGATTTATACCAAAATATGAAATAAACTTGTTAGCACAAACTGTAATTCGAATAAGGAAGTGATATTCTTTACCGTACTTGACAAATATTCTGCATCAGACTCTGTCGGTCTTGATGCAATCATGATACTTGATATGATGTGAAAAATGATGCTCAGTGATAAGAAATATGATTATATATTTGTAGGATAATGCTGCTACATGAAAGGTGATGACGTGGATATTCCATTGATAGGTAATGATTAATGATCCCTCAGCGGATGAGATTGCGCTTCATTAATAGGGTGGAATGATGTCTATTGGTAGTCATAATGTTATGCTCCATTGATAGGATGATGTTTCATTGATGATCCATTTGTAGAATTTATGGATGCTCCATTCATATGAAGATGATGTTCAATCGATTAATCCATTGATAAATGATGTATCATTGGCTGGATTGATATCCTCTAATCGTCAAAATTATGGTGATGGTCCTTCTGGCTGGTGGTATTAATCTTATTTGATAATATTGTAGAAATGTCCCCTCTTGGAGGGTCTCACATTACCACGTCTGATACGATGCGAATTGTGACTCTTCTTAAAATTTCATGCTAAGAGAATGTACTTGAACGTCATTGTAGAGGCTTCTACATTGTGAGATTCATGTTTTGACTTGTTCATATTTGAACATTTGCATTCAATTAAGCTAATGCTTTGCCGGAAATTTGAAGGAGGTGTTGTTGCTCGTATTCTGAACTCTACTTTTTCTTTTGAAAAACATTAATGACTTTCCTGTATCCACAAAAAAGCATAGTTTTTAAAACAAACTGATCTTCGTTTACTTTGTCAAACGCTTGCTCTTTGACTTGCTATCTTCAGTTGATCTCTCCCCTCTAATGCTTCTCGATGGAGAATACAAAACATTTATGCAAAATATTTGAAATAAAAAGGTAAATTTTTGAAGAAAAAGGGTTTCAAAAAAGATGTAACTGAAAAATGTCACTCCCAAGTATCTTGTCATTTCATTCTTAATGAACGCCTTTGGGGTTGATATATCAAGATCTATCAAACCACTTGTCAGAGAGATTTTGAAAATTGTTGCAAGTTTTGACGATATGAATCGTGTACAAAATGCAAGATTGTTAAAGTTTATTCTGATCTTTAAACAATCGTTTGTTTGTCACTTAGTTATTATTGAAATCAGATCATGCTGGAGGTAGTCCACAACTCATCTTAAACCTCTATGCACCAAGAAATGAAAATTTTTTGAGGTCATCCTCAAAACATTCTATCCTAGTTAACATTCTTGGCGTATTTTGACCTGTTGGTGAGAAACATCATGAAATTTTTTGGATCCTTTCGCAAAATTTGACCCTGTTACGATTCTCAACGTAACTTCAGTCTTGACTAGTTGGGGAGTTTTTGTTTAGAATTTTTGAGTTCCCCTCAAAAATTTTGTCCAGTTTCTATTGCAAAGGAATATTAAGGGAGATATGACCGAGCCTTTGTGGTGCCTACCTATCCTGTTGAGGAAGCAATCAATTCAAACATAGTTCCCCCTCAAAGGTTAACAACAGTAAGAAAATTACAACGAAACCGACAGAGGCCGACATAGGCCGCCTACGTATCTCTTTATTGAGAATTCAAGTCAAATGTAGTTCAAATACAAATGAACAATGATGAAAATATAGATAATGGAGTGATTGAAGACGATATATGCCGCCCACGTATCTCATTCTTGAGAATTCATGTCAAACATAGTTCATAACAAGAAATAATTTTTCTAACTATAGAACATAAGATGATTACAAACAAACGATGCAGTGACAAGGATAGAAATAAAAGACACTCTAAATCTTCAAATATAACAGCTTTTGATAGCATCTGATTCGGTTGAAAAGTTGATATGAACGTCTATGTTTCACCACGATATGTGATCAAACAATTTACTCAATGTATTTTCTAAGTAATCTGTTGAGTTCTCTTTTCTAAGCTCCTTTCTGATGGGCCTGATTCTGACTTCTTTGACACGATCATCCCTTACCAGATTTACTATTTTGGTCTCAACTAGATTTAACTTACCTTGAGTCTCAAGTCGCTTTAAATCGTCGGTTATGTGTTTGAATATTATGATCTCCTTGTCATACTCATCAAACTCATCATCATCTACTTCATCATGTTCATTCATCTTGTGACATGACGTGATATACACAGGTTTTTTATATACAAAATATATGTTTTTGTTTCACTGAAACAGATACAAAGATAGTGAGATAGCAGAATAAAAACAAGTAAATAAAATTGTTGCAATAGGAGAGACTTTAATTGAAGGTAAGGAAACGAACTTTGGTCATGACCATGAGTCATTTTGTGTTTTTCAAAACAACACAAGGGATATCAAAAACATTTTAAGGTGAAAAACACAACCAGTGCTTCGATCCTGATTTCTAACCACTCCGTTTTGAAACAACATAAAATTCATTTTTGTCTATCAACAAGTTGAGCGAGAGATAACGAGGGGAGTGGATCAAGTTAGACTTTTTTTCTTCTTGTCTCGCCATCTCTTATGTCTGGTGGGTGATTATCTTCTTGGGTGGCAATCACCACATTCTTTAAAAAAGACCCCCAATTCCTTCTTTAAGACCATCATCATTGGCATATTCCTTTTACTATATAATGGACTGGTGTAAAGAGTCAAAGACTTTGGGGAACATGATTATCTCGCCCCTCTTGTTCGTGCTTCGTTACCCTCTTTTGACAACAGAATCAAAGTTTGACCTGCGTGTCATGCTGTAAAACCGAGTTTTTCAATGTGCTCGAGAACATCAACTTTCTCACGATTGCCAGGACTATTGAATTAATCATCTTTAACAAATTGCGGACTCATCCCCTCACGTCTCCTATCATACTGATAGGGCGCTCTATAGTTCACAAAAGATTACTGTTGACGTTGTACAACGGTCATGACCACATTCCGGTTGATACGTCTTGGATCTTGCTCTTTAAATTGATACATTTTCGTATCATGCTGCCCAACACTGTTGGAAAATATATGCCCACTTCTGATTGGCTCGGTAATTGAAGCTGGTACATTGGGCTTGGGCCCCACACCATAGATGAAATAATAATGCAAAAAAAAACATTCATTTTCAACAACTTCTCCTGACCTTCGAGAGCTAGTAAAAACTCCTAGTAGATTTTTTCTGAATCTCGTCGAGGTGGATATAATGACCTGTTGGAGGCAGAGGCTTTTGCTGATGATTTGGGGCTTTTTATAAAGAGGTGCTTGGAGACTTTGTGTCCACTCATATTAACAGTGATCATCCATAATTTCGACGTTGAATACCATTGCTTGGAAGTAAAGTTTGAAGAGTGAAAATTATTGATCATCAAGTCCCTTGAATTTTTGGTGCTTCAAGTTGATGGCAATCCTTAGTGTTTATGTCTAAACCTTTTGAATGGTAGGAACAATGAAGATTGGGCATATATACCTGGGAATTCACATGATATTTTTTGGGTCAACTTTTTTTAAGAGACGCAGCTGCTTTCACACATCAACTCTTCCTACAATTTATGCCAAGAAAGATTATGATCATTTTGTACAGATTGAGATACTTTGGGCGGTAACTAGAGGTTATATGGTGAGTAGGTGCTGGTGTTAGGAGATTTGATATTGGTGAGCTCGGTTGCTATGATGGTCTTGGTATTTTGGAAATGCAGCCTGGGTTTTAATTAAGCATTTGGGTAATTTGGAAATGTAGTATTGGAATTTGATTGAAGCATTTGTGAATTTACACAAGGGAGCTTGGAATTTTGATGATTTGTGGTATATATTGGTAACTTGTGGATCGGGGTAACGATTTTGTGGATCAAAACGGTAGGTTTTGGAAGGCAAATACTGTCAAAAATTATACCAACATGTCTTTGTAATTTGTGTCTTCATTCAATGAGACAGAAGAAACATCTTTCCGTTTCCTTCCTCCTTCATGTGGGGATTCATCTCTGGAGAGTCATTCAGATGATTTTTTTCGGTCCTAAGACCATATATAATACTTCACCATTCTGAACTATCTCCACAAACTTTAACTACTTCCCTCGTAAAATGAGTAACATCCTTGTGTAATACTCAGGCTCTTTGAATTTTGCACGAAGATTTCAAAATTTCTTGTCGTTCATGGATCACTAACCCTTGCAATCCTCTCTTCTCCAATGGTAGGCAATAGTCGCGATAACTGTAAAAAACACAAAAAAAAAAAAAAAAAAAAAATGATAGTATGTTTGATTCTACCCAAATAGTATAATCGGCGAATTGAGTTCTATATGATATCCAGACCTATAAAAAGTCTTTACCAAAGCGTTCCAACTTGGCCATTGTTTTGATTTCCTTAGAAAACACTCATTCCAAAGCTTCTTCCTTTCAGACTTTGGACTAACGAGTGCATCAGCAAATGCCTCATCTTTCCCAAATCCCAACCTTTTATCATAATAAGCCCTAAAATGAGTCAAAAGATTCTCAACTTTGCTAAATGCATCAAACTTTGGTACTTTAAAACCTTCGAGAAACTCCAAATGTGGATGACGACACATATCTTCATAATTGAACCCTATAATGTCTGGAGTGTGTCGAAAGTCCTTCGTTCCATTCATGACTTCCCCTTTGATGCTTTTCTATGTTTTTCCTTTCCTAACCATCCAATAATTTTCCTTCTTCTCAAAATGTTCTGGTTCAAAATTGTGTGGTAAGATGAGCGTCACGATTCAAGCTGAAATTGAAGATTAAAATGTGGTTTTATAGGTTTGGGGTTGAGTGGTAGGTGGGTTTTGGGACGATTTTGAGTGAGGAATTTGATTATTGAGATGAAATTCTAAGAATGTTGGTATCCCCTGGATTTTTAGAAGTAGGTGACTTTTGATGTGAGAAACTATCAGTTGTGGGTTAGAGGTGGTTGAGTTTAATGTGGACGGTTTCGGAAATTGATAGGTACCAAGTTGAAATGTTTGGGAAATGTTCGACGTTTGATCTAAATAAGGAAAATGGAGTTCACAGGCCTCTCGTTGTCTAAGTATGAGTTTTAGCAAGATAGCCAAAATTTTTCAATCTCGAGTCCTTGTCCTTTTCAACCCTAATTTCATAATCTCTTGGAAATTATAATGCATCACTTGTCCATGTTCAGGAATATAAGGTCATCACGTATCTTGATTCAAGTATGTAATTCTCAAGCATTGTCAACCATTTTTCTTCTCTTTGGCTTTTTTATAAACATTGGTCGGAGAAATGATCTTTGGATCTTGGCCTGGTGGAAGTATGGATTTTCATCATTTTTCAAACACACCACGAAATCATTTTTGAGTACCGATAAAGAAAAACAAATCAAAGGAAAATGTGTGTCTGTGTCAATACTAGTTAATACAAAATATCATACACATTATGGTAAATGAATAAGAAGTTCTTCTTCTTTGAAGATAATTAGCCCACGTATGATAGAAAGATACTTTTGATAGACCAAAATTGGTCTATTGAATTTTTAGGATTATGAATTAGAAATGTCGACTTGAGTCGGGAAATTTTTATTGATCTTTCATTGCGTACTTCCTTGTTTTTGAGATATAACTTTAATTACGCTTGTTAAGAATTTGAAAAAGATAAAATTTCTCAAATAAGGACCGATCTTGAAAGTTGCCTACGTATCTTACAATAAAGAATTTAAGCTCCGACGTAGTTCGACCCCTTATAAATTTTGCTTTGAATTTGAAATGATTAATCCTTTTTATGATATGGAGGTCGATTAAAGAAAAATGAGAGTTTGATTTTTTTGAAAAACTAGAGACTCAGAGTATTTGACACGCTTTTGATAGTGATTTGATATTAGTGCTAAGGGTTCTAAAAAGTAGGTGCAGAAGAGTGAGGTAGAATATCTCCCAATAAAACACATTCATAAGTAGTTATAACAGATAAATAAATATTGCGCATTATACACACTCTGCTATCCATTTGTTCCTAGAGTAGCACTAGATATTCAGGGATCGATAGCGTTTCGAAATATTTCATTGGCCCTAGAATTCAATTTATAAAAAATTTTAAACAAAATAAATGGGAAAACACATACTAGGGAAAAGAAAGGAATACAAATAATTAGTCTCACGCGGGGGTACGACATAAAACTTGCCTCCACGAAGGTCTTGCTCTTTCTTGATTTCTGTCATCTTTTGGGTGCAAACATCTTAGGAAGGCTAGACGGTTGTGACAGCTATTTCTTCCACCTAAACAAACTATATCTAATCTTACCTATGATATAATGTGTTTTCAAAAAACGTATACATCCTTCAAATTCAACACATAAGATGAGTGTTGTCGTTTAGGCTGTGACCGTTGGACTCAGTGTGGTCTTTTAATGGGTCCACACGCTTAGGTGTTGGGTCCTCTTAGTTCAAATTCTCCTAAATCTGTATTTTGGTTTAGCTCTATCACTATTTGACTAATAGTGACTTTGAAAACGGCTGGGACCCAAACGGACATTTGGTTTGGAACTCGCCGACAACCATTGGACGCATGACGAACCAATAATTACTTCTGCTATTTACGGAAAAAAGGTTGAGTATAAAAAAATTTGGTTGCGTTCCACAAACCTTCCTTTAATATACTGATACAATATATATCAAAATATGCCATGAAATGGCAATTGCTAATTTTATATTAAAGCCATTACTCACAAATTAAGCATTCAATAATTACAATTAGTCAAATAGTCAAATCCTTTTGGTTAAACTTAAACTGAATTCCCCAGCGGAGTCGCCATTTGCTGTTTACTTATAAAATGTAATAGTCGAAAAAAAAATGACTAAGTTTCGAAAATCAATTATATTATAATTTAAGAGAAATTAATTTTTCTGATTGACAGGTTTGCCACTTGAGGTTTTTAGGAAAACAAGAAAACATATAACTATTTCAAAAGATTTAAACAGATTAACATCGATTGAAAAGATTCGAGTTCAAATATACATTCCGAAAAGTGTTAGGCCCTTCGGAATGGCCGCTAACTCACATTTGATCGGCCTATTTCACTAAATGACCTTTAAAGTAATTTTTTATATGTTGACTATATAAAGTAAATTTCATCTTTTATTTAGTTATTGCCGAATATTACTAATTCTATTTTAATTGATTATTTTAAGGGGAAATGAACTTAGAATGAATCCTATAAAAGGGAAGCTCAAGTGTTTTACAAGTCTAATAGTGAAAAAAAGCAAAATATAAGTATAAAATAAATATTTTTTATTTTAAAAAGCAAAAAAAAGAGAAACAATACCTTTGACGATTAATTAAGTCAAATCCAGAATTTAATAACAAATTAAACTAAGTTAACATACAATAGGAATATATATAAAAGGAAGGAGAAGGGAAGGAATTTGAACTTGGCTCTTGCCCAAATCAGCAAAAAACAGACCCTAGACCAACTTCATCACAAATCCTAACACCTTTGCATGGGGATTATGGCCATTTCTCTGTTTTAAAAACCATGTCATACATTTTGATGTATATTGATTAATACGACTTGTTATACAAAATCCGTTTTAGTGTAATCATTGGGATGTATACAGAATATATGCTGGCCAGCTCAATTTTCAGCAGCTGTATAATTTTTTTGACTTGTGTAATGTAAATAATATACCTAATCGTGTAATACACATGATATTAGCCACTTTTGAAAGATTCGATACTTGTAATTTACCTTTCGCCCAGCAACCTATTTGCCGCATTAAACCTGTTCATTAGGTTTGAGGGTGTTTGGTCGACTCTATAAAGATATTTTGAGCCTTTGTGGCTCAAAGAGAAAGTGCGAGGAGATGTATTAAAGTCCATGAGGACTCGGGGAGAGTTTCACATGCAATAAGATAAAAATGAATTAGTACATGAATTGCTAAAGTATTAAATTTTTCTTGAATAAAACGACAATAAAATATGCGAACTACTTCAGACATTCGAGTTAGAGAGAATATATGACACCAAAGGAAACACAAATGAACTAAGAAATACAAAAAATACAAGTCTAATATCAAGTATTACAGTAAGTAGTGGCACACATTGCATGTATTTGTACTTGAACCCATCATATACATAGGAATACATCACTGTTACTCAACAAATGAATTAAAAATATGCAGAGGAAACATGCTACACTTTATCAAATAATCATACCCCAATGGAGGATATTTTATTATGTTAAAATCCTATCTTTTAAACAAAAGATTGAGGAGCTACGGGGGTGTTTCCAAATCATCTAAGGGGGAGTGAAATATAATAATATACAAGAAACAAGATTGTCCCCAAACTAACGTATTGACAGAAGCACAAATACACATAATATGGAATGTAAACAGAAGAGTTGGTTCTTTGTATATTTGTTTTTGAAACAGAAACCACAAATGACAAAAATTAAGTCGGCACGGCTCCCACTACACACATGAAATGATAATACATAGTAGAAATCATGATTCGAACGATATAAAAGATTTAACCCTGATAAAACCAAGACTAATAGAACTCATATTTAAACAAACTCGACTTGAAAGTGTAGCCATTTTCGATTGAAGTTCGAATATCATGGAGACAATCTTGGTACGGGTGAATCTTATCATCAACAAAACAATAGAAAAAATTCAGAAAGTGGATAAACATTAAGAGATTAGAACAAACTAGAAATATATCAATGCATGCTAACCTAATCATTGGATTTAAGAGTTCATGCTACATGGATACGAAGTAAACATTTATCAAAACTTCAAAAATTCTACCATACTTATCAATGGAAAAGATCAGACCCCCCATGTCATTAGCAGTATCCAAAAATAGAGAAATAAATACAGAAATTTTTTCAAAAAATAATCATGGGGGGCAGGATATCACACTGGATGCAATCCAAACATGGTTGCGACAAAAACCCCAAATCAAGAAATCACAAAGGGATGAGTATATCATATGGGAACATCAAAACGTTAGAAATGAGTAGAAACAAAAAGCCACATAAAAAAGCTTTTACTACACAAGTAATGTGACTTCTTGAAAAAGAACAGAAAGCTATGAGAATTATTATAACAAGAGAAAAATTATCTTCTCACGGGCAGCGAATGGCGAGCAAAACGAGCTTGAAAGAGTAGGAGTTTCCAAGAAGAATGAGAGACTCCGAGGAAACTTGGATGAATGAAATTGAGTGAACCGAAACCAAGACTAAAGAAATATCTCCAAGAACTTCGGATTTCAATATTTCTTCTTCTTAACAGCTAAACTCTCAAGATTTTTCTCTATACTTCATCCAACTTTAGTAGATCACTATTTCTATCAAAAAATCTTATTGATTTTTTTAGTGCTTTTCACAAGAAATTTTCTCCCAAAAAATCACTACTTCAACAGTGAACCATAAGGACTATACATTGAAATGGGTACTAGGTTTTTTTTTTTTTTGTTTTTTTTGGGAGGGGGGGGGGGGGAACCCTATCTAGAATTGAATGTCAAGATGCCCTTTTTGAATTTTGAAATCCCAAAATTTTTTATTGTTTTGGGACGAAACCCTTTTTCCTAAGCTTTCAACCCTATTCCGGATGAGGAAAGGGGGATGGACGATCTTGATCGATCTCCCGTCCTTCATCCTGACGTGGGGCTATCTCACACGAGCAAGACCATTTGTATGGCCTATTTTTTTGCTGTTGCGATTGCAAAGGGAAAGAGAATGTTGAAACAAGGCGACAAGAATTGAAGGCCTTCCTTTGCTTTTCGCGAATTCATCTTGGCGTGGAGCATGTCGGGTCGAGTTTCTAGGCTGCTGAACTGAGCTGGAGGTCTTATTTGTTGTTTGTTTCTGGGTTTACACGAGGTAGACGATCAAACATGGGTCTGTTTTTGTGTCTTAGGTATGGTATTCATGGGTATGGGTTGATGTATTGTTAGTTACTGTTTCATAGTAATGCTAGGAATTGGGTCATTTTAATTGGATGAAAAGAAATGTTATTGGGCTTGAGATGTCAAATGAAGCTGGAATAAGGCCCCATTTGTTCTTATCACAATGGGGATTTTAGGAATTTATTAATAACTAAATAATTAGGAATTATATAACTTAATTAATGGCTTTCTTAATCTTATCAAGAACATAATTATTTTGAGTTAGAAACTAATCAACCTAAAATATAAGTTATTATTTTACTAATTTAATAATCTTTTTTAATTTTTTTGGGTTTGAATAATCATAAAGTATACTAATTAATACATAATGTAATATATATATATATACATTATCTAAAAAATTATAACAAGTGACAACTATTAAAAATAACTTGAAAAATATTTTGAATTTTATAGAACTAATTATTCTAAAGCGTTATGGAATTAAGAGTCTCGTGATTGCTTTTATTGTGGCATCGTAAAATTGGTTTTCAACATGATTTGTTATTCCTTTATTCTTTTGATGTTATTGATAAACCATGTTAGCCGCCATAAAAGCTGTGTTTACATTCTATTGTGCGTATTCGCAAGCATGTTAACTTGAGTAAATGTGTCTGTCATGTGTTGATTGTTTGAATACAACAATAATCCTCATCAAAATAATTTAACCTACTGTTAATAATGTTCTTTTCTTTAGGATAAGAAACTAGTTGACCTTAGTTTCACATGGTTAAGGTTAGATTTGGATTGTGACAAGAGATTTCTCATTTAATAATTATGTGGTAGTTTTTTTTTAGTAAGTGGTTACAGTTTGGTTAATGATTGCTCTTTTCCTGAGATTTCATATGCTTAGCCCTCCTTGGCTTGATAATCGATATTCAAAGGGTATGCATCTTGTTATGTTGTGTTGGTGTGTTCTTTTTTATTTATTGTCATTATTATATAATTTTTTAGCATGTGATTTCTTTTAGTATATGTATATGAACAATTATCTGCTTTCATGCAATATGTATCCATGTGGATTATTTCATTTACATTATATGTTATATTTATTTAATTTTGGTTGTTTTTTTAATTGTTGTTGTTATTAATATTTATTATTATTTTGTCTTGTATTTTGTCGAATCGGATGGGGTATTAATTTCTCTTTCTTAATCGCATGTCAAATTCTCCCTAGAGTCCATTGTGGAATGCATTGTCCATCTCTCCCATCTTAATTTCAACCAAGGGCTCAATCCTTCTATCGAGTCAACCCAAAAATTGGCGTATAGGTCCGAAGTTTAAAGAATTAAAGATGATCGAAGAAGTTGGATTATCGGGCCCCTTTTATTCGTATTTTGCATTTGGTTATCTTTGGACTTAATCCCTTGTTGTATCACTTATTATTTTTTTAGAATATTAGGACAAGTAAATTGGCCTAAGACCTAAAAATGAAGTATGTGGAAGGCCGAAAAAGTCAAATGGGTTGAAAACCCAAAACAGGCGGGTGTATAATTCTAGTCAAGGCGTACAGGAAACCCGAATTTTGACCCAATTCTATTTCCCTTTCTCTTGTTTATTTACTTGTTTTATTTGTTGGTTGTTTTAAAGTTGAAATACTCCAAAACCCTGTAAAACACCTTAATGTTTTTAACAACATAAAATTGCACCAAGTTCGAATATGTTTAACATAATAAATTTTTTAATTAATACGTTCACTTAGATAAAGTGCTATAATTCAATTTTTCAAAAAGTTTCAATAGATGTTATTATTTGTCGAAAATTTAAAGTTGACCATTTTAGCCAAAATAGTTAGTTTGCCGGAAAACCCGCAAGTAGGTGATTTTTTCATGTGCTTAACACTTCCTAAAATAATAAATAGGAATCCCCGAACAACCTTTTAATTTTTTTCAATTGATTCTTGTGTTATGTCTTTGAAAACATATTCTTCTTATTTTTCTTCAAATTAAGTGGCGACTCAAAAAAGTCCCCTCAAAGGCCTAAAAAAATATATTTTTCCTTTTTTGTCGATAAAACAATACCTGGCATCCATCATTTTGAATTTTTTGAAGAATAATTTTGTATACTTCTTTTGAGAATGAAATTCTTCTTTCACTTGATAAACTTCGATGCCAACAAATAATTAGCGACCCAAATCACTCATTTCCTAATCTTGCATATATCTTGCTTGAAATTTTGCATGTCATCTTTACAATCATTTCCTGTAAAAGTAATCATCCATATAGGACAACAATGATCAATGTTGCGATGTTTCTTTTTTCACATACAAAGTGACCTCACTTTTACTTTACTACTTTGGAAATTTACTTTTCAGCAAGAATGTCTCAATTTCATTGTACCATGCTCTTGAGCGTGCTTCACTCTTGTAACGCGCTTTTTAGCCTCTACACCTTCTCTACTGCTCTTTGAACAAAAAATCCTTGAGGTTGCTCAACATAAATCTCTTCATCAAGTTTTCAATACAAATTTACAGATTTAACATCAAGTTGAAATATCTTTCATTTCTTTTGTGCAGCAACACCAACTAAACTTCTAGTTTTGTCGAGACGAGCAACTGCAGAGAAAGTTTTATAAAAATCAATATATGGCTTTTGCGTGAAGCCTCTAGACCCCAACCTTGCTCTCTACTTTGGAATATCTCCTTCCTGATTGAGTTTTATTTTGTAAATCCATTTTAGACTTACCATTTTTCTTTCTTTGGGTATAGCCACAAGCTCCGAAGTATTACTTTTTTGAATCATCCGAATTTGTTCTTCCATGGATTTCTTCAAAACATCATGCTTTATTGCTTCTTCATAATTTTCTGTCTCCACACCGGTAAAGTTACATCATTGATAAATTTCAACCAACATTTTTGTTCCTCTTGGAGGTAGTTCTTCATCATCTGAATCTGGGATTTTCTTCCCCTTGAGAGACATCTTCATCTTTCTCACCCTCTTCTTTATTTGAAGATATGAGAGAAGTATTCTCTATCTTTTTATCCTCCCAATTCCATTTTTTACAAAAAAAAAATGGCATCTCTACTAACAATAAGTTTGTTAGTTTTGACATCGTGAAGCCTATATACTTTTGTCACATCTCTATCACCAAGAAAGATACATTTTTTGAATTTTTTTATTCATTTTTTTTTCTCGGAGGTACATGAGCATAACAAATAAACCCGAATATTATAAAATGACTTACAACAATTTTAATTCCACTGCAAGTTTCTACTAGTGTCTTGTCCTTTAGTGCCTTTGTTGGACACCCGTTAAGGATGTGAACAACTGTATCCCTACGTCTTCCAAAAAAAATTTTTGCAGTCCTTTCTCATCATCATATGTTTGGACCTGTCAACAATTGTTCAATTTCTTCTTTAGAATACACCATTTTGTTGAGGATTATACCCTGTTTAAGTTTGCTTGTGAATGTCTTCATTTTTGTATATTCTAAAAACGGTACTGTTGTATTCACCTCCTCTAATCACTGTCAATTTGTTTTTTGATGCATCAACTTTTTTTCTTCTCAACAAGGGCTTAAATTTCATGAATGTAGAAAATGCTTTCTGACTTTTCTTTCAAGAATAAACTCAGAAATAAAACCAGTCATTCTTGAGAACTCATAAATAAAGATTTAGAACATATCTAGGACTTCCAAAAGAAGGTCTTCATTGGTACGCAAATGTCCGTAGGAATAGTTCCAAGTACACTTGCTCTCCAAGACACCCCTTTTTGGAAAAGACTTCCTTGTTGCTTTCCCATCATCCAACTTTCACATGTCTCAACGCGTATGTATTTCAGAAGGCCATTCACCATGTCCTTTTGTCCAATCCATGAATCATCTACAATTTTGTTTTTTTAATGCATTATAATGAAATTGCAATTGGAAGTTTCTTTTTATCAATATTTTACTTCAATAATACTTGATTTTACTCAATTTTTATCACAATAATGCAATAATTATCTCAACACAATATAATAACGTTTTCCATTGTTTTGACTACCCTAAGAAAATTTTCTTCCAAGTCAGGAACATAAAGAGCATAATTAATTTGCTTACTACCCTTTCATGTAAGTCGAAATAGTATGTTTACCTTTTGTATCAACTAAGGCTTCATTCCCCATTCTCAGTTTATTAGTGATGCTATTATTAATTGAGGGAAAAGTCTTTTAATCTCTAGTCATTTGATTACTACAACAACTATCAACATACCATTTGTTGCTTTTTGTTGAAGCATCAGATTTATAAGCAAAGGAAAGGTTTTCTTCCCTTTCGTCCTCCTGTTTTTAACAAAAAATTTCTTGCTCCCGTTTCTTGTACCAACAATCCTTTTCAACGTGGCCAAACTTTTAACAAAAGTTACATTAGGGCTTGCCTTTGTGCCAATATTTTTCTTCATTGTGATTAGTCTTTTTGCAAAGTTTACAAAAAAAAATAGAGTTTTTCTCACCTTTTTATTCAACCTTCTTGGAAGAACCATCATGATCCTGCTTCGTTTTTGGCTTGTGATTCTTCTTTTCTTGATTTTTTGAGAAATTTTGAGAATTCTCATTTTTTAGACTGGAAAGCCCTCTCTTTGGGTTGATCTTCACGAAAAAATATTCACTTCTCGTTTGCACGAAATGATCCAACTAGCTCTTTGATGGAAAGCTTAGAAAAATATTTCGTCTCCTCAGTGATAGCAACAGTGTACACATACTTTTCTGTTACACTAATTATAATCTTTTCCACAACTTGTTGGTCAGAAATTGTATCACTATGATTTCTCATTTCGTTAACAATATTCATGACTTTTGTGAAATATTCATCAATTTTTTCAGATTCTTTCATCTTTAAATTTTTAAACTCTCTTTTAAGAGTTTTAAGATTTAAAGTGCGTACCTTTTCGTCTCCACACACCTGAGTTTTCAGAGAATCTCAAGCTTCCTTTGCGGTTTCATAAGTAGCATTTTTTACAAAATATGCTCTTGGGACTCCCATTTGGATTTTTCACAAGGCTTTTGCATCTTGACAATACTTAGCTTCAAGATATTTCATCTCTTCTGCTGTAAGATCACCATCATTGTCTTGCTCTTAAAAGTTGTTTGCAACAATAGTCCACAAACCTTCAGCTTTTAAATGTTTCTCATTCTTATCTTCCAGTATTAAAAATCAGTTCCAACACCTTCATTTGTTTTGGATGCCATATTTTTTTCTTCATCTAACCCCAGATTAAGAAAAAAAACCATCTCTTGATACAAATTCAAAGGAAATATGGAAGGAAAATAGTTTCTTTAGAGAATGCTCAAGTTTTTTATATGCTACTTAAGGCCACTTTAGATGATTACAATCATCAACTAGATCATTATTTTTACTACTCAAAATATAAAATAAAAAGTCTTGTACAAATAATTGAATACATGTATTATACTTTACTAGAAACATTGTAACTAACTGACGAAATTCTAAAGAACACTTTCTTGTAAAATAAGAGACTTTCGGAATACTAAACATTGCTGCTGCATTAATTCCAACAGAGGTAGCTTCTCTTTTTTATAATTTGAATAAGCATGTTATGGTCTATTTGATTATGGGAAATGTACCTTGAATTTTCACCTGCTCTTCTTTTAAAAATGAATTCCGTGACCATATGGAGGGTGTGAAAACTTAGCATTTGTTCATCCAAAAAAAATAATTTTTTATGTAGTTCCTTTTTAACTGGAATCATAATTTGAGAAACGTAGGTGACCTAATAAAATATTTGTTTGTTTTGAAGGATATTACCCTCTTATGATACTCAAAATATCACACACACATTTTTGGGACGAGGAAAGAGAATCAGTAGAGAATGCATTGTATTATTTGTTATTTTTTATGGGAATAATCACAAGAATGGTACTCTACTTTGAGAAAACAAAATGGTGGATAGATTCAAAAAATTCCACTTAAATAAAAAATGAAGGAACTGATTGCTGGCCCGTATATGTTAAGGCTTGTCTTTAAAACATTCTTCGATGTGTAATTTTCTTTCCCTTATAGTGGCTTTTCTTTAATTACTTGTCAATTATGTGTTGCTCTATAATTCAGGCTATTTTAAAAAAATTCAGTGTCACTACTATTTTTATTGTTTGTAATAAGCTACTATTATTCTGTTACTTCTCCTTTTTCGCGTGAAGTTTGCATACATCTCAATAATTTTCAGTTTTCCTCAAAAATGATGTATTGTTCAGTTAAAGAGGCCCGAATTCACTCACATAATTTTAGGGAAAGAAGTTTTCATGTACGATGTTTTTGACTTTTCCGGCATATCCCTCTTCAAGTAATATTTGAGAGATGTAGGAATGCGTAAAGTATAAAGAGAAATGGTTACGACATAGGCTGAGACTAATTCATTTGATATTGATTTGTTGTGTGGCTCTTTTGGTTGGCATAAATCAGTATGATTCTACTTTATTTACTACTCAATTGGAATTGATAAGGTAAGTGAGTGATGATATTATAAGTCAAAACATACAAATGTGTCTCCTTTCAGCACAAATAAACATTCAATGAAGTCATCACATAATTAAATGAAGAGTGAGGGATAAGCAATCATATGGCGAGCGAACTAGTTTGCAATGTTATGTTGTATATTTTTTTACATAGTGTCGTAAAATTGTAACAAGAAAGAGACGGATTAGCAAGCTTTCTAAAGAAAGAACTCGTAGTTGATCTTAGCTACCAAGTTCGAGTAATTTTTGAAGACTATGTAGTAATAGTTGTTGGGAACACAAGAAGACACTATCAGTTGCTTGTACTACTTGTTGCATAAATTTTTTGTAAATATCTGTATTTTCCTTTTTCCTAACCTTTCACATATAAGCTTATGCAAGTTCAACTGTATTTTTTCGACATGTGGTAATTTCCCACCCCCCCTCCCCCCCCTCCCCCACCCTTTTAGGTACTTAGGTTGCTATCATTTGGATTGTCCACCTAAATTACTAGGCAAGGGACCAATCGCCAATATGAAATATTCAGTGCCAGACGGCCATGGCATATCCTAGTCTACTCACTTAACTAGAATCGTATGCTGGGGGGCAACACGTAAAGTATGACAAGGCAGATCTACACAGATCTTTATTCCTATCTTATGTATTGAAAACTATTTCTGACTACCCTCTGTTGATAAGAGATATTACAATATTTAAAACATAATAAAGATTATAATACAAAAATAACATTTTATCACCTGTTTAAGAAAATACACTTCAACCAAACTTATATGATTTATTATCAAGGAATAGTACAAGACCTTGCTTTCCATAGTAAAATAATAAACAAGTCATAGTGGTCATAAATATTTGCGTTTCTTTAAATAAAGAACATAAAACATATATTTAACTTTAATTGAGAATCCACAATTTTTTTTCTTTACAGCGGAATAGATGTTGTGTTTAATCAAACCAATCATTTCTTTCACTCTTTTTTCTTTTGGTTTTTGTTTCAAAAAATAGATAAAGTTTGAAATAGAGATGATATGTTTTTTGCCTTTCGATATACTAGGTTAATATATCTGGCTTCGTGCAATTAATAAATGATATCTCATCAAGGTTTCTTTACTTGTTCAACTTAGCAGATCTATCATGGCATGGCCTCCAGTACATTGATGTATTGTGCATTTTTCATGGAGTAAGGTGAGGACTCAACTCTATATCACCATAATATATTGATTCTCGATTAAACTTCAACAACTTCATTTGTGAAGCCTCCATAAACATCTATTTAATAGACATGATTTCTAGCTTAGTCTTTTTTCTTTCTCAATTTTGGTTAGGTTTAGCGCGTGGGGCAAGTCTCAACAACTCAATTCAATAATAACTTTTTATCAAAGTCGTTAGATTCAACTCGAGTTGTTAAGTGTTGTTTTTCATCATCACTAAACTCTTATTATTTATATCATATATATTCAGAACTAGTTAGATTCCCAGCAATATCTAGTGTTTTAGCTTCCGCCTCAGTACATATTTTACTTAAGATCTTTTCCATATGCTTTATATATGCAGACTAAGAGTTAACTTGGAGGACTTCAATGATATTACGAACCGTGTTACGTTTCTGGGTAGCCTCAAGCGTCACACATGTTTTTTCCCTTGATATAATGGAGGGAAAAGGTTACTTGAGTTCATTAATCTTCAACAAAAATATAAGTGTGTCAAAGAGTAATGCTTTAAATTCATACAATTATCCAAATATGCTCAAGAATATGGTTGCAGATTCAAGGGAAATCAAGAGTAAGGTTTGTGTCAGGTTTCGTCTGACTTGGTGGTAAAAAAAAGAATGCCTCTTTTCCATCTTGGTCAGGATATATATGTAGCCCCGTTGTGAAAGTTCAGGGACAAACAATAGAATAAGAGAGATTAAACGACTAAACTAGGGAGTCAATAGGGCAACAAGGATAATGTAATTTCTCACATCAAAGGCCGTGGAAGTAGCCGTTCCCTACGTAATAGTTTAATTGCACTAGTATACAAGTTTCAAAGTGGTGGAAAAAGCCCTAGAATTGGGTATCTAGCAAATTCAAATGCATGTTTTGGTTGTGGAAAAATGGATCATAAGGTAAGGGATTGTCCTTAAATTGCTAAAAATGAGGGAGATAATCATCTATTGGCTCAACCTTACCCTTCCTCAGGTTCAATGGTGGTTAGAAACAGAATATGTCTTATGCACTTGGGATCGACAAGATCATGAGGGTTACCCATTCCAATGATTGGTAAGTTATGATATTTTAGCTAGTTGTTATGAATTACATGATATTAGGTATTTCATTGGCTATTGTAGGACCCCTAATGCATCTAAGACAAGTCATTGATTCATGTTGGAAAGCTAATTGTTACTCGAAGTTAAAACCTTTATTTAAGGTAGTACATGTTTTCATTATTTGGTTCATTTGCAAGAGAATAAAATATTATTAGAAATTTTAATTCTATGTCTAAATAAGATTTGATCCTACGTGTAAATAGATAAATTTTATTTTTGTCTAAAGTTAGATATATATGGTTGAATGAAATACCTAATACTTGGCCAGTAAATCTTAAGAATTTGGAAAAGTATACTCATTTACTCTTATTGAGGTAGCCAAGAAAATCTTGGTCCTAGTGCATTGAAATTTTTTGTATCGGACTGATTCCGTAATTGGTATAATGTTTGAATCCTCGAAAATAGAAAAGTTTTCAGCAATTGAAGCTTAAATAAGAGCCATTATAGACGTTTTTTCAATTACGTACTGTGTTCAAAAGGGTTGTTTACGCATTAACTAATAGAAACGGATTCATAGATTACAAAGAAAAATCCTGAATGGGGTTTGGGAGGGTTCCTTGAGAAAAAGAAAACCCCCCCCTCTCACTCTCCCAACTCCCCCCCCCTCATCATAACGATTTGTTTCTAGAATGTAAGCAACAATAATGTTTCATGCACACTGGGAAATGTGGAGGTGGTTTCCACATTAAGATTAAAGGGAATAAATAGTCTAGTAGCCAATTTTTTTTTTATTATAATGCTATTCATTTTGCAAGGCATCGATACACAGATATATTACCACATAACATAAATTATCCCCGAACAAGCACAAGCCATCATTCAATGAAAAAGAATCAAATCCCAATTTAAGGATAAAAAAGATGCAAACTAGGGATTTTACCACATATGCACCAAATCAAAAGTTGATAACGCAAGAAAGTCTGACAGCGAATATTTACAAAGAATATTAAAAAAAAATAAAAAAATGAGACTCAACACAATCCATAACACTGCACAAGAAGAAAGAATCCCCATCTGAGTATTGTGATGTTAAATTTTTATATCAGATTAAGACAGGATGCTTACCCTCTCTAGATCAAAAATCATACAAGTGTTATTAGCAAACGACAGATATCAATCTCGTGTAAGATCGATGCTTTACGGAGAATATTCCCTAACATGGTATGGACTTAATAGAGCACAACTGATTCCCTTACAAAAAGTATTATTTTATGGTCACATCCATCGCGCAGCTGGATTCGCCAGCTAATAGTGTTGCACTCATAACGTTAAAGAAGTACTCTTACGTGTTTTAATATCGAGCCTATTGAATTATAAAAGATTACCTCACTCCGAATTTGTATATTGATGAATTCAGCTGGTCTATTGGAGTCGATGCTAGTGACGGTATACATAGGGTGAACATTCTATCAGAGAAGAATGAATCCTCCCACATGTATTTTAGTGAATGTCAACAAACCAATTACTGAATTTTGGAACCGTTTTCCCACATTGGGTTTATTACTACTACTCTTACTGCTTTTCCTTTAAAATTTTTCTTTTAATTGTTGTTTTGTTGTTTTCAATCATGTTGGGACACTTTTGGGACTTAGACCCAGTCTTATTAATCTTTGTTTTTATTTAATAATATACATAATGTTGCAGTATAAATTTTTTTAAAAAACAGTAATGAAAAAACTACTAAATATTATACCTTTTATTTACGTATGAATAAATGGGCTAGTAGAATATAAATTTGGTGTTTGTTTATAAACATAAAACACTCTGGGTCAATATTGTACTAAGATTCAATTGGTTACCCTCAATGATTCTAGAACTAACGTTCCCGCATGATATATAAGGTCCCCTATACTGGGCAGCAAATTTAGTGATCACGCCATAATCATGGCCTCTTTATCCCTGGCAACGAAAAAATATTGTCCTCTAGATTGTATGTATAAATCGGACTCCACGTTTAGCTCATATGGTTTATATTGATGAAAAGTAGTTCCCACAGTGATACTGTTAATGCATTGACCAGGTTATCAGAATTTACATTAGTATACAATTCAACATGTTACCCTCATGATTTGTTACATGTTGAACTATATACTAATGTAAATGCTGAAAACATGGTCAATGCGCAAAGAGTCTCACTATGGGAGATACTATTAACCGACATAAATCATATGAGTTAAACGTGGAGTCCGATGTATACGCCCCATCTAGAGGATCCAATATGACTTGCCAGGAGTATAGATACACGATGGTGGTGTGATCACTAAAACTGATGCACAACATAGGGGACTTATAAGCCTACTCGGGCACATAACTCTAGGATTTTGAGGGTAAGCTAAAACTTAGTACGACTATTGACCTGCAACTTTATATTTTTGTAAAACAACCAAACATATGTCTTATTAATTAATAAAAACAAAGAGATAATAAATGGTTTAAGACCCAAAAGTGGCTCACAATAATGAAATAACAAAAATAAAATAAAATTAAAGAAGTAGTAAGTAACCAATTTGGAAAATGTTTCCCAAAATTGGTATGTCTGATATTCCTCAAAAATCACACCAGATGAGGCTCATCTTTCTAATGGAATGTCGGCCTAATGTCTTCCTTCACTAGCATAGACTTTAATTAACCAGCTAAAATCATCAATGCACCCAATTTCGGAGTGTAATCACTTATACGTCAAAAGGCTCTCACTGACGCCATTATTCAGCACCCAAGAACACTTCTTCGACTTGATGAGTGAACAGTTTAGCTGGGATCAAGCTGTAGATGAATGTTAACACACACAAATCACTCTTATTAAGGAAACAGTTGGACTTTCATTTCAATTCATACCAATATTAGAACATTATTCTCCGTAAATCGTCAATCTTAGACGGGATGAGATCCATCGAAGCTAATACAATCATGTGTGATTTAAGATCTAGAGAGGTAACCATTCTAACATTAATATCATATTAGAATTTAAAATACACAATACTTTTGATGTTGACTTTATTTGATTCATTTTGCAGTGTATTATCATTGTCTGGATATTATTCGCTTGTAATTGTTCCTTTCATAGACCTACGTATCAATTCGTAATATGTGAATCTGTTGTAATTCCCCTATTTTACATTTTTTTAATTGTAAAATTAGGTATTTGATTCTTTTCCAATTGAATGATGGCTTCTATACCTACAATATAGATAACATTATTAGTTTAATAAAACAGCTAGTTTATTCCCTTCTTTGATGGTATGAACCACACCCACATCATTATTGTGCATTGAAAACATTATGTTCCCCACAACAATAGAGACAATCCAAGGAACCTCCCAACCCAATCTAGGATCTCCTTTGTAATCAATGAATCAGTTTCTATAGTTAATGCTAGACGACCCTTTTGAACGCAGCCATCCAAACCTTGTTTAACTGCTCTTATTTCAGCTGCAATTGCTGAAAATTCTCCTATTTTTTGTAGTTAGGCATATACCAAATCACCTTCATTATTCATAATACAAAATGCCAATGCACTAAGGCCAAGATTTTCTTTGCTACATCCATCAGTATTACATTTGAGACACCCCAAGGAATGCATTTTTTATGTCACCACCTTGAAGAAGTTTAAATGAGAACATTCTTCCAAATGTTTAAAAATTAGTGGCGAAGTAGTAAGTATTTCATTCAACCATGGATATAGAACTTAGGCGAACAAGAAAATCATTCTATTCGAACCTACGACCAAAGTATGTTTAGACATAGAACAACTATTTCAAATAACATTTCTTCTCTTACAAATGAACCAAATAATGAAAGTAGGGACTACCTTAAACAAAGGTTAGCGCTTTGAGAAACAATCATCTTTCAACTATGAATCAATGATTTGCCCTAGTTGCATTCAGGGTCCTAAATTTCCAATGATACACTTAAAATCAAGTAATTCATATCTACTAGCTAAAATGTCATGAATTTTGAATAATTGGTTTATGGGAACCTTCATAATCTTGTCGATCCCAAAGTTTAGCCATCATGACTATCTTTCTCATTCATAGAAATCGAAATACAAAATATCTTATTTCATGATACATTTTTCCACAACTAAAACATAAATTTTTATCGGCTAGACACTCAGTTCAATTACTTTTTCCACAACTTTGAAACTCAATTACCTTTTTTACACTAGAACAATTACTTTGGGAATGATTAGTCATTGGATCTTTAATGTGAGAAATTACGATTATCCTTTGTTGCCATATTTGAATCCCTATTTTTCTTTTTAAATTTCTCTTCTTCAATTTTATTGTGAATGAACTATCAAATAGGATACATCAATCTCCTAAATAAGCATGATGGTTAGTCATTCTCTGACATCCAACTGGTAAGCACCCAACACAAACTTACTCATCCTTGCCCTTTAATCGCCAACCATAGTTTGAGCATATTTGTGTAACTGTATGAACTTCAAATGATACTCCTTTACCCTCATATTTCCTTGATGAAGGTCAATGAAATCAAGTACCTTTGACTCTGCATCTCAAGGGGAAAGAACATGTCACGCACTGAGGCTACTCCTTAGACGTAACACGAAACCTAAGATCACAAGTGACCCCAAGCTAACCCTAAGCATCACATATATCAAGCATACTGAAAATGAATAAGTAAGACATGTACTATATGGCTAAAAACAATGAAAATTTAAATTGGGGAAAACCCAACTAGTCTGAATATATATGATATAGTAATAAGAGTGTAGTATTATTTATACAACACTTAACAACTTTAGTTGAATCTACCCCTATGCCTAAACAAATTATTGAGTTGAGTTATTGGGACATGCCCCCAGCTAACTCTAACAAACTGAAACTAGAAATAAAGACTAAGAAAGAAAGCATGTCTATTTACCTCGACGTATGAGGACTCACAAATGACGCTACTGAATTCGAATAGAGAATTTATCTAAGCATCATTTGGATGCTAAGTGCTTTAACCTACATTGTGAAACAATGTAGCAAAAAGTATGTGTCAGTACTTTTAATTTACTGATTATGCATGATATAGATATGTTAAGTATAAAAAAGTATATAAGTTGAACAATGCATAACTGAGAAATGATATAATCTAAAAAAGGATATGAAAATGCATGGAAGTATAACTGAAAACAAAACAATTCAAGGACCAAATAATAATCGTAAAGGTAACATTGCTTAATTGTATACTAATGTTAATGTTGAAAACCTAGTCAATGCATGAAAGTCTCATTATAAGAGCTATTATTAACAGACATAAACCATATGAGTGAAACATGGAGTTAGATGTACATGCCCCATCCAGGGGACCTAATATTCCTTGTTAGGGGTATAAAGGCTTGAATGTTGCGTGATCACTAAAACTGATACCCATTAGAGGGGACTTATAAACATATGCGGGAACATAGTTTTGGGACAATGAAGGTATGTTGAACCCTAGTAAAACTTGGTACTAAGATTACTTCCAATCGAATATTCATTAAGCTAAAATGTACTAAATATTCAATAGCTAGAAACTGACACATAACTTAGAACGCAACATTTATGTACTGTGAATATAATAGTCAAAATCTGAAGCGTTAATTTATTTCCAACTGATCTAGAAAGTATAATTTGTGAACTAGGATAAGTTTACACAAGCTATAGTTTTGAGTTAAATGCAAGGAATTATACTAAATTATCAAGAAATAAGTAATATAGATCAAAGGAACAAAAATGGCAATAATTTTGAAATTTAAACCTATGTTTGATAGTTTATGATACTAACGGAATGCCTGACCTAATGGGTGATAAGAACAAACTAATGAAATCAACATCCTAGGGATGAAATATAAGAAGAGTGTTAGTATTATTTATACAACACTTAACAACTTTGGAGAATGAAGGTTATGGTTATATTTGACTACTAGGGTATTAGCTTAACTAAGTTAAACACTAGTTTAGGCCCCATAAACGAATATTTTTAAGTGCCCTAGGAATAGGGGAAAAGACAAAACCAAGACTCCAGATTGCAGAGGGCCCACTCACGCGGGGATGAGAGATTGTCCATTTGAATCAATACACGTCTACTAGGTCGTGATTGTGTCCCTTCGCACATGGATCTTTAGAAGAGCATAAACTTTTTACTCTAAGCTTGGGTTTTAGCAAACTCGGTGCAGCATTGGCCAGAGGATCATTATCCATTAATTCAAACAATCATAGACCCCCTAATCAATTTTGTGCGAAAAAGTAAATATGACTATTATAAGTTAACCCACATCCTTCTTTCCAATAACTGGTGACCTCATCAACCACCAGACCTTCGTCCGCATGTCCAACAATGCATCGTACTCGTTCAGTTGTAGGTGAATCAGAGACTCCTAACGCATAGATCCCAATGACGGAACCACCTAGGGACCGTGGGTCCATAACACCGCGGAACTAACAGTTGTAGGTCCCATCTTCCCTGGGGACCGCGATGTGTTTTGAAACATAGTATTACAAAAACACCTTTACTATATATCCCAATCAAATAAGCCCGCATATTACACCTCGCTCTCTTTCCTTCCATTGTTCAACAAAATTTGAGAAATAACCTAAAGCTGATAATGCGGCCAACTCTACTCCTCCACCAAGTCCCCACCCAATAATGGGATACACCACCTTTCTATTTTATTAGCCATTATAACATAGGATATGAGAATTGGCGGCTCGAAAATCTCATTAGAAACTTGCACATTCCAATATTATATGGTCTTCTTGGGGAACATCCTGCTCACATTTCCACAAACATTCCTTTGTACATATTCCTGTCGTGGAGGCATATTCTGTAAAGCAATAAATCGAGTTAGGAGATGAGCATTTTTTCAGAGATACAATCTATGGAATTCACTAGAGTAATTAATGCGGTGGAATCTCTTAAACTCTTATAGCTCTCTATTCATAATATGGCGCGCTTTAACCAGTACACGACGCTAACTCGATGACTTATGAGACATCCTAAGACTTTTCTCCTAACGTGTGCTCTGATACCATGTTTATTACTGACCCAAATATACCTAACTTGACAATATGTAATATGTCCGCCGTGACAGAACCCTCCTATCCGTGACACGACATACTTGATCCCAAAAGGGTTACGTGAACTCCGCCCTTCCCGAAAGAAGGCATCACCGGCTCATCGCTCAGCCTATGTACCTCAGTCTAAGTTCAATTCATTCCACTCATGAGTCATGGAAGATGGCTTCTAGTCTGAGGACATTATATCTCAATAGATGATTTCTCATCTCACCCTTAGAATTAAGTATACTCAGTCTCATATTTTCATTAGAGTGTAACCTATAGAATGGTCTTTCTGTAACTTTACACTCTCATAGGTGACTACTTTTTGTACCATTTTACTTAGGCTCATTCCTTAGGTGACTACGTGAATGCTCATCTCTTCTTTATTTTTATTGTTTGACTCAACATTATGCGGCTTGCTTCTAGATTAAGATTACATCTCTTTTGATGACTGTCATCAGCTTACTTTACCTTGATAAAATGTGGAATTGTCCTTACATGAAAATTTTTATTTTACATTGATGAAATGTGAATTGTCCCATACAATCATCCTTACTTTACATTGCTGAAAGTCAATTGCCTTAGATATCTCACTTTGGTGTTATTATGACTAGTCCTACCCATCTACACCTTTATCGTTGATATTCTTTAACATGTAGATTAGGTGTAAGTAGACTTGTCCTCACTCCTTTTGAACCACCCCATTCTGGTCCAACTTCTTTTATACCCCTTTAATTAGTTATAACGGTCACAGTACTACTACTTTAGTGTAGTAATCTTCATATCACCGTAATGGACGATGAACACTTCATTCATGCGTTTCATTTGTTCCTATGTGTAACGACCTTTTTATTCGGTTTGGCAACATATTTTAATTCTGAACAAACTGGCATAAGTACGGATAGCCACACGGACGCGTCACGGGCCACGACTACCGTCATGGAAGGGTCGTTGTGCAAAACAGCTTGAAAAAATCTGAAAATCTGGTACTGCAATCGACTCTATGACCGTCAACGACGAATGGCAGGACGGACCGTCACAGCGTGACGTACCGTCATAGACTCTTGATGGAATTGAGTCTCTGACGGTTGCGACGGGCACAGGAACGGACCGCTCGTCATTCACACGGCCCGTCACGGGCTGTCTTAGTCCCATGCGGTGTCGGATTTCTTATTAATTTAATTAAGGCGTTTTGGACTATTTTCCTACTTATTATAAAATAATGGTTAATGTTTAATAAGTCAATTACTTGGGGTTAAAAGAGGTAACCTAAGTAATTACCGGGATTATTAGTGCCATCTTTAAAACTAATTATATGATAATTAGGGTAAACGAAAGAGGGGTTTGAGTAAGAAAAACAAAAGAAAAAGAGAGGAGAACTAGTAGAGAGAGAGAGGAACAAGAGGACAACAATAAATTGAGGAATTTGCTTGCTTGATCACGATCTTCGGTGGAGGTAGGTTTGGTTTTTTAACACTATTCGTAGTAACTCTTAATAGCGAATGATATATGTTGGGTATTAATTATTAAGTCTTCTATATCGTAATTGGTGTAACGCAAGATGTGATTCTATATATATATATGACTGGATACAATAAGCATGAAGACGCTATTGATCTTCCATCTTGAAGAAACCCTACTCTACTTTTTAATGGTGGATGCCTTGGTATACAAAGAAGGCTTGATAACGAAAGTTAGTGATATTAGGGATCGGGTGCCACGTTCCGGTACCATGATAGAATATGAGGATCGGAGTGTCACGTTCCGACAAGATAGAATCTGAGGATCGGAGTTGTCACGTTTCCGACACCAGGATAGTATATGGTCGGGTGCCACGTCAGGTCCAGGATAGAATATGAGGATCGAGTTCACCGGTCCGACACCGAGGATAGTATATGGATCGGGTGCCACTGTTCCGGTACCAGGATAGAATATAGGATCGGAGTGTCACGTTCCGACACCAGGATAGTATATGGATCGGGTGCCACGTTCCGGTACCAGATATAATGTAGGAGCGAGTGTCACGTACCGATCACGAGAGTAAAATATAATGGAATCTTGAAAGATACGTAATATACTCAATCTAAAGAACATGTTTCCCAAACATACATGATGAGGAGGCGTGAGTCCTACATTGATTTGCTTTGGGTTGTAACCAAGATTATGGTAATTGAAGTGTGCTCATTCTAAGGACATATTAGTTGATTTTATATGTTACTGATATATACTGTTTCTATTTTGAGTTGGCCGATGATACCTATCGTACTGGGTTGTAATGACCCCCTACGTTTATGTTTTCTTTTTGTATACGTGTATGCAGTCACGTGCCGTCATGCTTTCGACTCAACAGTAGTCAAGCCGTCTTCGTCCACCGGATCTTCAGGTGAGCTAATGCTTCTGCTTGGACTGATCTGCCTTCTCATGTCTTGATGCCCTGAAGTTTCCCGCCATAGACTAGCTTTTGATTTTGTTTTAGGCTTCTTAGAATACTCTTAGTTTAGTAAATTGATCATAGATGTCGTGTGGTGATGACTTCCAGATTTTTGGGAATAAATAGATGTTGAATTTTAGAAGTTATTGAATTGTCTTTATTTATGATTTTAAGTCCTTCCGCATTTTTGTTATATGTGATATAAATTGAAATGATAAAGGTTTAGATTGGTTGGTTCGCTCACATAGGAGGGTAAATTGTGGGGTGCCATTCGCGGCTCGGTTTTGGTTCTGACACTATGTCACAGTCTTTAGAGCACGTTTGGGAGTTTATACCATGTGTGACAGGCCCCTCGGTTATGGGGTCATGAATTAATTTCTAAAAGTACGGATATTATCATTTGATCATTCTAATAGAAGGTTGGCATATGATTAGTATTGGGGGGGCATCAAACTTAAATATATAAACTACCTAACCCTTTTTGTTGGCATTTGTCGAATTTTACGTATGTTTCTCTTAATATGTTTGACCATTAGTCAATCTTTTAAATTATTTAACATCATATATATCCTTTACATCTATCACTTTTAGATAATGTATCAGTTAGCCATTTTATTGGCTTACAATTAGTATTGGCATAAAAAATTAGAGGGCATACGAATTTCAATAACCCATATTGTTGGCATAAGGCCATTTTTCATTTGCAACTGATTATGTTTTTATAAATTATACATTAGACAATCTGGTACGAATTTTAACCATAATATTATATCCATTTACATACATTACTTTTATAAAATGTATTGTTAGCCATTTTATTGGCATACGATTAGTATTGTCCTAAACAATTGGCACAGATTTCAGAACCATATTTGGTTTGGCACAATCAAAGTTCCATGTGGCAACATCTTAAGTTTTTATACATTATACATTCGCCAATCTTTTAATATTTAACATAATATTATATCCTTTACAATACATCAACTTTTAGACAATGTTTGTTAACATTTTATTATGGCATACGATTAGTATTGGCATAAACCATTGGGCACACAATTTTTTCATAACCATATTTGTTGGCATAAGTCAATTTTCATGTGCAACATGCTATTTTTTTTATCATTATACATAGCAAATCTTTTAATTATTTAATATAATAATTATAGACCATTTACATACATCAACTTTTAGATAATGTTTGTTATTCATTTTATTGGAACGAGATACCAATTTCATTGAGGATATGATTTCATAGTGGCCTTGTTAAGCTAATTTTAGTTCATGACTTTATAGTAACATTTAAAGTTCCGTAATGGACGCACATCTTGACATTGTGATGAATTTAATATCTTCATAACGTCATATTAACAGCAGTATGAACAACATACTGTAACACTCTTTTATCAAAAATTTTTGGACATATCTTTAACATAGTATCATTCTTTTAATTCGCATAATAACACTTAGCATCAAACGAGTCCACATTAATAGGTTCAGTCAATCAGTGTGTTAATTCAAAACATACATATTAAGAATCAGCCAGAACCACTTACCATAACATTATTGCTAACCTATTCATATTTAAAAATCATAACAAGGTCGGGAAGGAGTTCGACAAATGACATGAAACAACTTAGGTTACAAGATCTTTGAATCATTCGAAAGAAATGTATCTTGGAGAAAGAATCCAGGAGAGAACCATAGCTAAGTTAGAACTAATCAACACAGAAGACTATCTTGATGACACAACTTGGAGAAACCTTGAAATCGCCTTGAGAATCAATGGCATTTCTAATTTTTCTTTTCTCGCTTGCTTACGGTTTTGCGTAATTTTTTTCTATGATTTGAACGTGATATTAAGGTTTAAGAACTGATCTTGTATTACCAAAAGCCCCTCCTAAGTTTGATTAAACCTAGTAAAACATAACACGTAGTCAAATCTAGAAATTGGTGTGTGACATGGTTTTGGTCACCTTTTTACTTTATATTATTTATTAAATTCTTAATCTTACTTAATTTATGTCCTAGGGAAGAACTAAGTCACCCCTATGTTATTGGAACAAAAAATAAACCTTTTTTGCCCATCCTAGGTAAGACGGTGGATTTTCTTGGGGCATTATACTATGTTAGGCATAATACTTTTTAGTTTGAACCTTTTTAATTTTATTACTAATGAATAATGTTAATTAATTAGTAACATAGGGTTATTACTTAAAGTAACCTCTTAAGTCATTATAACCATACATAATCCTTTGACCATCCTAGGTGTAATATTAATTTTGTCTTTTTCTGTCTCCCAACAATCTTGAAACTTTTTAGCTGAATTTCGGTTTTGAACCTAAATTAATTAATTAAGCTGAGCAATTAATTAATTAATAGCCTCGGATATTATTCATTACCGTTAATCTTTATATTCATGCTATCCTTTTGGACCAGCCTATGGTGAAAACTTTTAACAGGTTGTCTTTTTCTTGTCTCAACCAATCTGAAACTGCTTATTTCTGATTTTTTGTTATTACCCTTTAATTCTATTAATCTAATAGGATAAATTAATTAAGTATATCCTAAGATATTCTTCAATGAAGTATCCCTAAGTTTTTAGGACTTTAACTAACTCTTCGGATCATCTTAGGTTAGGTACTATGGTTTGTCCCTTTCTTGTCCGTGACCAAAATCTGAAAAAATTTCCTTTCGTAGTGTTTTCGGTTTTTATCCCTTTTTTAAATTAATTATTAATCTTTTAAATTATAATTCTTACCTCGGGGAATTACTAATGTGTACCCCTATTTTATAGGACTCTAACAACCTTTTGGACCATCTTAGGTAGGTACGAGGTTGTCTCTTTAACCTAGTGACTAGGAGTACTATGTTAGTTAGCTATTTGCGTCATAGATTTAGCGTCTATAACTTTTGGTAGGGCGTTCGGCCCAGCACTCGAGTGGTTCCTTTTGCACATTTTCATCATAAAGCTCGTAACGAATTCGGTTACACAGGTGGTCCCTCTTATTTCAGCTTCTGCAATGTCTTGGCACATATGCTTTCACATGAATTTTTTGAACATTCCTAACTCTAATTTTATGGTTCATTTGGGAATGTTTACTTATTGTTTCCCAACACGATCCTCCCGCTATGTCCTGGGAACTGTTTGACTCTACATGATCCTTTTAAATGATCATTGTCTATGGTACGTTATGCTTGAAACTTGAAGTGCATATTAGGTACATTTGCTTTCCAAGCTCTCTTAATACCTTAGAAAAATTGGCTAACACCCTTGGCCATTATTTATCTAATATGCCCAATATATTTTCTAGTTTGGTACTTTTTTTATAGAATTGGCTAATACCCCTTACTAATTTTCCTATACCATGCCCAGTAATCTAAAATATTGGGCCTTGGAAGCCTATGTATCCCAATTGGTATTTCTTACGGACTTGCCTGGCTCTTCATTAGATATAATTTTTCGAATGTTATCAACCTCTTACTTAACCTTTTAGGGTTTACATCATTTCATCACATATATCTTTAGGTTCAGTTACTCTTAAATGTATGCTAGACTTATTATTCTATTCATACAATCCATGGGCTTTCATTCATATTTGGTCTAAGTGATTCATTTTTACCCCATATATGTGGGGTGAACAAGCTTATTCCATCTTGTCCGATATGTCAAGATATTGATTTCAATCTTTAGAGGCGCATTAATTTAAATATTTACTTACTTATGACTTATTTTGTCAATACTGATGGGGCCACAGGGAACCCCAGTGTCAATCCTTGAAATCACTTAATCTTATTTTAAACTTGATAATCAGATTATTCAGATTTGGGGAAACGTATTCGATCTCCATCACCCCAATAATATTTCCTCGTTTTTTTCCCTCTCCTTTTTGTTTTACGTGAAGGAGGTTGTGTTCAATCCCCACAACCATCATTATGTTTTTTTCTATTTAGTTATCTCTTAATTTTCTAACCTATCAATAGGTGGTGGGTCCGCCCCACTCTCATTTATTTCTTTACTTTATTTTTCCTTACTCCTCATAATTCAAGACTTGTGATCAAACACCACTCACCCATGATATTTTTTCCTTACTTTTTCTTACTTTTTTTTTTTAAAATTTTCATTTAGTGATGTCATTGGTTCAATCCACAATGACCTCACATTTAAAAAAAAATTTAAACGAAGATCATTTTTTTAAAAGTTGGTCGAGACTACATTTTCCAGTAGAGTGGAAATTTTGTCTCTTCCAATCAATTTTTGTCTTAATCTTTTGTTGATTTTTTTGTAGATTTGAGTAAGATGTCTTGATCAATCTTTAGTGATACATTTATTTTAACTTCCAATTATTTCATTCATTTTTGTACCATTTTTTGTTTGTGCGTAACCGAACTTACCAATGCAGAAATTTGTTACTAATTTTCGGGCTTCTTTTAAAAATATCATCATTTCATCGTCATTTTTAAGGCATTTCGTGGATCATTTCGTGCATCTTTAAGTTTTAATATTTTTATGATTATATTCAACCAAGAATTAACATTTAATCCAGAAACATTATCCCACTTTTACACCTTATGATTTACACAAACATTCGCACATAAAATTCAACCATATAAACATATCATTTTTCAAGTACTTTTGGGTTACATAACTTAACATGCTTACAATTCTAAACACATAATAAAGAACACATTATCAGGAAAAATCAAACTTCATACTTAAATTACCATCAAACATACCAACAACATGATCTCTAACCTATTTCACATTGAGCTCAAAGGGATACTAGTGACAATGAGTTCGACAAGAATGGGAACAACCCTAGTTTTAGAGTAGATTCATCTGAGCCTTACAGTATCTTGGGAAAGGGAAAAAGATTAAGAAAACCCATTACTTTTATGACGTTCAAACCTCCACTTGCTTCCCAAAATCTTCTCCAAAAATCACGTCCAAATCCCCTCAAAGTCAACACCAACTCCACAGACAAACTTCTCTTTACCTACGTGATTGATTTCGTTTGTTTTCTTATAGTTTGTATACCTACTATTTTTTGAAGTTATTTGATAGAGATAATCGTGAGTGAGAGTGATATATACGTGAGAGAGAGAGATGAGCGTGGGAGAGAAGTGTTTTGTTAGGATTAGGAATCTAGTTTAGGATTTAGTAAAATTAGTTTTTTATTTAATTATTAAAAATCTTATTTAATTTTATTTTAAATCATCTAATAAATAATAAATGTAAATTAATTACATAAATTTACAAACTTAATTTAAAAAAAATTTAATTCATTGTTTCCACCTAGGTTCGAACTCGGGTGGAGCAAGACTTAGAGAACCATTTCGGCCCTCTCTCCCCTAAATTCCCCTCAACCTTATTAAAAAAATAATTAATTATATATTTAGGGTAATTACACGATACTACGGTTAGCCTCAAAAAAGACCATTTTACCCCTAAACACTCCAAACCTATGATTTTCCCTATATAAGTCCGATAAGACTCCTTTAAGTAAATCTTTGTATTCGAGAGTCCTACATTGTTGGACCCAACCTTTCCTAGATTAACTAACTTTCCAAGTTATTTCTTTGTATGTAGCAAGAGTTCTGAGGTCTTGTTCTACGCGCATCAATCCGTGTGAACTCGGTCTAATCGTTGGTAGTCTAGACACATTAAGCATTACTTAGCATCTCTATTTTTATGCTTGTTACATTAGCCCCCTTAGGAACATTTGTCCCTGAACAACAATACTCTCTACTAACAATAAGTAAATCATCTATAGAATGTATGCCTACCTAGGTAATTCAATACTCCCCATTGATGTATATCAGATTCACATTTTAACATGAAGGTGCACATCCATGAAACCTACTAGTAGCTTCACATTAATAGAATAAGGAACTCTTTCCTCAACTAGTCTCGTCAAAGCATACAATACAAGTAAACATGTAAGTCATAAAAATCAGTTACCAACATGATGACCCAAAACATATTAACCTTATACTAGTGCATAAACACCATACAGAGTCAAATACATGAAAGACAAATTAAGGCTACACACTTGATACTTCACCAGAGGTGCCTTTCTTTGCCCCCAACGACTTCAGTGCGAAGAATCGTTGCCTCCTTGGAGCCTTTTCACTTGGACCATTAGGTTGAAATCTCTCCTTCCCTTGTTCTTGACTTCTCCTATTCAGACAATCCTTTATCATGTGACCCATTTTGCCACAATTGCAACAAGTGTTAGAGTCCATAACACATTCTCCCCCATGCAGTATGCCACATGTATCAAAACCTAAAAAAAATCGAATAGATAAGTACTTTAGGTTATTTATCATTATTTTAAAAATATTAAATTTTAAGGGGATAATGGTCCTTTCACATATTAATTAAAATAAGTCATATTTTTTATTAATTTCCTTTCACGTATTAATTAAAATAAATCAGATTTTGTATTAATTTAATTAAATCCTATTCTTACAAGTCTTGAATTTAGTCTCCTAATTTTAATAACTCTCTCCCTCATGTTTCTAAACTCTCTTCCACGTCTCTCAACTGTCGTTCTCTCACACTCTAACTAACAAGAAAGCTCAAGAACAATTTAAAATAAATTTTTCTTCACACTTGAAAAACACATGAAAAGTGTTAAGAAAAGCAAGGTAATCAAAAACGTCAAGGCAAAGGAGGTTGTTCGTCGAGTGGTGTGTACGTTGAGGAGAATTGGGCGTGGTTTGGAGGAGTTTCTGGGAAGCAGCTTCACACTTGAACAATATCTAAAGGTATGGGTTTCTCTCCTGGAATTCTTTCTTTAAGAGTATTTTCCTTCGAACGATTCTCTAGGTCTTGAAAACTAAGGTTTTTCCCCTTTGTATGTCCTTGTCCATAGTTTCCAAATGAATTCGTAGGATCGGTATGTTGTGCTTCTAGATTAAAGAATGAATGATGTATTAATATTAATAATGAACATTTTTATGTGATGGAAATTACATAAACAATATTAAAAGTGTGATCGAAATGTTAGAGTGTGTGTGTGTGCACGTGGGCAGTGGCTTTGGCCACTATCTTGTGTATTTTATATGTGCAATATGTGGTCTATGTGAAGTTCATTACCATGAAATATACTAGATTGAAATAAATATGTTTTATCAAACTAAACATATGAACAATGTGACAAAAAATGAGTTCAATAATGACAAGAATTTTCCTGATTTGGGTACTTAATAATAAGGTTAAAATATGGGTTTAAAAAGGGAAAATAAAATGAGTGAGGTAAATGGGAATCGAACCCAAGACATCACATGTTGAGATTGCTTAAAAATTAAAAAAAGGAATGGGGATAAAAGGAATCGAACCCCCTAAGCTACTGATCTCGCCTCAAATAAAAAAATGGGACTGGGGGGATCAAACTCTTGATCTGTGGGGAGAAGAAGGATAAAATTAATTAAGAAAATGAATGGTAGGCGTGGGAATCGAACCCACAACCTCCAGCTTCATGCGAAGGAAAAGAAACATAAGGAATACAAAAAACGAGAAGTGGGAATCGAACACACGATCTCAAGGCCGAAGGAAGGAGCGAAATAAATTAGGAAATGAACTGAGATTGTGGGGGTTTGATCCCATAACCTCACTGTCACTCGCCCTGTTTAAATAAATTAAAGATAGAGAGGTTGTGGGGGTTCGAACCCACAATCTCCCTATCCCTGCGAGAAAGCATGAGCGAAATTAAAAAAATAAATAAATAAGGGGGTTATGGGGGTTCAAACCCACAACCTCCCTATCCCAGCGAAAATTAAAGGAAAAATCAAAGAGGCTATGGGGGTTTGAACCCACAATCTCTTGATTTAGGCAAGAATGGGCAACAAGAGACTATTAAAAATTAAAAAGGGATTTTTTGGGGGTTCGAACCCCCAACCCTTCGATTAACTAAGAGTAAAATTAAAATAGAAAATTAGTACTTCCATGTAAATGTTGATATTTAATTTAGAGTTCTTATGTTATGAATATTATAAATAAAATGAATGAAAAATATAAATGATATCCAAGTGATTCAAGATTTGGGTTCCCTTGCCCAATTTTCCATATTGATGCACAAGTCATATGTGAGTAAAATATCCAAGAGTAATGGCATCTACTTAGATAAGAAATCAAGATCTTGTCATATATACAAGGTACATAAGCCTTGTACTACATAATCTTAGGAAAGTAAGAATCACTTAGCAAACTATGAATGAAGCACCATGACTTGTATGTATGGACACATAAAACTAACATACATTCAAAATTAAGTGAAACTAAGATGTACATAATGAAATAATGAACCCTAGGAGGGTTAAGTATGACTGTAAAATACACTAAATGGCCAAGTGAATTGGAATATAATGAGATAAACTATGAAATGAAGAAATGAACATTTACGTAATAGAGGTGTGTAACTATGAAAAGCAAAGGTGCTAATAATGAAGAATGTGGTGACAACATAATATGAGGCTAATGTATATGATTAGAGCAATCATAAATGAGCCTAAGTTAATGTTACCAATACGTACTCACCAATGAGAGTGTAATTATGAAGAGACCAGTGTCTATGAACACTCTAATGAAAGTATTGTATTTAACACACTTAAAGCTAATGATGAGATGAGAAATCATCTTATCAGATATGATGTCCTCATACTAGAAGGTAGATTCTGTGACGTAAGAGTTTGAACGTAATTGAACTTTATACTCAGCACACATAGGATAGTTATGAGGGGTAATGCCTTCGTTCGGGAAGGGCGAAGGTTGACGTAACTCCCATTAGATGAGACTGTCCATCTTGCCTTGTATGGGTCTCCATACATCTCCTAGTCTTTGAACCTATACTTCTAATATAGGGATCTTGCGGGGTTAATTCCCATGTACGCTAGCATGTTATTGAGTCACTTTGGCCGGTGATTCCACCTCTTTTCAGTTTGGGGGAGACAATGGATTTCATGATGCTCACATGATCTCTGTCGGTTAAAGATAAAGTTCCCAATGAATGAATGAGGCCAGCCTCAAATGAAGTATATAAAAAAATGAATGATACCCAAGATATTAGGATAGGATAATCAGAAGTAATTGGGATGACCATCTTCATTTGATAGAGTTCTCCTATAATAATAGCTTTAACTCCACCATTGGGATGGCACCTTTTGAGGCATTGTGTGGTAGGAGGTGTAAATCTCTAGTTGGGTGGTTCGAGGTTGGATAGTCATCCATTTTGGGTCCGTAAATCATTACTGAGACCTTAGATAAAGATAGAGTGATTAAGGACAGGTTGGCTACTGCTTACCGCCGACAGAATCATATGCAGACAACAAAAAGAGATCCTTAGAATTTAATGTTTGTGATCAGGTTTACTTTAAGATATCGCCTATGAAAGGGGTGATGAGATTTGGTAGAAAGAGAAGCTTAGTCCAAGGTATGTGGGGCCATATGAGTTCCTATTACGTTTGGGTGAGGTGGCATATGAGTTAGTATTGCTTGCGGAGCTAGCTTCTGTTCATCCAGTCTTTCATGTCTATACGTTGAAGAAGTGCTTAGGTGATCCTGTATCAATCCTACCGGTTGAAGGTTTGGGGGTTGGTGAAGACTTGTCCTATGAGGAGGTACCTGTTGAGATCTTAGACACACAGGTCAAGCGGCTGAGGAACAAGGAGATTGCAACAGTAAAGGTATTGTGGAGGAATCATCTTTTTGATGGTGCTACGTGGGAGGCTGAGGCCGACATGAGATTCCGCAATCCTCATATTTTCAGCACTTGAGGTTAGACTTCCTACTCTAAAGCTTATGTTTCCTTATCTCTTCATATTTTGTTGCTATTTGTTGACTGTGTATATTTATTATGTTATGATCTGATTTGCATTAATATGTGTAAAGGTAGTGTCATTTGGGGACGAATATTCTTAAGGGGGGGATATTGTAACAACCCTAAAAAATAGAATAGATAAATACTTAAAGTGATTTAATTATTATTTTGAAAATCTGAAATTTTAAGGGAATAATGGTCCTTTGACGTATTTATTAAAATAAATCAGATTTTATATTAATTTAATTAAATCCTATTTTGACTAAGTCTTCAATTTAGTGTCCTAATCCTAATAAATCTCTCCTTCACGTTTCTCAACTCTCTTCCACGTCTTTCACCTCTCATTGCCTCACGCTCTGACTAAAAAGAAATATCAAGAACAGTTTAATTACAATTGTTCTTCACACATGAAAAACACACATAAAGTTTTAAAAAAAGCAAGGTAATCAAAAACGTCAAGGCAAAGGGAGGTTGTTCATCGAGTGGCGTGTACGTTGAGGAGAATTGGGCGTGGTTTGGAGGAGTTTATGGGTAGCAGCCTCACACTTGAACAATATGTAAAGGTATGGGTTTCTCTGGTGGAATTCTTTCTCCAAGAGTATTTTCCTTCGAACTATTCTTAAGGTCTTTAAAACGAAGGTTTTTCCCCTTTTATGTCCTTGTCCGTAGTTTCCAAACGAATTCGGAGGATCGGTATGTTGTGCTGCTAGATTAAAGCATGAATGATGTATTAATATTAATATCGAACATGTTTATGTGAGGGAAATTACGAAAACAATATTCAAAGTGTGATCAAAATGTTACTGTGTGTGTGTGCACGTGGGCAGTGGCTTTGGCCACTATCTTGGGGTTGTATAAACCATGTATTTCTTGTGTATTTTATGTGTGCAATATGTGTACAATGTGATGTTCATTACCATGAAATATACTGGATTGAAATAACAATCTTTTACCAAACTAAACTTATGAACAATGTGACAAAATATGAGTTCAATAATGACAAGAATTTTCTTGATTTGGGTACTCTATAATAAGGTTGAAATATGGGTTTAAAAGGGGAAAATTAAATAAGTGAGGTCAATGGGAATCAAACCCAAGACCTCACATGTTGAGATGGCTTAAAAAGAAAAAAAAAGGAATGGGGCTAAAGGGAATCGGACCCCCTTAGCTATTTATCTCTCCTCAAAGTAAAAATAAGAATGGGACTTGGGGGGGGGATCGAACTCTTAATTGTGGGGAGAAGGAGAAGAAAATTAATTAAGAAAATAAATTGGAGACGTGGGATTCGAACCCACTACCTCCAGGTACACGCAAAGGAAAAGAAAAATAAGGAAAAGAAAACGCGAGAAGAGGGAATCGAACCCACGACTTCAAGGCTGAAGGAAGGAGCAAAATAAATTAGGAAATGAAGTGAGACTGTGGGGGTTCAATCCCACAACCTCAATGCCACTCGCCTAGTTTGAATAAAATAAAGATAGAGAGGTTGTGGGTGTTCGTACCTAGAACCTTTCTATCCCAGCGAGAAATCATGAGCGAAATTAAAGAAATAAAAAAAATAAAGGGGTTGAGGGGGCTCAAATACACAACCTCCCTGTCCCACCAAAAATTAAAGGAAAAACCAAACAGGCTGTGGGGTTTTGAACCCACAACGTCTTGATTTAGGCAAGAATGGGCAACAAGAGACTATTAAAAATTTAAAAGAGATTGTGGGGGTTCGAACACCCAACCCTTCGATTAACTAAGAGTAAAATTAAAATAAAAAATTAATACTTCCATGAAAATAGAATACAGAGATTTAATTTAGAGTTCTTATGTTATGAATATTAAAAATAAAATAAATGAAAATTATAAATGATATCCAAGTGATTCAACATTTGGGTTCCCTTGCCCAAACTTCCGTATTCATGTACAGGTCATACGTGAGTAAAATATCCAAGAGTAATGCCATCTACATTGATTAAAAATCATGATCTTGACATATTTACAAGATACAAAAGTCTTGTACTACATAATCTTAGGAAAGCATGAATCAGTTAGTGAACTATGAATGAAGTCCATGGCTTGTATGTATAGACACATAAGTCTAACATACGTTCAAATGTAAGTGAACCCTAGGAGGGTTAAGTATGAGTGTAAAATACACTAAATGGCCCAGTGCATTTGGAATATGATGAGATGAACTATGAAATGAAGAAATAAACATTTACGTAATAAGAGGTCAGTAACTATGAAAAGCAAAGGTGCTAATAATGAAGAATGTGGTGACAACATAATATGAGGCTAATGTATATGATTAGAGCAATCTTAAATGAGCCTAACTAAATGTTACCAATACTACTCACCAATGAGAGTGTAAGATTATGAAGAGACCAGTGTCTAAGAACACTCTAATGAAAGTATTGTGTTTAACACACTTAAAGCTAATGATGTGATGAGAAATCATCTAATCAGATATGATGTCCTCATACTAGAAGGTAGATTCTGTGACGTATGAGTTTGAACGTAATTGAAAATTATACTGAGCACCGATAGGATACCTATGAGAGGTGATGCCTTCTTTCGGGAAGGGTGAAGGTTCACGTAACTCCCATTAGATGAGAGTGTGTAGCTTGTCTGGTATGGCTCTCCATACATCTCCTAGGCTTTGAACCTATACTGCTAATATAGGGATCTTTCGGGGCTAAATTCCCATAAATGCTAGCATGTTATTGATTCACTTTGGCCGGTGATTCCACCTCTTTTCAGTGTGGGGGAGACACTGGATTTAATGATGCTCACATGATCTCTGTCGGTTAAAGATAAAGTTCCCACTGAATGAATGAGGCCACCCTTAAATGAATCATATATAGAAATGAATGATACCGAAGGTGTTAGGATAGGATAATCAAGAGGTGAGCTAGACTCAGGAAATGACATTAGGTTATTCCTCATCATTGAACAACAAACCCGATGAAAGTCTTAAACTACATATTAGGTATAGCTGGTGTTCACACTGCCTATGAATGAAATGAAATGAAATATGTATGAATGAATGAAGCAGACTATGTGTTTGGGAATGAGGAATCCCTAGTTAAGGTCTCATGTGTTGAGCCCTCCTTTTGGAAAGTCTTAATGTCAGGTCCATGATTCGAAGGTCTCATGGTATATAAATGAATGATATGAAAGAAGTTATGTATCATATGTTATGCGTTATGATATGTGCTATATGAAGATGTTATGTGTTGTCTGAAATACGATATTTATAATGATGCATGTTACTCTCATGGAATGACGTTCCTAACTCAATTTGGAAAGTCTACTGTCTTGACTTACAAAAAAATCATGTCGTTAGGTGATATACCGTAGTTTCACGGTATTATTAATACTTTTTCCTTAAGTTTAGTATGCCCAAAAGCCTTTTGTGCTAATTTTTATATAAGTTTCTCCTTATTTGTAGGAAATCTGTCCAAAGATGAATGCGGAGGTTTTTGAGTGAAGAAATGCAGAAGAGACCACCTACGGTGCTTGTGACAGTCCGTAGGTGGCAGCGTAGTGCAGCAACTGAAGGAAGATGGGGAATTCTTACCAAGTGTGGGGTTACGGAGTCCATAACGGTCCATCGTGTCCATGACGGTCCGTCCTACAGGTTTGTCATTAAATTCAGAGAAGTAGTCCCAGTACCCATATTCGAAGAGTTCAAGTGTTTTGGAACGAAGACCCTCGACGGACCGTTGTGCGTGTGACGATCCGTCATACTTGCCATCGAGGGTAATGAAGAGAGCAGCCGAAGAAATTGCACAAGTATGGGACGACGGAGTGCATGACGGTCCATCGTAACCACAACGATCCGTTGCGAGGTCCGTCAACCCAGGTGTGTTTTAACAGATTTCCAGCAAATAGATTCCTTGTTTAATTAGGTTTTTATTTTCTATAAATAGTTCGAAAAACCTCATTTTTGAGGTTAGACTGTGGATTATTTTGTTAGGCCTTTGATTATTGTTAGACTTTTTGTGAGACTCTTGATTATTTTGAGATTCTTCTAAGTGATTGTTGGTGATTTTTGTTGATTAATAAAGCAAACTTTCGGATTTTACTCTTTCTCATTGAAGTAAGTACATGAATTATTATATCATATATTTGAATATTGTGATTCTGACTATGGGTAACTAAACTTCATAACTAGGGTTGTGGGAACCATAGGTAAATAATTAGGTAAAACGTAACTAAAATAACAATTCTAGAATAGTGTCTTGATCACTAAGTAACTTTCCCTCTTGTTTTTCTCAAATTCTCAAGTATGTGTCTCTAATTTCTACTCATTTATATTGCATTTTTGTTTATCAATTTGTATTAGCCTAGTTCTTCTTGATATATTCATTTTTTTAAAAAAAAAATCCTGTCAAACCTAGGTAAAAAAAATCTTCGAAATTGTCGTGTTTAAAACCCTAGAAATAGGTTCTTTAGCATTGCTAGTTTACTAGGTATTTTGGGTTAGACAAATGTAGGTTCAAACACTACAAATTAGATTTGGGTAATAAGGGATGAATGGGGCCCCCTCAGTTCTGTCACTGAGTTACAGAACAAGATCCCGATGATAGACCGTCAAACCCACGATGGTCCGTCCTGCACAACCGTTCTGGTTGTCAAAAACCCTAGTCTTGAGGGCCTCTCACTTTTTCTAAGTGTCCTCCAACGCACACATGTGACGGACCGTCATCCCTACGACGGTTCGTCTTGCACAACCGTTTCGGTTTTCAGATACCCTGTTCCTAAGGGTCTCTCTCTTTTTTTCTAAGTGTCCTCAAACGGACAAGTACAACGGAACGTCATACCCACGACGGTCCGTACTGTGTGACCATTATGATGGTCAGAGACCCCTCGCTTAAGGGTCTCCAAATTTTCTTAAGTGTCCTCACACAGACACCTACGATGGACCGTCGTACCTATGACGGTCCGTCCTGCACATACCGTCATTCTTGTCAGAAACTCTCCTTCAGGGTTCTCTATATAAAAAAAAGTCTAAGTAAGACACGACGGACCCCATGACGGTCCGTCATAGTCACGACGAGTCGTCACCTGGCCCTTCGTGTTTCACTGTTACTATAGAAATTTCATTTTATTTTAATTTTTTTGTATTTATTTTGTGTGGTTTTGCTTGTCTTGTTTGCTCCTTCTAGTACTAATATTTATCCTTTACAGGTACTATCTAATATGGCACCAAAACAAGATCGACTGTATGCACGCGGTCGATCGAAGTCTGTCGCCCCGTCTGCCCACCTGGTCATTGGTTCTGATGATGAGCGTGACCCCGAGTACGTGCCCAGGCACTTCTACCCGATCCCGTGATGCACGTGCTGCCATGGCCACACCCAAAAAGGTGGCGTTCGGAGTAGTCACTGCCTCCAAGTGTGATGAGGAGCGCACACTGACCGGAACACCTTCTGGGTTAGCCACCAATGAAGAAGGAGCTTCTAGCTCCTTAGGAGTTTCGTGGTCGGAGGAAACCTCCGGCTCTGCTGAGGTTCCCGCACCCCCCACCGTTGCAAAAGTTCGTTAGCCTCGTACTGATTAGTCTAACCGTTCGATCCACACCCGGTCCCACCAGCTCGGGCTTTTCACCCTTGTTTACTGTACTAGGGCAAACCGGTGGTGTGTCGACAGGCGTTTCAAGTCTATTCCGATGCAAAGTTCCTGAATGACGAAGGAGTTATGGCTCGCAAACTTACATTGGAGCGGCGGGTGATGCCTGAGATCAACAATCTCTTCACCAGACATCGACTGGAGTGGACAACACGTCCGTAGGGATGTTATAGTGAATATATTGTCCGAGAGTTCTATGCATCCTACTTAGGGACTCTCCGATCACAGATTGATAGGCGGGCTGCCTCCGTCAAATAGGCCCTACTAGAGCAGGTTCGAGTACGGGGAGTTCAGGTTGAAATCTCCCTGCCTGCCATCCGTCGGTTTCTATACAGCGAGGATATTGATGCTAATCGGACCCCTCGTCACTACCGGAGTTGACTACCGAGGTAGATTTTTAAAAGATGGCCATTCCTATGCCCATTTCCTGCGTGAGCCATTTGTTGAGAGAGCACCACAATAGGTGGATGCCCTGCCACTTTTCCATTGATGGAGATGGTGCCATGACTTGGTGACTCGAGCTGAAGGGGCACATCAAGAGGCCAACGACTTACACGCGAAGTTTTGTTTTTGATGTCCCCCACTCACACTCCTTTTCCCCCACAACCCCCTTGATAATATCGTCACATGGGATCGAGGCAGAGTACTGATGGCGGCGAGATAGCCGGGTTTGAGGTGGATTTGCGTTTGTCTTCTACTGGTCGTCATGGCACGAGAGGGCTTTTAAGGTCATGAATTACTTACCCTTTCCCTTTTCCCGTGTAATATTTTTTTCTCTCTGCAGGTCCGCAGGTGGTGCTATATGGCACGTTGATCAGCTCCAGACCCCTCTGGGCACTGTTGATATCAGTCTCATCAGAGATGAGGCTAATGATTTGGATCACGCAGAGGTTGGCCCCCGTCAGAGCTGCCCCCTACTTATTACAATCTGGCCGATACGGTTAGTACAGGCCCGCACGCTCGCTGGTAAGCTTTCACTTCATTGACACTACCCCAGGTCGAGTCATCCCCGTTAGTAGCAACTGCCTCGACTCCCTCTCGCCCCACCCTTTTACCCCCTCTGGTCCCGCTTGCTAGGGTCCAGAAATTAGAAGGCGGCAAATGGCTTAAACTTCTGGCATCCATAATCCCGCCGTGGATGCGAGTTTATACGAGGTGGACAAGCGCTTGGAGCGGAAAAATGGTTCCAGCACACAGAGCAAATATCGCTATGTTCACCAGCGCTTGGAGAAGCTTTGATTACTGGTGCTCGGCCCCATCTCCTCCGTGGGATGTTTCGACCCTTCACAAGCTTCGTCGATAGTCTTCGCGCACATATTTATATGATCTTTAGAGTTATTGTGCCTGATTCTGAGGCCCCCTTCTATTCTGTCGAACCTGCGAGACCCAGTTGGTTTGAGGCCCTATTCGCCACTTCAGAGATTCCCTACACCTCAACCTCCCCCCCTAGAGCTCTAATATACTAGGTGTCGACGCGTTGCAGGATGAGGCGCGAGCAAGGAGGAAGGAAGCGCCGTGCGATGGAGGCTTCGAGGAGAACTCGCTTCTTTATGAGGAGGCACGTTAGATAGAGTAGTAGAGTTAGCTGCTGGGGCGTCTACGATTCCCGAACTGGGGAGATATCTCGAGGCACTGCTGATAGTGTTGTTTGTTGCTGAGTACACCACGAGTGTCTCCATATTTTGGGAAGTGGGTTCCGGGGAACGGACCAACCAGCTGCGATCGTCGGTTCTTTGCCCGCACCAGGTTTGCTTCACCTACCACTCTAGGATTCAATTTTTATGCATTGGGGACATTGCATGTATTTTTTGTTGGGGGTGGGGTAAATTGGAAAATGCGTTCTAGGGTGAAGTCTGATTAGCCCAATTCCGTATCCTCCGCTTTTTGAGTTTTCTTCCTGTGTTCTTTATCCCTAAGAGACGATTAATTTTTCTATTGAACTGGACCATCTATATCTTATTTAATTAGTTTAATTCTTTAGCCATGATGGCTAAAACGATATCCTGTAAAATGGCAATAATGCTGACTAGGCATAGTAATTTAGATAAATGTGTGCTCTACATGACAGAGAGTCACCACTCCATCACGCCTAAGTCTAAACATGCGAACTAGGTTTCTGATATCCTGGTAGAGTGAAGATATGTCAAGTCCGTAGAGATTTTATGTAGTCCACTATTTTTACTGAGCAAAAACTTGCCAGGTTAGTCCTGTAAAGTATTTGTATAGACAATGAGAAGGATCAGAGGATCTTATTCAATATAGCCCCGTTTTAGCCTAAAAAAACAAAACCAAATGAAATTGATCCGTCTTTGGATTCCAAATGATTTGAGCTTAAATTTACCTCTCTTTTTCCACTCCACTTGACTTATCTTTTCTAGGATATGTGTTGGCCCTTGTCCTTCCTTGATATGTGCACCTCAAATTATGCAAAAGCTAAAGTTGAGGGTGACTATGTAGTAAAAAACCCTTTTTATTGCCCTGACCCAACTTGGGGTATTGGTGTACTTTTGACTCATGGCAATCATGAGTGAGGGTGGCTATTATGAGGATGCTCTGGAAATGTGGGGTTGAATGAACAAAGAGAGAGAAGAACAAAGTAAAGTGACTCAAGATGTCTTTGAAGAAAAGTAAAAAAAATATATATATAATAATAATAAAAAATAACAAGCACAAAAAGAAGAGAGTCACTTAAACAAATGAAGGAAAAAAAAAGGAAAATCAAGGTGAAAGATAAGGGAAACAGTTTAGACTTATGTCAAGGAGGGAAAAAATCACTAAAGTATCCCTAAATTACCCTACCTGACCCTAAATCCAATGTTACAAACTAATAAGTCTATCTGATCCTAAGGGTTGTATGCACAACTTAAAGCAGTGACAATAAGGGCAACTTGTGCAAAATGTATGACTTAGTTGAATTTGGAGTGATGTTGAAAATTAATCATTATACTCAACTAATCTATTGTGAGAAAATGGGATTTTTGTTCACGAAGTGAGGATAGTAAGTTGCACCTACCGAAATTTTAGCACCTCGGTGAGAAAATGAAGATGATAGTGTTAGTGCCTGGTGAGTCTGTGTCATGGTCTGATTCCAACATAATTCACCTAATAGTGATAGCATGCATAAATATGATTAGATTAATTGGGATTGATATCCAAATGATTGCAAAGGATCAAACATGATTAACTATTGTCGCAAGCTTGTGTATTGATCATAGTGCGTCGCTGAGGACAAACAACGAATTTAAAGTTGAGGGTGTTGATATTCCGTTGTTCACGTATTATAATACTTTTTTCCTTAAAGTTTAGTGTGTCCAAAAGCCTTTTTGTGCTAATTTTTATATAAGTTTCTCTTTATTTGCAGGAAATTTGTCCAAAGATGAATGGCAGAGGTTTTTTAGGCAAAGAATGTAGAAGAGACCAACCCTACGGAGCTTGTGACGGTCCGTCATGCTGTGGACATTCCGTAGGTTTCAGCTTAGTGCAAGCCTGCTGAAGAAGATGGGTAAGTTGGACCAAGTGTGGGGTTACGGAGTCCATGATGCCGTTGTGTCCATACGGTCCGTCCTGCAGGTTCGTCATGAAGTTCAGAGAAGTAGTCCAATGGACCAATATTCCAAGAGTTCAATGTGTTGTTTGAACGGAGAATCCTAGACGGACCTTGTGTCCTGTGACAATCCATCATACGTGCCCGTCGAGGGTAATGAAGAGAGAATAATAAGAACTTTCCAAGTATGTGACGACGGAGTCCATGACGGTCCTCGTGACAACGACGATCCGTCACGAGGTCCCGCTCCATCCAGCTTTTTTGACTATTGTCTCGCAATAGAAGCCTTGTTTAATTATGTTTTATTTTCTTAATAGATAGGAAAACCTCGTTTTTAGGTTAGACTCTAGATATTTTGTTAGAGGCCTTTGATTATTGTTAGACTTTTTGTGAGATTCTTGGTATTTTGGGAGATTCTTGTAAGTGGATTGTTGGTGATTTTTGTTATTTTTAATCAAGCGAACTTTCAGATTTAATCTTTCTCATTTAATTAAGTAACAAATGAATTCTTTTTAATATCATCATTTGAATATTGTGATTAGACTAGGGATAACTAAACTCCATAACTAGGGTTTGTGGAACCGTCAGGCAAATAATGAGGTAAAACCTAACTAAAATCAATTCTAGAATATTGTCAGTGGAGTGAGGTAAGGAGGAAAAAAACGGAATGGCTAGGGCCATTGCATGTATTTGATAATTTTTCGCTAGAGTCTTTTAAAACGGATGGACAACCTTAGAACTCGCCGTAAGAGTACTTGCAGACCAAGGAGGTAGATAATAGTAAAATTATCAACAGAGATTTATTGTATACCTATCTATACGCTAGTATTGTTTTGGTACGAGGTAATACTTATCAAATATCGTTATATGATTCTTAATATGAGGTAAAGTACGGTTAGGATAGCAACACACGTATACGGAACCACGGTGCGTAGTGAAATTTTCTAGACAAGACCAAGGGATTTAGAAATAACATACTTATCACTTTGCATGCAAAGATCGTAGGAAAGAATGTGTTATAGATTAGACTTACGAAGTTATGACCGTGGGAAACAACGCCACCCTAGTTACCTTGATTACTGCTTACACTCCAACATTCGAAGCTGTTAAGTGTCCTCTTCATTTCGCTAGTTATTTTCTCATTTATTTAGAAAAAAACCCCCATTTTTAAATTGTTTTTTGCTTTCCAAGGAGTAATTGACCAACAATAGTAATAATAGATTGAAGTTCGTCTAAACTATTTTTCCTCGTGGGAACGATCCAACCTCACTAGTTGGGTTATTTACTTGACAGGACCGCTTTACTTCTTAGTTGAGAAGTAAATTTGAGTGTATCATTAGGAAAGAGATGTTCTTTCTCATGCATGTACCTTGTGTGTGCTTGCATATACTCATACTTAGTACAAGTGTGTACTAACCCCAAACATTTATGCTATTTTACGTGCAGGCACAGGTGGGAGATAGAGCTACATGTTCATTTTTGCAGCTATCCGGGAGTCAGCATTCATCTGGAGTTTGGTAGGTCCTCATGCCTTCAGGATGCTACTATTTTACATTCTAGCATAGTTTTAGAGTTAAGTTCGTTGAGCATGTTCCACTAGCTTTTCTTTCCTGTTATGGTTTAGACTTTGTATTGGTGCCATTTTGGCCATCATACAATTAATACTTAATGAACCATTTCTTTCAGTTGCTTATCTCTTTAATGTTAAATGGTTGATGATGCGATTATGAAATGTGAAGAATATTTAGCAAGTATGTTAAAGATAAAAAAGTTACAAATTTTCCACTAAAATTAATCTAGGTGAGGTATGAATAACGCATGTAGGCTTGTCTACGACCTCTGAGAGGTTAACGACGCCGGTCTCGTCTGGCGTCTAGATTGTACTCTCCTGGGATGTAAAGTCTTATGAACCTCAGGGAGTAATCCCAGACTGACATCAAGCCTTGCTTAAGGTTGATGAATTCCTCAGCCTTAGCCTCCTTTATTTATCTGGGAAAGAACCTCCCTAGAAAATCCATCTTGAAAAGATTCCAAATAACAGGCCCCCCTCTAAAGGCTCTGCTATCCTGCCAAACCTTATACCAGGATTGAGCTACATCCTTTAGCTGGTAAGATGGCATCTTAGACTTCTCCACATCAATCAAAACTTATAACCCGATCTTGTAAAGTTCTAGTTTGGGACATCTGTATGAAACTTGTCCTTAATTCTCCATCTATCAACCCAGCTTGGTTAACAGGAATCTCTATTCTAGACGCCGGAGCCTAGGAAGTAACCTAAATTACTCCAGCAGCTTTTCCTCCAATATCTCCACCTTCTTTTATCATTGTATTCATCATTTGGAAACTTCAAGAGTTGATGTTAGTGACGCTCTTAACACAAAGAAATCCAAGATTAGAGAAGGCACAATAATATTAGAAAAAGGTAAATTTTTCTACGCATCATGCAGTCTCTAATCAAGGATGATGGTGCACTTAACTACCATGACTTAAAAACTACTCAATGTGGTTGATGTGAACTTATTATCCTCTAAATTTAACCTAGTGCTCTGATACCAACTTTGTCACGACTGGATCTAGACACTTGATGAATCCAGCATCGTTGACCTCTCATAGGTCGCAGACAAGCCTACATACGTCATTCTTACTTTATCAAGGTTAATTTTAGCAGAAAATTTGAACTTTTAGTCTTCTTATTCATGATAAACATTTTAAACTTCACATCATAGGCGTTAAAAAATCAACTTCTAATATAGTGATAATCAAATGAATGAAAAAGTTCATAATAAACTTAAACGTATTTTTCTCAAAACAGCACCAATACAAAAGATGAAATGAAAGTGGAAAGAAACACTAGTTGAACATGCTCCACTAGCTAAATCTTACATCTAAGCTAGATAATGACAGTAGACATCCTCGAATGCATGAGGGCCTACCATGTCAGGATGAAAGCTCCGCGTCCGGATTGCTGCAACGTCAAACACTAAGCTCTATCATCTACCTGTGCCTTAACCTAAAAATATAGAGTTTTATGGGATTACTACACACTTGTACTAACTATGGGTATATGCAAGCACACACCATGGACATTCATAAGAAAGAATAGCTCTTTTTCTAACACATGATTTTGGTACAGTCAAGTTCAGTTGACTTTGCCAAATTTTGGATTGGAAAATCAATGGCCCGCCAAATTATATTAGAAGTCAGGCCTTGATGTAACATGCATCATCAAACTTATCATTTTGTCAATACAACCATATCATAGTGCATCCTAAACATATCATATTTCGTATCATTCATTCAATATGGAATGATACCTTCTAATCATGGACTTAACATTAAGACTTTCCCAAAATGAGGGCTCAACATATGGGAACCTCTACTAGGCAGTCTCTTTAGCAACAGCAATTTGCTTTTCGTTCATTTCATACGTACTTACTCCATTTCATTTCATCCATGGGCCAGTGTAAACACAAGTTAACCTAGGATGTAGTTAAAGACATTCATCGTTTCGTTGTGCAATTACGCAAGATGACCTATGTCATCACTTTGAATCTAACTCACGTTTTGATTATCCTATCCAACAATTTGGTACCCCCAGCATTCCATTTCATTATTTGCATCATTGAGCTTACCTTCTTCAATTCATTGGATCTTTAACTTAAACCGACATAGATCATATGAGCATCATTAAATCCGTGTCATGAAACCCCACATTAAAGAGAGGTGTAATCACCGGCCAAAGTGACCCAAAACATGCTAGCGTACATGGGAATTGAACCCCGCCAGATCCCTATTTTGGCAGTATAGGTTCGAAGACTCAGAGATATAAGGAGACACATACCCGGCATTCCAGAAATTCTCATCTCATTAGAGTTACGTGAACCTCCGCCTTTTCTGAAAGAAGGCATCACCATTCATATCTAGTCTATCGGTGCTCAGTATAAAGTTCCATTATATTCAACTCATACGTCATGGAAGCTTGCTTCTAGTATGAGGCCATCATATCTCAATAGATGAATTCTTATATCATTATTAGTAATAAGTATGTTAATCTCAATACTTTCATTAGAGTGTTCATAGAGAGTGGTCTTTTATTAACTTTACACTCTCATAAGTAAGTACGTTTCGTAATATTTACTTAGGCACATTAGAGATTGCTCTTATATTTTACATTAGCCTCATATCATGTAGTCGCCACATTTATTAACATTTGAACATTTTCTATTCATAATTGCTCACCCCATTTTGTGTGAATGTTTATTTCATCATATGCCTATGCACATGGCCATTTAGTGTGTTTCACACTCTTACTTAACCCTTCATGGGTTTCATAATTTCATTGTTCATTTCATCATTTCTTTTTTAATTTCATCATTTTATTGTTCATTTCATTATATGATCGACGCAATGTCCTTGCCATTTAGTGGTATTCACATTCTACTAAACCCTCTTAGGGTTACATCATTTCATCAATCATCTTAGGTTGACTTACTTTTAAAAACGTATGTAAGACTATGAGTCGATACATACAAGCCATGGGCTTTATTGATAGCTTGTCTAAGTGATCATATTTATTATGTTGTACAAAGACTTATGCATCTTGTATGATATGACAATAGATTGATTTTGATCTTTTGAGGCTGCATTTAAGGTAAAGACTTACGTATGACTTACGTGTCATCGGAATCGGCAAGGAAACCCGTTTCGAACCCACCGGACAACACTTATCTTATTTAAAAAACTGTGATAATCCACATTTTTCAGATTTGGGGGACCCTTGTTCGATCCCCACCAACCCCAAAAATTTTCCTCTCCTTTTCTCCTCTCCCTTTTCATTTAAGTCAATAAGGTTATGGGTTCAATCCCCCACCATCTCATTATATTTCTTTTAATTTATCTCTTAACTTTCTCACCTATCCAAGAGGTTGTGGGTTCATGCATCTTTAAGTTCAATATTTTTATGATTATATTCATCCAAGAATTACCATTTCATCCAGCAACATTTCACAACTTTTGCACCTCATGGATTACACAAACATTTGGACGTAACATTCAACCATAAAAACATATAATTTTTCACATACTTTCGATTGACATAACTTAACATGCTTACAATTCCAAACACATAACAAAAACACATTATCACGAAAATCAAATTTCATACTTGAAAAACCAGCAAAAATAACAACAACATCATATATAAGATATTTCACATTGAGATCAAACGGATACTAGGGACAAGGATTTCGACAAGAATGGGAACAACCCTAGTTTTCGAGTAGATTCATCTAAGCCTTAACGTTCTCTTGGGAAAGGGAGAAAGAGTAAGAAAACCAATACCTTTTATGACGTTCAAACCTCCACTTGATGCCCAAAATCTTCTCCAAAAATCACGTCCAAATCCCCTTAAAGTCAGCACCAACTCGACGGACAAACTTCTTTTTGCCTAGGTGATTGATTTCGTTTGTTTTCTCATTTTGTTCGTGTAAGTTCTTCAGTGTAAGATATTTTGGTTATCACCTCTGTTTTTTTTTTGAAGTTAGTTGGCAGATGAATCGTGAGTAAGTGGCTCGATGACCGTGAGAGAGTAGATAAGCGTGGAAGAAGAGTTTTCCTTAGGGATTAGGAGTCTAGTTTTTAGGATTTAGTCAAATAGGTTTTTATTTAATTATTAAATATGATTTAATTTTTTTTTTAAGTAAATAATAAATAATAAATATAAATTAGTTAAATAATTTACCAACTAATTAAAAACAATTTAATTTCATTGCTTCCACCCGGGTTCGAAAACCTTGTGAGCAAGACTACTTCAATCCGCAACGTCGTATCTATCTCCCTAAATACCCCTCCACATATAGTTAAATAATTAATATTATTGGATATTATGATACTGACCTTATCCTTAGAAAAAAGACCATTTTAACCCCAGACCCTCCAACCTAAGATTTTTCCTTTGTATGTCCGGTAAAGACTCCTTTAAGTAAATCTTCGTACTACATGGTTGAAACAAACCTTTCCTATCTCAAATAACACCCCAAGTTAGTTCTCTTAGTTGTAGCAAGCGTTTAGGGGTCTTGTTCTACGCGCATCAATTCATGTTAATCCGGTCTAATCATTGGCATTCTAGACATATTAAGCATTACTTAGAATATCCATTTTTAGGGTTGTTACATAAATATACAAGGAGAAATATCCCTCAACACCCCTCAACATATGAGAAGTTCCCCAAAAATTTTGTGGTGAAGTGTAAGGTTTGGTCTATGAAAAATTTCATGGACCGTCTAAGGCTTCATGGTCCGTGAAACACTTCAAAGAATTTATAGCCAGTAAAATTTTACCTACTTGACATGACTTCAATAAAACAAACATAACTTTTTACTCCAAATTCAAAATGAGCTAAGCTTGGCAGCGTTGGAAAGATGAGTCAAAGATTAAAATTTGATAGGCAACAGACCACCTACATCATTATGTGATATGAGATAGGATTGTTGAAGTTGACCCAAAATTTAAAACTAAAGAAGTTCCTTTCACAGAAACTGTAAGGGGACTGATCTAATAACATAAAGGTTTCTACGAGTTAACCCACTTTGGCAGCCAACAACCTTGTCAATTTCCGCCTTTCAACACTTAGCCAAATTTAGTATTGTTTTGGTGTTAACTCAAAAAATATGCAAAAACTTTTTTGTCACTAAATCTTGGACATTTTAAGCAACATAAAATTGTATACAACGATATGATTAATCCAATAAAATATAAAATGAGACAAAGAAAACCAACTCAATTGAAAACTTAATTTCCAACATGTATTAATAAAGTGAATACAAGAACACTCCAAAATCGTACTAACCTTGGGACTATAAGATCACCCTAGAACTTAACTTATATTTGACACTCTAATTATTAGTCGCTAATTCTTAAAACAATCAAACCCGAATTACACCATAAGGCAACCTGCACATTTATTATTCTATGTGCAGCCAACTACCGACAAGTGGCATAATAAGAATAAAACACTTCTTATACACACTTCTTGGCTTGATCATATCTTATCCGAGTAGTGTGACAGACCACCTATATTAGAAAATAATTCAAATAAGGCACCAAAAATAAGTTCTCACCGAATGATATAATGTGGATTTGTGAAACTGCCTGTCATGTGATTAACGCATGGTATTTTGTTAACCACTTGTCCGTTTTGAATTTTCTTTCCTTTTGGAACGCTTCTCCCCATATTTAACACTCTCATCTAGAATTTTCCCTGCCATGCATTGCTCTCACTTAATGCTTCACGCCACTATCAAAAATCTATGCAATGGCTTCTCTCACTTTGCATCAATCTGCCCTTTCATTGTTTCTTAGCCTTGCTGGACGTTTGCCCTTGGTTTCTTTATTTGAATATCATCTATTCCCACATACCTTGTTAAATTTAGTCTTGTTCAAGTCCTCACCAAGCGCTTTGCTAAAATTTCTTGGTACTTATTGTTTTTTTTCGCAAGGGCAGGCCAGGTGTCCACTTGTGCACACCGTAGCTTTGTCAACAATATCCCGTCACCAACTTACCCTTGCAATGTTTTGTTTGCTGGCATATGAACGACAAAGTTTTAATAATGCTGTAATACCTTGTACATGTGACATTTAATTGAAGACTTAGATTAGGGTCTAGCAACAACTTCATTGTCCGGGCAAAGTTTCATGACCTGGTCCAGACTCGTGCACTCTAAACGGCCGTTGAAACCGTCGTAACAAAACCTTCAAGTTAAATTGTCACCACTATGGGTTGTACAACTATGACATTCTCTAAACGAACTAACAAACTTCTATTGCATGCACTTGTACTAAACTATAGCCTTAACTATTTTCTATTCCAAGTTTCAGATTTTTTGAGGTGATATTTTGTCTAGTTGTTTATAGGTCATTGTGTGTCAGCATTCATAAGTAAATTGAATTGTGTTGTAATACAGGTTGATTACTTCCAATCCATGTATGATAGACTTTCTACTTTTCTTGAGTATAAGTTTCTTTAAGCAATTCCTACTCGACACCGGTGTTTTTGACCTTAATACTTCCAAAGCGGACCGGCAGGTGCTCCATGCTTCTATATAGTGATGACGAGGTTTCAACAATTCATAATGATAGGTTGTTCACCCACGAAGTATAATTTTTCTTTGAAGTAAAACATTTTTTAGTCATTAGTACTATACATTAATTTGGATCGTCGTAGTTCCAAATTGACCAAATATTCATTGTTCTGTCTATTTGTAGAGGACTGTCATCATTCATAAGAACTGATTTTGTATCCTAGAGAAAATCTCTAATCCAATAAGTATAATTTGGTAAAATTGACTCTTCAATTAAAATAAACCTTCTTTAAACATTTTTTTGTTTTCGTTAAGCTCAATCTCTCTTTTTTCTTTACCTCAACTCTTTTTTTTCACTAACTAACCAACCCCCATTTATCTTCTTGGTGGATGTTAGCGGTGAATAAAGTTTTTGTTTGGACTTTTTATGGATAAGGTAGAGATGGCCCATCTATGTTCGGAGCAGGATGGTGGAAGTGTTTTCTCTTGGGAGGTGCATGACTCTTCTGATTGATCAAAATGACTTCGTATTTTTAGGCAGTGCGAGAAGTTGAAAACCTAACATTGTTAGGATTCCTGGTATTTCTTTCTTAAAAAATATTGATCAAGAGAACAAGTTTTTTTTTTGTGTTTTGTTAAATGCGTATTGTTTTCTCAAAGCGCTGATCATTAAGTTGTGATTTTGTTTATTGTTTACTGTAACATTATTTTCTCGATTTTTTTAGAATAAAAATTACCTAACAAGTTGTCATAATCTTCATTTTTAGTTTTTTCCTCTAAAGCTAGAACTGAGAAATTTTCTTGATTATAGGGAAGTAGTGTCTAAGTAATTTTATATTTGGGCATTCCACGGAATTGGACACGAACTAGGAAAAACAAGTGATCCCACAACTCGAAAACCCTGCTTGAATGATCATGAGCATATAATAAACTGAATGCAAAAGCTAAATTATATTTTAAAATGAAAAGATGGGGAATACCCATAACATAAAACAGGGATATATGAAAACTGATGAGTTTAATCCAAAGGAATTATTAACGTCTGATATATCAATGCATATTCTAAGAGAACCATCTTTATTCTTTACGAACTATACTGGTCCACCCCATGAAGAAATACTAGGTTTGATGAAGCCCTTGTCTAAAAGGTCATTCAACTAATCTTTCAATTCCTTAAGCTCTGTTGAAGCTATTCTGTAAGGAGGAATAGAAATAGGGTGGGTATTTGGAAGGATATCAATTCCAAAGTCGGTTTGCCTTTCGGGAGGGACTCCAGTAAGATCTTGTGAATAATTTCTACAAATTTATTGACTACAGGAACTTACTCAAGATATTGTGTTTCAGATCTAGATCCTTAAGCAAAACTAGATGATAGAGATAACCCTTAGAGATCATCTTTCTGGCCTTAAGGTATGAAATGAATCGACCCATAGGATATAAGCTACTACCCTTCCATTCTAAGATTGGTTCGTTTGGAAATTGAAAACGAATAATCCTATCTCAACAATTGACCGAGGCATAAAATGAATGTAACCAATCCATGCCTCGAATCGCATCGAAGCCTACCATTTCTAACTCGACAAGTTCTGTTGAGGTGACATTTTGAGATACTATGACAGAGAAATTTCTATATACCTATCAAGCTATAACTAGGTAACCAACTAGAGTTGAGACTTAAAAAAGTGTTGAGAGAGTTTCTGGACTAACACTATATTTGAATGCTATGTAAGGAGTTACAAAATCAAGAGTATCCCTTGGATTAAACAATGCCTAAACATCAAAGTCTACATCAAGAGAACCTTCCTGATCCTAGCGATCCTTAAGAGCATACGACCTGTTATAGCGCTGACCGCCACAAGTACCATATGAGTTACCCTGCTGAGTCATGTGAGTTGATATTGATGCTGAAGCTTTAGAGGGAGCTCTACCATTACAACCTCAGTTACCCTGTGTAGAAGGACAATCCCTCAACCTGTGAACATACGGAACACACCTATATCATCATTCCTTTCTTTCGAGGCAGTCACATGGACGGTTCTTACTACACTTAGGGAAAGTCGGTAAGTCTTGGTCCCTGAAACACATTCCTGAGACTTAGAACCCGGTGCCCTAACCTCTGGATCATACTTGTTTTTAGACGATAAAACACTAGCTGATGAAGGGGCTGGGGTTGTATATTTTTGCTGATTGTACGAGCGATTTCCACCACCCGATTTTTATTAAGAATAGATACAGTTCACATTCCAAGACTTCTAATTCTCCTTGGCCTGTTCCCTAAGCTTATCACCCTCAACCTGCTAAGCATGAGTCATAAGCCTAGACATGTTCATATCTCCTAGTAACATAGCATTTCTGCAATTTGTTTTCACCAAATCCGACACTCCATACAAGAACTTATTCATCTATGTCTTGGAGTAAGAAACCATGTGAGCATCACACCTGCAGAGTTGTTTAAACTTGTGCCCTTACCTCTTGGACCGTCATGTTTTCCCTTTCCATTGATTCACTGAAAATCCACTAAGCCTTTATTTTCTCAAATCTATTGGGAAAACCCGTCCCAGGGAGTTTTCACTTACCAATACCAAGTATTAGGAGTCTCTCTGTAACCTTAATTTCCTTCAACTAAGCATATACCAATATGGAGCAAACTCTTTCTCTTGTATGATGTCAACTCAACCCGATCAGTCCCATTGACATGCATCACCTCAAAGATATTCTTGATCTCATCCAACAAGTTCTGGAGATCCTCACTAGTCTACGATCCTAAGAACTCAGGCGGATTAATCCTAAAAAAGTCACACACCCTATATGTTATGGATCTACCATTTTCATTCACATGAGCTTGAACCTAATTGTTCTGGTTGGCCACGTGCATAGCCAACATCTCAATGGCATTACTAAACTCACCATTGGAGACTTTTTTATTTGGGATTGGAGGAGTTACGTTTGTATTTTTGCCATTCACAGCATTATCTCTATGATTAAGGATGATCTGAAACGTAGAACGTCGAGTTCTAATGGAATTAGATCATATCTTACTCACGATAAGAGTAACAAGAAAGTGATGTTTTCCCTAAAACACTTCATAGCCTTCTTATAATTAAATGTAGTACAGTTCACACCCATAAACAAGACTCTATATAGTGAAGCTTTTCAGACATCCTAGGAAACATAAACCTAGTGCTTTGATACCAAGTTTTTCATGTCCCGAGCTATCCCTGAGACATAGACACAGGACCAAGGACCATAAGTGATCCCAAGTTAACCCTGCTGGAATGATGATGAGCATACTAAAAAAAATAAATTGAGCACCGAAGCTAAATAATAATTTCATATAAAAATATGGGGAATACCCATATGATAAAATAGATATATATGAAAACATATGTGTTTAATACAAAGAAGTTATTAACTCAAAATAAGCTTAAACTAAGTACGTTTAAAAATAGCCTCTAGCTGACTAGAAATACTTGAAGAGGCCCCATTAGAGTTTTGCAAAAACATAAACTAAAGGACTAAAATACGATAAATAACTCATGAATATTTTCCTTGAAGAATAAGGACTCGCAATTGGTTCTTCTGAACTAAAGATCGGAAATCAAACTATGTTTTATCTTGATGCTGAAAAACTGAACCTACATCATGAGAAGATGTAGAGTACATATGCGACAGTACTTAAAAGGTAATGAGCATATAGGATAGTGTAAAGCTGAAATAATACTTAACTTAACAAGCATAAAAGCAAATATAATATACTAAACATGATATACTAAATTCTGAGCTAACTAGATACAATGACAAAATTTATATAATGTTGAGACTTAAACTAACTGAACTGTAAATATGGTCACTACAATAGAGTCCTACTTAACCGTGAGAGCTACTAATAACTGATATTAAAACTACATGATCTAAATGTGTAGTCCAATGTATACGCCTCATCGAGAAGACCCAATATACCCTAAAAGAGGAAAAAAGGAATGCTAACGTAATCACTAAATTGATGCCCTCATAGGGAACTTACAAACTATTTAGCTAGTATTTTAGGACTATTTGGTACGTTGAAACCTAGTGCAACTAGTTGTTATGCTAGACCCAATGAATTATGTGATTAACAAATTATGACTGAATTTTTTTAAATACTGGATAACTTAAAACTTAACATTGAAACTGAAATGCAACAATTGATCTGATAATGATGCAGTAATAAATGAGACATGTAGATCTAAAAGTACTGAATATCTGACCTAGCAAGGTGTAATTCAGAACTAAAGAAATACAAGATAGAGTTCTGAACATTGCATGCAAATATGGATAATAATATTGTAATGCTAACTTGAACATATACTAACGAATTCATCATAATTGCTGAAGTTCTATAATATGCTAAGTAAAAATCAAGAATCTGATTCAAAAAAGGACCCAATGGGTGATAGGAACCCACTTAGTAAAATCCACATATCGTTAATGAATCCACGGAGAAATCTTTTAGGATTTCGGGGGCCGTTTGAAATTGGTGAACTTTGTTGTGTTTTTAACCTCAGGTTCTTGACCTTTTCTCTCCTTTTCTTCTTTTTAATTTTCTAAGTTTCATTAAGGAAATGTGATTTAGGTAAATTTTTGTTATTTTTCTAAGCTTAAAACTGTCTAAATTTGATTATTAGGGCTTTAACAACGGACACGTAGGGGTTAAACAAACTAGAAAAAAGACAAAATCGTACCACCTAATTGTTATCAGACTAATGGATTACCTATCCTGACAAGGCCGTCATTCATAAAAACGGTCCTTCTTGGGCTCTAAGTTTGACAAGCCTTCACTAATTGGGCATAAACATTTTACTGTAAGTTGAGTTTAGGCAAACTGATGGCTATGGAAAAGATAAGTCAATTATCTATTATATAATATGTTTAGAACCTATCAGTTTGTGCTAAAGGTTCTAACAATTTGAAGTTGACCCTATTAGGCAATCCCTTAACTAAAACGCTAAACTGTCACTTATGGTCAGACTCAGAATGTATATCACACGGTCCCTGTTGGTCATAATCCCATATTCATGTCAAAGGTTGGGTAACTTGTGTCTATTCATGGACTAGACAATGGACCTATTTTGACTCATACCGTTGGTCTATCCTTGGATCGACACTTAGTCAATTTTTCTATTCTAAGTTTTGGGAGATCTTCAATTGGAAATTACTGATGCACAATATGGGCTGTAGATAAGACTACAGTCCCTCATATGAACCCCCATCACGATGAACAAGTAATTTCTTTAACAACTTATTTTTGATCCGTTCTAGATAGAGGGTGTTACAGGTTTCAAGAGACTCATGTGCAACAAATTGCGATGAGGAGGGACAACGAGATTTTGAACAAAAAAGAACTTGCTAAAGATTGATGCTTTGAACATAAATGTGGTTGAGAACACATGATGATTATGGGCAAGTCATTTTACTAATAGAATCAATTTTATTTTTGTTATATTTGATGAAATAAGCTACAAAAATTCTCATTATAAAAATGTTTCCAAATGATGAACATGTTTCTAGTTTTTCTTAAGCTAAAGTTGGAGTCAAGGTCCCTTTATTAAACAACCCAAAAGGGAAAATATTTACATAAACAAAATGGGTTCTCGTCGGTTTCAAAGTGACCAAACCACACATTTATAATAAAACTCCACTTTGGAAGGGTTTCCACAAATGCTCTTTCAACTTCCTTTCTCACTTCTCCCTTCTTCGTTGCTCATTTCACCTCGTTGTAGGCATGAAAATGTCCTTCTCCATGGAATAAACATTTTTCATCAAGCATTTTAGACCTTCTATTCTCATAAGCTTTCAAAGGTTTATCCGCCCTATTTTTTGAATTGTGTCTCCTCTCCTGCCAGCAGACTGTTAAAGGCGTACTTTTCGGTTGGAATTTAGAGATCTTGTAGAACTTGATAGTTATTAGTGGCCTTCCTTTTTAGTTTTTAAAATTTGTATAAGTGATTTACCCTTCTCACTTGCTTCATCTTTTCTATTCTTCTCATTTAACTATGATTGTTATTGTAGATGAAGCCGAATATGAGAAAAGGATTTTTCATCTATCACATTCCTTGCTAACTGCTTCAAAAATATGAGACTTGGTCCCTTTACTCTCACTTTTACTCGTCTATGTATCACATTTTTGTTGCTGAAATAGCTTATTCCTAGGATAAGTTCTTTGACTACACTTCTGCTCTAGTTAATTCTTGAATATAACTTGTTTATATAGTTGGGTCGTCACTGCTACTAAGCATGCTACCCATTGTTGTCTATTTTTATTCTTCTTGATATTATACAAACTGATGTATTTATTGCTTGGCCGTATTAAGAATCTTTCTTCCCAGACTTGGTAATACATCAATTAATAAGGATCATATTAATTGATGTATTGTCATTTATGATTGCCGGGACTCCCTTTAGTATATTATCTTATTTATATGATATCTATAGCTCCCACCATCTATAAATGGTTTGTTTTAGATTTCCAGTTACGCTGAGACCTACACAGGAAGAAAAATGCTTCCATAGATTTTTTGCTATGTGAGTTGTTAGTAAAAGATAAGATATGTATCTATATAATCCTCCTCAAAAAATTAACATTTTGAGATCGCATGTATCCTCAACTTCTTTAAATTATCATATGTGACTATTCTCCCTTTCCAAACCCTCCATAAGAAAAAACCAATCATGAGTGGCAAACCCTTTACCCCTATATAATTTCTCCATTAATTCACTGGCAATTTTATTTTCATGTTTTTATTGGTTGATTTGACAGTGAAATCGCCTTTAATGCTATGCATCCACCATGCTTTGTCAGTGCTGACTTCCTTGAGAATGAGCCTTATTTTCGTTGTTGTATGTTGTACCATTTCTTCCGAAGTCGCTTATTTTAGATTTTCTTCATTCCAATCATAATTTATGATATATTAATTTACCTCCAATTCCTCCTCTTGTGCCAACTCTCCTTCTGTAAAGTATAATGATCCTTGCCTGTTCCAATTATCAAATAAAAAACTAGATTTTCCAGTCTTGATTTGCCACTATATATCATGTTCTACCGCCACTCTGATCTTAATCATCTTCTTCCAAACATGTGAGGCTCCTAAACATTTTACAATTAACAGATGCATTTTTTTTTAAATACTTATTCCACATGTTTTTAGTCCATAAAAAGTTTATGGATACTTTAGAGTTCCAACATAGCTAAGAAAAACAAGGCTTTATTTATATCTTGAATCTACATATATCCAATTCCACCTTACTCTTTTCGAAAAAACATATCCCCCCAAGGCACCAAGTGTTTTACCTTTAACTCCCCCTACATTTCCCAAAAGAATTTAGTAAAAAAATTGATGATTTTAGTCCAGGACTTTCTTTTTTGAATTCATAGTTTATAAGAAGTAATCTGGCATAGATTGAAGAACACCATTTACAAGAAAATGCTTACCTGCAATAGATAGACATTTATTATTCCATGAGAAGGTTATCATAACAACTTTCATAATTAAGTCTTCAAAATACCAAAATATGCTCCTCAAATAAAATATTGGACATCCCAAATACAGAAAAGGAAAACTTCTTTGTCTTATCCTAGCTAACTTCCTCAGTTTAATTTCCACAATAAGAGGTGTTTTCTCATGAAGATAAAAGTAACTCTTATATTTATTAATCATTTGACCAGAAGTACTTGAATACTCTTTTAGCACCTGCATTATTTTGATCGCTAAACTTATTTCCCAGAGGGAAAAAGGATGGTATCATCTACTAGGATAAATGATTAATCTCAGGACTCCACTGTGGAAACTAATATCCCTTAAAATATGCATCCCCATGTAAGATGTTTCTAGGACCTCTGCTGCAATAATTAAAATAGTAGGGGATAGAGGATCTCGCTGCCTCAATCCTCTTGAAGATATGAAAAAACCATGTTCCCTACCATTAATCAGAACTAAATACCAGTTTTTGGACATAATCCTCCATATCATATCAAAAATCATTTTAGAGAAACACAATCTTCTGATCACTTTGGTTGAGAATATCCATGTTAACATTTCCCCCCTCATATCCATATAACAATACATACTCAGTGAGCCACTGAAGATGAACAAATATTTAGTTGTGAAGAAGAAGAAGAAGTTTAAAATTTTCATAGTTTTAAAATGACAGGAACTTTCTTTATTTATAGACAACAAAGGATAGCGTGAACAAATGTTTATTGTGCCTTATCGGAATTGTTACAACTATTTGAAAAAGTTGCAACCCCTAGTAATGATCACAACCTTTCATTAAAGTTGCAACTCTTCATAAAAGTCTCAACTTTTTATAAAAGTCACAACTTTTTATAAAAGTTGCAACTCTTCATAAAAGTCATCAACTCCTCATAAAAGTCATAATTTTTCATAGAAGTCACATATTTTCATTAAAGTCGTTACTTTTCATAAAAGTAACAATTTTTCATGAAAGAGGCTAGTTTTGAAACAAAATAAATTTAAAAGGAAATTCTGGTTTGTAGTGGCAACACGTAGAATTGTTAAAGAAATGTGGGAAATGTTAAACAAAAAAATGAGAACTCAATTCCTTCCAAGCAATTCGTCTTGGTTGGCAAGGGATGGGCTGCGACTTTTGAAACAAGGCAGCATAGTGAGGGATTATATCAAGGAATTTTCTTCCTTGATGTTAAATATAGATAACATAGTCGAAGAAGACAAGTTGCACTATTTAATAAGCGGGTTGAAAGTATGGGCACAAAAAGTGTTAAGGAGATAAAATTTAAAAACTCTTAATTCGGCCATAGTAGCAGTAGACAAGTTGTCTAACTTCGATGACGGTGACAACCCAAGGGTATCTTTCCCGTCAAACACAGCGCACTTGGAAATTGTAAAATAATGGTAAAGGCCAATCTTACCGAAAAAGAATATGAATGTGGGAAACTAGACGAGGGGAGTCCCTATTTTCCAAAGAAAACGGATGTTTGGGGGATACTTTACTTGTTGTGGTCCTCATTTTAAAAGGTTATCCATTGGCAAGTAAAGTGAATTTCTGCCGAATTTGAAAAGGGAAGAACAATGATGCAAAATGTCCCAAAGTAAGCTCTTTGGCGTCGTTTGAAGACGAAGATGATGGACAGAATGATCTTGATGAACCCAAATAGGTTCAGTCAATATTTCCTTCCCCACGAGGACGTCGCGTTTAATATGTGGGGAAAGTTTGTAAGGGTCTAACCCACATGAGTCCACCATAGCATAGACATCGCAAACAGGTTGCATGCTGACTTTGCTACAGGCAAAATGCGGGTTGACTTAAACATCGTTGTGTGAGAAGAGTGTTGAAATGGCAATGGGGTTAAAAGATGTTAGTCCGGACAGTGTCAGACCTTACATTGGCGTTGGCAAGGCTACAACACCTGGCAATGACTTAGGCCGCTGGCTAACTTTCGATTGTGTGCCAAAGTTACATCAAAATACATGTCTGTGAAATGCGGGAAGATTGAGGTAGATAACTTGAAAAATTGTCAATTATGAATGAAACGCAGCAAGAAAACAAGAAATGGCACTAGTTTGATTAAATTAGGCATTGCCCAACAAGGCAGTGGGCACTACGTCGTTGGGCGGAACAGGAAAATGTGCGGATGGGTTATTTTTGTTAAGACTTTGATGAGGCAATAACTATACAATTTTTTGTTGTACATTGTTGTATGTCTCAACTTTATGTAAAATGCAGGACGAAACGAAATCCATCAGCAGCTCCCATACCAAGCCATACAGCGATTACCTTTTTATTACCCCGGCTTGTGCCAATTCGGTGTATCCTCTATTGCTTGTTGAATTGAATTTTGAATTTTTTCTATCAGTAGAGGATGTCAACTGAACTATATGTTAGAGTTCTAAGAATTAATAAGTGTTATACTGTGTTCACAGCACTAGCTATGTCAACCACAAGGCTGCCAATCTTCTACAATGGACACCTTCTCTATGGATAAATTTGGGCTAAGATGGAACATAGGATAGACTTGTACCTAAAAGTGAAAGAGGAAAGATTAGTGTAAAGATTTCACCATACACTATAATAAACGTGAGGGTTTTAAAAAGGGTCCTAAGGCAGCAAAGAACTTGTGATTGTCCTTTAAGTAAAAGTCAAAGTCGACGCTGATAGAAATTGGTGTTAAACAGTGAGTCCGTTGTATTTTTTTATAAAATAGAAAGGTTGGTGTGCCCGTAATTTATGTTGTTGATTTCATTCATATTAAAGTCTGAAAAATAATCTAAGGCATAAACAAGAAAAACGTCCTGGAACGTCAAAGGGAATAGGCTGTAAAAGGGGCTAAGTTGAGTTCGACTTGACTGCCTTTAGGTTGCGTTAACTTCTTACACGAAATTAAGGTGGAGTAGTCTGCTGGAAAGGGTGAAACGATTTGAAGAACTAATTGGTGGAACAAACAATGGGGAGGACTTGGTTGATCTGGTAACTCCATTTCAAAGAGTGAAGGCAGAATTAACCTTTATCAAAGAGTTTCTAAACGAAAAAGTTTTGTTGTTAGAGGCAGAATATGCATCCAACACGAACAGCCTAACAAAAAGATTTGAACTTGTTCGCCACGTAGAAAGAAGATCTGCGTTGCGTGAAGTTTTCCATCTATATAGGTTGTTTGCCAGGAAGAATGGGCCCAAAGAGTGTGGTTTGTAGAACCTAACTTATAATGGTGTGAGAGTGCCAGAAATTGGCGAACTTTCTTGGAATATAGAGAACTACTGTGCAAGGCATCAAAGGTTCAAGATGAGTGACCAGTGTGATCACAACATGTATTTATGTGATGATCAAGGTTTGTGGAAACAAGGGTTTCTGAAGTAGAGGGTTTGAATCTACTACAGATTAAAACGTGGGAAAGTTAAAGAAGAATTGAAACTCCAATTCCTTCCAAGCATACATCTTAGTTTACAAGTGATGTGCTAACTAACGTTTGAAACAAGGAAGAAGTGAGGCCCTTAATCAAGGAGTTTATTTTTGCCCTGATGTAGAATATAGGAAACATGGTCTAGGAATACAAGTTTCAAACTCTTCATAAGCGGATTGAAATGAGGGACACAAGAAGTCGGGAAGTAAAGTCCAAACTCTTATTTCTTCCATAGTAGAAGCAGACAAGATGGCTGACTTCAATGAGGGTAACGACCCAAGGGATTCTTCGCACTTCAAAAGTAAAGACAAGGGGAAAGAGTTGATGAAAAATTTGAAGGGCCAAGCTGCGGAAAAGAAAGATGAAGGTGCGAACACTAGACAAGGGGAGGCTTCTTTTCCAAAACAGAAGGGAATGTTTGAAGAATTCTTTACTTGTGGTTGTCCTCATTTGAAAAGGGACTATGTAGCGCAAGTGAAAGTGAATGCCATACTTGCTGCTGAATTAGAAAATGAAAGTAACATGATGCAGAATGTCAAAGTAAACTCTTTGCGTTGGTTGAAGATACATAATGTTGACAGGAATGGATCCTTGTCTTACTCCAAATAGGTTTCATTATGGAATGGGGTCCTCGACCAAGGACTTTGAGCTTCATTATTTTTGGGATGTTTTGTAAGGGTTCCTGACAAAATGACTAAACATATGCATGGGTGTGGCAAAGGGTTGACATGAATGGCTTTGCCAAAGGCAAAAATGCGGGTGGAATCAAGCATGAATTGTGTGAGCAGACTTTTTGCATGGTTAATTGGGATCAAAATATGTTAGTAGGATAGTGTCAAGACATGATATGGCGTTGGCAAGGCAACAACCAATGGCATGACTTGGGAGCTGGCTTAAATCAATTTTGGGCAAAGTTGTCATGCGAAGATTAGATGGTCTGGTCAAATGTGGGAAAATTGAGCAGAGATAGATTGAAATATTGTCAATTGTAAATTAAACTTAGCAAGAAAACAAGAAATTACACGAGTCGATTAAAAGTTAGCATTCCCAAAGGTAGGTAGTGGTAGGCAGTGGCAAGACATTGGTGGTGCGCAGGTATGGAATTTGTGCGAATGGATTCGAGTGGACTTTGTTGAGGCAATGACTATACAATACTTGCATATTGTATTTGAGTCCAAAAACATTGAAGGAAAATGCAGAAAAGAAACAAAATTCAGGTAACAAGCTCACATGCCGAGCACATGCGACAATTACCTTTCTGTAACTGCTTGTGTCCTGATTCGTTGTATCTCTTTTATGCATTCTGAATTAAATTTTAATTTTTTATTATCACTTGGGGATGTCAAATGAATTATTTTGTGGATCATAATTTGAGACGTTTAGATACGTGTCCACGACACTAGCTATGTAACAGGCCTGCCACATGTTGTAATAAATGGTCAAACCTTTGTGTTTTGGACGAAATTGGCTAGTATAGAAAATAGATAGACGTGTCATCCTAAAAGTTTATAATAAGAGAAGTTAAGTCTGGTAATTTCAGCCAAGACACTTGTAATAAAATTGACTGTGTTGAAAAGTGTCTAATGGCTCAATGGAACTTGTGATTGTGCCTTAAGTCGAAGTGGGAAGTAAAGTTTACAATATTGTTCATGGGTGAGTCCCCATTGTAGTATTTTCATTATAAATCAAAAGATTGAGTTTGACTGTATTTTTATTAGCTGATTTATGTTAAAATAATAAAAATATCTACGGCATAAACGAGAAAATTTTTCCTGGAACGTTAGGGAGAAATAGGCTGCGCAATGGGCTGAGTTGAGTGGACTTGAACTGCCCTTAGTTGAGTTAACATCTTACCACGAAATTAAGGTGAAGTTATCTGCCCTCCTATATATATATATGTGTGTGGTGTTTGTTTGTGTGTGTGTGTTGTGTGTGTGTGGTGCGGTGTCTGTGTGTGTGTGTGATAGAATGAGAACAAAGTAGAACGAGCAACAATTTCCCCTTATGAAAACTCTCCCCGCCAATAGAGCTGGACCTTAGTATTGACCCCCCTCATCAAAAATATTTTGTATATTGTTAATGACATATTAAGAATTTTTTTATATTTTAATATTAATTTTCAAAACCTCCCGAATATAGAAAAGATGCAGACTTTTGTGGTGAGCGGTTCAACCACTACTCTCTTTTTCAAAACCCCTTAATAAAAATCTTGGATGGGGAAATACCTAGGTCTAAGGAATTACATGATCTCAAGATGAAATTTTTTTTTCACCAACTTATTTATATATATATAGTGGTGTCGATAAGTACTCAACAAGAGTAAAGTACACGAACATTTAATTTTGCGAAAGTAGAAGAAGTTGATGAAATTCTTTTTGATATAAAAAAGAGAGAATTACTCTTTTTATAGACAACAAAATATTGTGTGAACAAATATTTATTGTGTTTTATCAGAAAGGTTACAATTATTTGAAAAAGTTACAAACCTTAAGAAAGTTCAAAACCTTTCAGAAAAGTCACAACTTTTAATAAAATGCAACTCTTCATAAAAGTCACGACTTTTCATAATAGTCGCAATTCTTTATTAAAGTCACATATTTTCATAAAAGTAACAACTTTTGACAAAAATCACACCTCTTCACTAAATTTGCAACTTTTCATAAAAGTCAAAACTTTTCATAATAGTCGCAACTCTTCGTTAAAGTCACAAATTTCCATAAAAGTCACAACTTTTGGCAAAAGTCATACCTCGTTATTAAATTTGCAACTTTTCATAAAACTACATCTTTTCGTTGAAAGAGGAAGGCTAGTTTTGGAAATGAATAAATTTAAAAGGGAATTCTTGCTTGTGATGGGCCACGTAGCGGGGTCTATGGTTCTCTTTTATACAAATATATGATATGATATGATATGATATAATTAGTAGATATAGGCCATTGTTACTGGGCTGTATCTATGGAAAATTTTCAAAATTTATTGTTTCGAATTAATGATTTGTTATTGCTTAAATTAATTCTCTATTCTTGTTTTAGTATTTCTTGACTAACCAGCATAGAGATAAATTTTCTTTTATACTCTTAAACTGGAGGGAAACTATGGTAGATAGACCAAAGGACACCGAAAGCATGATCTTCCTTTAAATGGAGTTGTTATTTTATGAGTGACCCGCAGACAACATTTAAGCCTTGGTTAGGAATCAAGGATGAAACTATACGTTCTAGCCAATTAGACTCTCTACCCCTCTCAAATGATTAGTTCGAGACAACTAATTTGGAGTAAGGCGGATTAGAGATCGAAAGACTATTATCATAATTTCAAACCGATAAATCAGTAATGGGATAACTAGTTAATAATTCGTGCATGATAGAGATACACGAACCCTAGTGCAGGTTGTGTCCTTGAAATTGTTAAACACGACGTAATCTTGTTTCTTTATTCTTGCATTCGTCTCTTTACAAATAAAAATTTCAAAAACTTGTGGTACTCTTCAATAAATAAATTTAGGATAAAGTTGAACTAAAAAAGTACTTGGGGGTTCGACTATTCATTATTTTAAGAGTCACTCCTTATTTGTGGCGACAACCTACACTTTGTGTGAAAATTTTATATTATTTGTTTCGACCACCTACACTTTGTGTGAAATGTGGAGCAACCTTCTACTTGGGAGGAAATAAATGCACCGTTGTTTGTATTTGAATAGTCAAGCGCAAGGTGAAACTCGACTATTCATCGCATCAAAAATATAGAAGGAGAGTGTCCTAACTACCCTACAGTTACGATTCCGTCTTTCCACTCTGACTTTTTCAATTAATTTGACTTAATTTTATTTTCCTTATTCCTCAACTGAAACTTGAATGTGCTTTGTTTCCAATAGAAGAAGATATCTCTCATTTGAATTTTTAGTTTCCCAGAAGAAGGTACACTCTAGCTGCTAAATTAACAATTTTTAGTAGTTTCTTTAGTTTATATTTTGATGAATTTTGTTTACCTCGAAGGCATTTTTCATATTTAGAAATATTCAAAACATATATATATATTTACAGTGGGACTTCCTATAATCGAGGTACTAAGTAAAGTTAAATCTTTAACGTGAGAAGGGTTGTATTTTAATGTCACTGAATGACATTACAACAGTGGACAAACTAAACGGAAAAACTCAGCGCATGTGTCTCGAAATCAACTAGAACCTCATGTCTGCGTAACTTCTTCTCTATAATCCCTAAAAATCAATGATTCAAATTTTTCCAAATTGGAGTTTTTTTGTTTTTATTGATTTTCATGAATCTTTGGATTGATCCAAATGACGTTCCTATTTTTAGGTCAATGCATGAAGTATCTAAAAATCTATATTTTTGTTATGATTCTTGGTTTTGTGTACAAAATTTTGTATTATGAAGAACTGCTTTTCTGTTGTGTTTTGTTAATGGGTATTTCATTCTCCAGGCTAGTCCTCAAGTTGGATTTTATTTATTGTTAATGTATATTTTTTCTTCTATTTTTTCTAGAAAGGAAAACTTACCCTAACAATTGTCATTTTTTATTTTAGTTTTGATAATCTAAAATACCATGGAGAAAATTCCCTGATTTTAGGGAAGTGGGTCCGCTAGTATTTTGTTTTTTTCCACGCCTCGAGCTACCCTGGAGACGGGACAAGAACCTAGGACACAGTCATACCAAGACTAACTCGGTAGATTATCATTACCAATACTAAATAGTAAACTAAATGCGAATCCAAATAATACTCCCTCGTTTCAAAAGAAGTCCCTATTTCTTTTTTAAGTATGTTTCAAAAAGAGTGACCCTTACTTTTTTTGTCAACAGTTTAACTTTAAGTTTCCAACAACAAGGCCATGTTTAAGAACAAATATTAAAGGGAAGTTTTTGGTACATTTACAGAACTTTTATTGTACCACAAGATTAAACTCTGTTTATTTATTTTCTTACACTGCTAAACTCCGTCCAAGTTCAAACTAGACCATCCTTTTTAAAGGAGGGAGTAATTATGTAATATCAAAAGATTGGGAATAACCCATATGCTAAAACTAGATATATAAAATTGGATGTCTTTATACAAATAGTTATTAACGTTTGATATTCAATGCATATTCTCATAGATTTATCTTTCTTCTTTAACGACAACATGTGCACCCCATGGTAAATAATAGGTTTGTGAAGCCCTTGTCTAAAAGTTTTACACCTGATCTTTCAATTCCTAACCGCTGTTGGAGCCATTTGTAAGGATAATAGAAATAAGTTTGTTATCTGGAAGTATATTAATTAGAAATGTCATATTTCCCTAGGGATTCCCTGGAAATCTAGTGGAAACACTTCTGGCAACTACAACTACTAACTGGAAACTGACTCCAAGAGTTGTGGTTTCACAGCTAGAATCCTTAATCCACACTTGAATAGAGATAACCCTTAGGATATCATCTTTTTGTCCTTAAATGTAAGAATTGAATTGACCCATAGCACTAAGCTACTCCCTTTCAATTCTTAAGATTGTTCCTTTGAAATTTGAAAACGAACAATCCTAATGCTACCAATCTACTGAGGCATACAAAATGTAACCAATCCATGCCTAGAAATGACCTAAAAAGTCTACTATTTTCTAATCTACAAACCCTCTTGCTGAGGTGACCTCTGAGAGACTGTGATAGGTCAATTTCTGTATGCGCATCTAGCTAAAACTGGGTTACCAACTAGAGTAGAGACTAAGAAAGGTTCTGAGAGAGTTTCTAGACTAACACTGATTTGGACTTCTATGTAAAGATTTACAAAAGAAAAAGTATCCCCTGGATCTAATAATGCATAAATATCAAGGTCAAAAACTCGGAATGTATCAGTGACTACATTAGAAGAACCTTCTGATCCTGGCAACCATGAAGAGCATACAACCAGTTTTGGCACTGACCCCCACCCGTACCATATGAGTTACCCTCCTCATTCCGGGTGGGCGTTTGTGCTCTCTCAATCATTACCAAGTCCTCCTCACCCTGTGTAGATGGACAATCCCCTCAACCTGTGACCGGACTGACACCAGCACCAAAATCTGTCCTTCCGTTCTATTGAGGCCACTCACCTTGGATGTCTCTTACAACACTCGTGCAACTGGGTAGTCTTGGTTCTGAATATTCATGAGACTTAGAACTTGGTGCTTTAACCTCTAATCATACTTGGCCTTAGATATTGAACACTAGCTATGTTTGGCTGGATTGAACATTTCTGCTACTCCTGAACATTTCCACCACAGATTTCTGCTGAGAATATTTATAGTTTTCCCAGTCCTAGATCTTATTCTCTTGGCGTGTTGCCTAAGCTTATCACCCTCACTTGCTCAGCATGAGTCCATAATCATATAGTGTTCATATCTTTATTAACTATAATTTATGTACTTATTTTTCACCCAATCGACACTCCTACAAAACTTATGTCATCTGAGAGCCCTTGAGTCAGCAACATGTGAGGAGCAACCGTGTAGAGTTTTTTAAACTGAGCCCATACTCTTGGACCGTCATGTTTCCCTTTCCATAACTTATAATCCCCGAGTCGTTGCTTCTCTCAACTCTATTGAGTAAAACCTTCCCATGAAGGTTTTACTTAAGCAATCCTAAGTAATAGGAGTTGTATCTCTACCCCTATTTTCCTTCCACTAAGTGTACTAGATATGAGCAACATATTTCAGTTGGTATAATGTCAAATAAACCCGATCATTCCTAGTGACCTGCATCACTTCAAAAGATTTTCTGATCTTATCTAAGAAGTTCTGGGGATCCTCACTAGTCTGAGATCCTAAGAAGTCATATGGATTCATTCAAACAATGTCACGGACCCTAGTTTTTGTGGATCCACCATTTTCATTCACATGAGCTTGACCCAGATTTTTCTGGGTGGCCACACTCAGAGCGAACATCTGAGTGGTGTTCTTGAACTCAACATTGGAGAATTCCTGATATAGTATTGGAGGAGCTGCGTTTGCATTTCTGGCATTCGCATTCGTTGCGTTAGCTCTACGAGCAGTATGATCCTAAAACATACAGACGTGAGTTATACTAAATTAGATCATCAAATACTACACTGATAAGAAGTATAAGAAAGGTGAAGTTTTTCCTAAAAAAAAACTTCATCGTCTCTTTCTCATATATGTGGTCCACTTCACATCCATGAAATAGACTTTACGTAGTGTGACTTTTAAGACATCCTAGGACACTTAAATCTAGTGCTCTGTTACCAAGTTTTTCAATCCCCGAGCTACCCTGATTCGTGGAAATGAGACCTAGGACCACAAGTGATCCAAAACTAACCCTGTTGACATCATCACGAGCATACTAAAGATAATAAACTAAATACGATGCATCTAAAATGAAAAAAGAGGAATATACCCATAATGAATAATTGAGATATATGCGAAATGATGAATTTAATACAAAAGAAGTTAAAAATGCAATACTAAAGCTAAAACAAAGTATATCTAAAATATCCTCCTCTAACTGACTAAAATGGGCGGACAGGCCAACTAAGTCTAGGAAAAACTGCCCAACAAAAGACTAACATTAGAAAGAAATAAACTTTATGAAAATTGTCCTCGGAGAATAAGGACCTCACCTCTGATTTTGTTGAATTAGAAGATCGTAACGGACCTATGCTTGATCTGAGTATAGAACATGAAAAAACTATACGAGAAGATGTAGGCCCACGCCTATGCGTCAATTTTTTTTAACTTTAAAGGTAAGGTAAGAGCATTTACGATAGAGAATAAAGATGAATAATTTAAACTGACAAGCCACCAAAAGCATATATAATATCCTGAAAATAGGGTATACTAATCTGAGCTTAATTGGACGCAATGACCGAATTTATAACATGTTGGGACTGAGAATACAAGTTATAAGTTAACTGTAATACAGTCACTGAAACAGATGCGATTGAACCGTGTGAAGGTATAATAGACGATAGTTAATAAAACCAATGAGTAAATTTGGTGTTCCGATGTATACACCCCACGAGTAACCCAATTAGACCTACTAGGAGGAAAAAAGTCATGATGGGGTAATTCACTATAATGATACACATTAGGGGGGATTTACAATCTACTTGGCATGAATTTGGGACAATTGGGTACGTTGACCCTAGTCCAAATCGGGTTATGCTAAGTCCCAATGAATTTAACGTGATTAAACACATTATGAGTGAATTTATGTAAATATTGGATAGCTCAAAAATGAACAGTGGGAAACTGAGAATGCAATAAATAATTTTCTAATAATGATAAAGTTTATATATGAGTCATGTTTTTATGAAGTAACTGAAATATCTGACTAGCATGTGTAATTAAAAAATAAACAAAAACATAGGCTAGGGTTCTAAAATTCATGCACTAAACTGAGTAGTAATAAGAGGGTAAATCGTGACTTGGAACATTATAACTAACTAATCATGATAGTTGGTTGTAAAGTCCTAGAAACCCGAGGTCAATCATAATAAGGGAATAACGAATTAATGAAAAAACTAGACCCAATGGGGTGAATTGAACGGAAATCACTAGTGAAATCTCAATAACGCGAGATGAATCACGGAAGAAAATCTTTAGATTTTGGGGGGCTGAAATGAAAACAAAGAAACATGTTTGTGTTTTTGAAACTAGGGTTGGAACTTTTGTCTCTGTTCTTGCTTCTAATTTTCTAAATTTAATTAATAATTGTACTTAGAGGTAGTTTTTGTTAGTGTTTCTAGATGAAAATTTACAAAAAATTACGATGTAGGGTTAAAAGGACGTATCGTAGGGGTTTTTTTTAGTTATTAAACGAACCAAAAAAGACCAAAAGACCCCTAAACTAATAAGTGTCATATTAATCGGCGAACTTGTCTGAAAGGATGCCACTCAATCGACGGTCCGTCGTTTGGATCTTCTTGACAAGCCTTCTCTAAAATAGGCATAAATTTTCTCAAAGGTTAGGGTTTAGCAAACTCGATGGCTATGGAAAGATAAGTTAATTATCTATCATATCATAAATCATGGGACACCTAGTTCTCCTTAACTAACTGCTAAACATCACTTAAGGTCAGACCAACAAACGGTAGATCGAAGGATGGTCCGTGCTGGTCCATACGTTGTTCTGTTAGAGGGCTGGGGGTAATTGAGTCTCATGATCGCCAAAGACCATGGACCGTCGTCTGACGTACGGACCGCTTAGGTTGTCGGTTTTTTAGATAACACTTCGTTCAGCTTTTCTAGGTATGTTATGGAGAGATCAGTCGAAAAATGAGGGTGGAGCAAAGTACGAGAAATTATATCAGACTACGCGTCCGGCGGATAGTTAATAGTGATTGCCACTTGTAGATTTTTGAAAAAACCATTTTTGCTTGTGTTGTATACGGGGTGTTACAGAATAGTGCAAGATCTTTTAATCATCCCACACAGCTCTATAGTGGCATCAATGTAGATTGGTTGACTCCATATTCTCTATGCCTCTTGCATATATTGAGATAACTCTTTCATTTCGTCTACAAAAACTATAAACACTCTGATCGGGTTCTTCACTAGATCAATCAGTGTTGACAACTAAACTAACCAGGGTTGTCATCTCCACGACACGAGTAGTAATGTTGTTCGATGGATATCTCTGAGTGTATCAACCATTTTGAACCAATGAATGGACATCCTTTCCAATCCTGGAATTTGATCCTTATTAATTGATTATCCCTATTGACACTGGATAATACATAGACCTAAAGTTGTTATTCACATTCCCATGTTTATCGCATGTATCTCTTCAGAATTGCCACCTTATGATTGCAGGGAATACTTTAGTATCTGATCTTATTTTTGGATCTTGAGTTCCAATCATCTATAAGGTTTGTTTTAATTTCCAGTTAAGCTGTGACTTACGCAAGAGAAAAATGCTTCCATAGATTTTGTTGCTAGTGAGCTGCTGTAAAAGATATAAGACTGTCTCAATTTTTTACCTTCCGCACCACAGGGAACATTTTGACCACATATATCCCAAGTTCTTTAAATTACATATGTGACTATTCTCCCACTTCCAAACCCCTCCATGGAAAAAACCAATCTTGAATGAAAAATGCTTACCTTCATATAATTAATCCAGTTCATTCAATGGCAGTTTTCTTTTCCTGTCTTTTATAGGGATTTGAAAATGAAATCCCCTTTAATGTTATGCATCACCAGGCTGTCCAGCGCCTATTTCCTTGAGAATGGCTGATTTTAATGTTGTATGTTTTACCATTTACTTTTGAAGTCCACTGATATCATCTTTTTTTTTCATTCCACTATAATTTATGATAAAATAATTTACCTCCAGTAGTTCCTCATCTTGTCCCACTCTCCTTCCAGTAAAAGTATATAATGATCCTTGCTTGTTCCAATTATCAAATAAAAAACAGATTTCCAGTATTGATTTGTCCTATAGATCATGTTCTAACTCCACTCTGATCTTAATCACTTCTTCCAAATCTTGAGTCTCGGGAAGGTTCACCATTTAATGATGCATTTTCTTGAGTTACTTGTGCTAGATGTATTTAACCCATAAACGGAGTTATCCATTACTCTAGAGTTTATCATATCTAGAAAACAGGCTGTATTTATATCACATGATCTTACCTAAATCCAATTCCACATTAATCTTTTGGAAGACAGATATACCCCAATGCCACATAGTGTGTACCTTTAACTCCCCCCCATTCCTAGAGAATAGTAAAAATTTGATGGATTTTTTGGTCCATGACATTCTTTGCTGGATTTATCGTTGCATAAATAAATATAAACTAGCATCATAGACTTAAGGCATGATTTGACATAAACAAACTTAACCTCCAAATGATAGGAATTATTATGTCATGATGATATTATCATAGCAACTTTTCTAATAAAGTCATCAAATACCTAGAGATTCTCCCATATAAAATATTGGGAAACCCAAATACAGAAAGAGAAAAAGTTCTTTGTCTATCCCACAACCTCCTAGTGTGTTTTCCACAATAAGAGGTGTTCTAAGAAAAAAAAAGCAACTCGTATATTTATATATCTTTTAATCTGACGTACTTGCATATTTTGCACCTGCATTATTGGATCATGAACTTTCTTTCCAAAGCAAAAAGGATTGGTATCATTTACTAGGATAATGAATCTCAGGGACTCCACTTTGCCCTCGTGCTATCAAAGTGATCGCCAGTATAATTAACGAATATACTATTGAATCTCCTGATGTAGTTGTTTCTAGGACCTCTACCGGACAATAATTATAAGAGTAGGGGACTAATAGAGGACTCTCTACCTCAATGCCTCCGAAGATCCTGAAAAAAAGAGGGGAAATGAACCAAGCACTGCGCTCTACCCAATCAGGAAACTACCCGAAGGGGAAAAAGAGGGGGGGAGGACTATCTGACCACGTTCATGATCCATGTTATACAAAAATAATTTCAGAGACACAAAACTCTTCTCATACTTTGGTGGAATATCCTGAATCTCTGTAAATGCCTTGGCAATTCCAGTTTCACATCACCGTACATTTTATTCCTCATATTAATATATATAATTATTTTCTTACCAACAATACATTATCAGTCGATTACTTCTAATTTGCACAAAAACTAACTGGGTTAGGTTAGAGAAAATTATAATTGGGTTGAAGACCAGCAGAATTCTTTCATGCAACCACTCGTGAACTGACGTATCAGAAATATTAAGACTTAGGGTCTGATATTTAGGAAGAAGCTGAGTACTGATTTTTCTTTGGTTAGCAAACGAAGTGGGTATGGGTAAGAATTTGGACATCTCATTCCCGTAGAAAAAATCTCTTACTCAATTTAGTAACATCATCCAATATGATCCCAACAACATTTAAGTAAAGCCCCGTAAATTCTATTCCAGCCCAAAGCAGTGTCCTATTCCAATCAAAGACCACATTTTCACATTAAATCCTTACCTAGAGCATACTCATTGCCTCATTTTTGTCATCTGATATATCTTCGGATCTAGTCAATCACGAATAGTCGGCTCCAGCATTTTTTACAGAATTTGTTCTTAAAAAATCCTACAACCAATGACCAATCTGGTATTTGTCAGCAACATAATTTCTTGGTCAGTCACAGAACCAATATGCAAATTTTCCATTTCCCTTTAACATTACGAATGGAAAATTTGGTAGTTATCCCTATCTAAGTTAACACATTTATCCTTAGTCTTAGACACACAAATATTCTTCACTGACAATTTTCTTCAATTCTGCTTATTCTGACATTGCTTCATTCGCATTGTTGCTGTCACAGATGATTTATATATTCAATTGTATTTCCGTGACATTATCACATCTTCTATGGTGGAAATTTGTTGAAAAAAACATCATCCATAGGCCCAGATCTACTTCAAGATTACAGTGGCTTTCTTTAACTCTCTTCATTTTAGCACGGATACTCTATTCTAAAGGGTTGGCCAACAAAGTCATCAATTTGCTTACTTAAACGTGTGTTCTGTCTCAAAAAACAGCAAGAATCTAAAGGGATTATGAACGTCTCCTTCGTCAGCTACAACTCATATGCATAGTACATGGTTAGACCCCTTATTGGATAGAGATGCATGCACCCAGATGTGGGAACATCCATTAATCATGATTCAACAAGAGACTATCAAACTGTTAAAATATAATTGTGTGTAATAATGGTTAAAAAGAATAATTTTAATAAAATTATAAATTAAAATACAGTCCTCCCACTCTATTCGTCCATTCCACCATGTGTAGTTACTCATTATGTTCGACACCTCTGTTAACGCCACATGCCATTGAGAACATGATTCAACTAAAGCTTCATTAGTTGAATGCCGGCTTCTAGTTTTTCTTCCTCCTTAAGATTAACATTCAAATCTCCATTGACGACCCATGGACATTTATGACTTCCTACTAGCTCCTCCTCTCCCATAATTCTAATTTTTAACGGAGATATACATTGGTGTTGTACACGGCTTGCTTGTTCTTGTTCTTGTTTTGGTTGTAATGGTTGATAGTTTTGAGTGCTTGTGTTTGTGATGTAATTAGAAAAAAAAGTTTGATTCTGAAATAAATGGTTATTTGTTGGACCATTTCGAGAATATTGTTGCCTTCCCAAATTGTCCTCGAAAAAACCCCAAATCATTCCAGAACTATTCACCCCCGCATGCTCAAAGACTAATTTTCTTTTGTAATCTTCCAACTCAAATAGATTTTGAAATGGTTCCACTAGGGCTATGAATGAATATCTGTGTATTTTGTTTAAGTCCATTAATCTCTCAAATGATTTTTGATTATTAAACGACCTAATATTCCAGAAGAGTATGTTTTTAATCATTGATCTGATAGACACCCCTCCGTAGTTCGCCATGTTTGGAACTGTTAAATTGTTTTTTTGGAATTCTTACTTTGCCTTCCTTGTGTCTATTTTTTACTTAGTGTATGCTTGCTAATTTGTTGACTCATGTATTCCAGCTCTTATCCTCTACAGGTGCTTTTTTCTGCAAAAGGTCACATCAGTCCTCTAGTAAGTCGACCTTCCTTATTCAGGATTCGGCCTTCGTCCCATTTGTCACTCGCCAAATTTAGATCTTTGTCTCAACCACGCAATTGTATTCATAATCAGGAATCAAATACTTTTTTTCAATAGGTTTTCTCCTCATTTTTATAATTTGTTGAAACAACTTCATCTTACCCCTCTTCAGTCACATCTTCCGCCCCTTTTCCGTCCTTGGAACTGTCCACAATATGTCAATAGGTTTTGCCTATTTTTTCTTTCCAGCCATCATTATACCCTTCAGCCTGCTCATACACATTGCGTCCATCCTTAAAACATGGTTCTCTTGGTCTTGATTGCCCCAACTCTCTGAACACTAGGGCGTGCCATAATTTGTATCCACAAATTCAAATCAACGGTTATCTTTGTCTTCCCTTTCTCTTGGTTATTCTTGTTTCAACAGGTTGCATTTATTTTCAGTAATTATCAAACCCGCCCAAAAACCATCTACAACTATTTAGGTCTTTCTCCCCATTTTTGTTATCTTGCTTACAAAACCTTCTTCTCCATTGGATTTTTCATGTTTCCCACTTTTGTTGAGGGGGGTCTTCCGCGACGTTCTCTAGCAATAGATTTTCTATGTTATCTCGTTTTCTTTCCTTTTAAATTGTATTCTTTTTTCGGCTAAAATTAGGAATTCATAACAAACATTGTTCCTCATTTGTCCTGGAATACATCCGTATGTCTGCCAATACTTTGGCACAAATTGTACTTAATTTTGATCCATCCTCCATTACTTCCTCTTGTATATCCAATTCAAATTTTAATCCGGTTTCAGAATTCTTTGAGTAGATTTACATCACATTTAACTCTGCACAAGTTGGCCTCGTTCTTTATCTTTGTGACAGTCTACCTGTAGTGGTTTTTCTACTGTACTTAGTGCAAGTGAAACCACACTTCTTCCCCAATGTTTGGTGGAAGAGATGGAAAAGATTTTCTTTTGTCAATGCATTGTTGTTTTGTGAATCCTCGGGGTTTGAAAACTGGATACAATTCAGCGTTGGGCATTGGTAAGCCAGTTATTCTGTGTTGTGATGTAAATGTTGGGTCATGATGATAAATGAGTGTGAACTTAATCCTCCAATTAATGCTCCCTTATGAAAACATGTATCTTACTAAGCAACCGAATAATGCGTTCTCCCATGAGTTCACATTGTTTAGGGATCAATTTCTGGATATCTGTATGTCAGGCCCTCATATGAAAACTTTCAAAATCACCGCAATATTCCAGATTTCCGGTTACGATCAGCTGGTTACTTCTTCTAATACCCAAAATAACTTGGTTTTCCATGTTGGTATAGTGAGTGGTCATGGCTTAACGATGGTTGTTTTAGTCTTAGAGATTACACCTATGTTAGCGCGGATTGGAACCGTTACCAGCAACTACCTCAGAGGGATGTTGGTTTTGTCGCCGAGGCGGCCATTAGAGAGTCTAAAAGTAGAGTGCACGGTTAGGGCTTACGTTTTCTAGAGAGCATCTAGGACCAGTTTCTAGTTTATTTATCAATTATACAAAAAAATAATATTGTATTCACAAATCCTTTTTGAGATCTTAACTATATCGCATTCAAAGCATAAATATTCAGCATGTTCTTTTTTGTTGATGATTGAAAATCTTTTGCGCATTCGTACAATTTGTAGTAAATGAGTTCTTTAAAGGTATAACTACAGAGACCAACTTCAGTAGATGAGCGAGAAACTTCTCATGTTTAGTTAAGATGATTATAACTATCATTTTGCATATGTGAAAATTGTTGTGAAGTTTTTCTCTTATAGGAAAGTTCATAAAAAATATATACTTTACAAACAAAGAGATCAAAGCTTGATAACAAAACTTCCCCTCCGATTTCCCTCCTTCTTCCTGTTCTTTTTTGTGCTCTTCGCCCCGTCGCCCGCCCCTCTCGCTCCGCCCCTCTCCTGTTCGTTCCGATGCTCCCCCAAACTACAACCCCCCCGTCAACCCCACCCAAGCTCCCACCTCCCCAAAAAAACAAACAAACAAAAAAACCCAAAAAAAACACCCCCCCCCATATTAGTAGAGGATTGTGTTTTTACCGTAGAAGAAAAGTAAGGCAGAAAAATTATGTACATTAACAAAAAAAAGAAAAATCAAGGTATATGTTAGCCCGTTAGGCTCGAAAATACGTATTAAAAAAACACAATAGAAAAAACAGGTTCGCCCGGTAACACAAATTCTAAAAGAGACTCCAACAATCATAACAAATTATAGATTTTCAAAACACCTTCTACCAACCTATTACCTAAATACTGTTTGAATTTTGTGCATCAACTGAAGATATTTCATAAAAACATAAAACCAAGAAAAACATCCAGTAATTACTATCCAACATAGACGCAAAATAACTACATTCTTCACAGCAAAAAACATATGATTTTTTTTTTCTAGCTATACATCAACATAAGAAAAGAGAAGTGAAGGTAGGTAATGAAAAACAGAAAGGAGAATTAGGGGTAACAAAAAAGAGAGTGTTGAGATGTTAAAGAAAATAGAAAGATTTTCGATTAAGGATTTTTTAATAATGAGTGCAATGGAATAAAGTATACTTTGTTGGTTGGAGAAAGAAATCTTTTCTTGGATACACCAATCAGTTACATATGAATTCCTGTGAAAAACACTAACTACAATCATCTCTTTTAATAACCCGGGCCCCCCAATTCTCTCTTCTATGGTTCATGTTATCACTACATTAAAAAAAAATTCAACTTTCTATTGAAGGTGAAGGTAGGGTAGCGATTTTCGACCAGGTTGGACAAAGATGCTATTGGTTTCTTGTTTGGTTTGTATAATTATTTCGATTAATTCATAAGGGGGGGGACAATATGTTTAGGTCACTGGGGTGCTAGAAGTGTTTTGAAATCTATTAAGGTGTTATGGTTCTTGATAACATAATCACAATTTTGTGTTAAGAAAAACATGTTTTTGTGTTGCTGCTTTGTTTATGGGTTATTTTTTCTTTGGGATGATAATCGTCAATCAGTGATTTTCTTGTCTGTTTCATGAATATATTTTTCTACTATTTTTTTCTAAAAGGGGAAAGGAAAAAAATTAATCAACAATTCATCTCGGACATTTGATTTTGATTACTGATACTAAACCATGAGAAACATTTTCTTTGATTTGTGATGTTGAGTCTCAAGGAATTAACCTGCAAGGGCTATCTACTACAAGTGCAAAGAGGAGGGGCAATAAGATTTTCAACAAAGAAGAATTGTAAAAGATTGGTGCTTTGAATGTGAAGATGGAGGAGGAACTCATGATTTTTATATGGGCAACGTCCTTTTTGCTAAAAAAATATTTTTTATTTTGTGATGATTGATTTTATGATGATACCCATGTTACTGTTATTTGATAAAATATAAAAAATAAAAAACGATTTTCTAGCAAAGAACTGCCTCAGATGCAACAAATCATGAGCTATCCTTCATCTTTACACTGAAACATCACCAATGATCATCAAGGCTCTTTCTCGTTGAAAATCTTTTTCACCATCTTCGCGCAATTCGTAGTAATGAACTTTCTTGGACATTGAATAACCAAAGACCAGTCACTATAATAAAAAATTCATATGTTCTAGTTCAGGGATAATCAAAACTAAAATGCAGATATGAGAATTTATAGTATAATCTTTTTCCTTTTAGAAAAAATATATAGATTAACCAAACAAAGAAAGACAAAGCTTGATGTATACCCAGAGATTAAAATACATATTAAACAAACACAATAGAAAAAGCAGGGTTTCGTAACCAAAAATCTAGACAACTCCCAACAATCATAACCAAAATGTAGATTTCAAAAAACTTCTATCACCCATGGGATCTAAAAAATTGTGAATATCTTTTGGTCAATCGAAATATATCTAAAAATATAAACTAAGAAAAAAAACCGCAAGTAGTACTAGTCCAACATAGACGTAAATCCAATAAATTCTTCATAGAAAGCTAATTTTTTTCTAGCCAATAAACATCAACCATAGAAAACGCATTGGGGGTGGTAAGAGGGGTAATGGAAAAAAAGAGAGAAGAGAAGAGAAATTAGAGGAAATGGAAATATAAGAGTAGAATTGGTTAAAGAAAATAGAAAGTTTTCTATTAAGGTTGTTTATAGAGAGACGTCTTCAAGTTGAACAAAGATATACTTTATTTAGATTAGAGGAAATCTTTACTTGGATACAAAAAAGTCTCATGAGTACTCACCACACCTCAAATCCTCTCATATTTTATCGCTGCCCCCCAATTCCTCGGTTCTTCTCGGTGACCACCAAAAGCTCTTCTTCTTGGGTTGTGGTATCAGTAAAAAAGAAAAAATTCAACTTGTATTTTACAATGTAGCGATTTCCGTCTAGGTTTAGACGAATGATTGGTGATTTTTTTTATTTTGATTGTATGACCTATTTTGGATTAATCAAATGGCACTCACATTTAAGTCATGGGAGCTTAGACAGTTTAAAAATCTGTAAATTTGTTATGATTCTTGCATTTTCTTCAGAATTTGTGTAAGAAAATTAAAGAAATTATGTTTTTTGTTGTGCTTTCTAATGAGGTTTGGGTATTAGTCCCTGGTTTAAATCATAAAGGATTTAATTATTCTTTGTCAGTATATGATGAATATAATTTCTTCTATCTTTTCTAAAAAGAGGAAAAATTTAAATGTAAACCAAAATGTCATATCTGCATTTAATTTTATCATCTTTAACCAACCATGAGAATTTTCTTGATATAGTGATTTTCAGTCTTTAAGTAATTATCAATTTCAGAGGACTATCATTACTACAAAGTTACAACGTAGAGGAGCCAATAAGATTTAAATAAACAAGAGACTTGTAAATATTAGGTGGTTTGTATGTAAAGATGAGGAAGAGCTCATAATTGTAATACAATGGGCAATCACTTGTTTTAAAAAAACTAATTTTGTTTTTTGTCATTAATATGAATTAAATAAACTAGAAACATAGGCTTGTTACAATTTTAGAATCATTATTATGATAATTGTTAAGTTTTTTTATTCAAATATACCAACTATAAATGTGATTTTCCATAGCAAAAGGACTTGCTCATAGTCTCAAATTCATGAACTCATTACTTCTATCATTTACAAGTGAAACCCAAATCTTCATGAGTAGTTTTTCTTGTGTGTAATGTTAATCTTTTGTTTATTCTTTCATTCGCAATTTGGGAGTAATAAGTTTCTTGAAATTGAATTATCAATGATCAAAATTAAAATCAGGATATGATAATTAGTAAATGTAATTTTTTTCTTTTAGAAAAAAATAGTTACAACAATCATTACATTAACAAACAAAGAAAAAAACAAAAGCAAATGAAGTTAGCTCGTAGAAATTGAAATACAATTAACAGTAGCAATAGAAAAATAGGTTCTCTCTAATTGCAATATTCTAAAAAACTCCACAGTACAAAGATAACGAAAATTATGATTTTCAATCAGGTCTTTCGTAGGTCAGCACATTGACCGAAAAAAGGAGGAAGGTACGATGTGATTGAACGGAAAGTATATCTACTAATAGAAATGTAAAACAAGAACAATGAGGCTCATGTAATACGTGTCCAACATAACACAAATACGCGACATTTTCAATAAAAAAAATAAATAGGTTTGATAAAGCATACGTCAACCATAGAAGAGAATTGGGGCTAATGAAAAAAAAATGAACAAGGAAAATTGAGTAGAATTGGGTTGATGCAGTAACGAAAAAAAAGAGGAGTATATTGATGTGTAAAAATAATAGAAATGATTTTTCTAACTTTATCAGCTTTTTTAATACGCAAGAGTCCAATTGGAGGAAATTATTTACTGTTGTATTGGAAGAATCGTTCTTGATACAACAACAGTATAGAAGTGTTTAGCACACACTAAAAAATCCTCTCTTTTTCTCTACCCCGCCCTTAATTCTCTATTTTCGTCATACCACACATTACTCTATCTATGGTTCATGTTATCGACTAACGAAAATATTTTCATAATTTTTATTAAAGTGGTGACAGGAGAGATTTCCTATACTACGTTGGACTAATGATTGTGATATATTTTCTAGATTGATTAGATATGATAATCAAGATTGACATTATGTTTAATTATCAATTGGGTTTGTTACAACGGTTTGCAAATATTTGTTATACACATGTATGCAATTTCGTTAGAATTTGGTTTAGGAGTGTAAGTAAAAAAACATTGTCTTACTGATTACTCATTTGTTAAGTGGTGTTTTGAATCACGATGCCAAAAAAAAATTTATATTAAATAAAGATAAAAGGTAGTGGACGTATTGTGAATACCTTGGACTGAATTTATTGATGAGAGCTTGTGGGGTAGCGAAATTCTTCGTTTGAACATCAATAAAGGTATGAGGGTTTTCTGCATTGAATTCTTTCACTCCCAGAGGTACTATCTCATCGACAGTTTCTTAAACATCTTGAAAAATAAGGTTGTGTCACCCCTCAGATGTTCTTGTCCTTAGTCCTTACGAATTTAGTCGTTGGGTATGTTGTGCGCTGATTTTTGCTATGAATGAATGTGGTTGAATCCTAAGATATTGAAGTGTTTTTATTGCGCGGAAATACACCTATGATAATCAAAATATGAACGGAATAAGTTGATGTTATGGGATGTATAGGCAAGTGTTTTGGGCACATTTTTAGGGAGTATAGTTGTGGCATTATGTTATTGTATGTTATGTGGGTATGGGTGTACAACTGTGACATTTATTATGATGGATGATATAGTAGGGAAATTGAGATTAACCATGAAATCTCCCCTAAGAAACTAAGTGTCACAAATTTGATATGAAATAGTGCCAGTATAAATATATTGGATGGAATAAAATTTCCAGCACTTTAGAATCTTAGGATTTTCTACAAAGGAAGTGTACTGGAATTATTATGGACATCAAAGAAATCAAAAAAATAATACACACATGAGCTGACAGGAGCAAAACNGCACTTGGTCTAATGAAGCCCTTGCTCAACAACTCTTGAAAGTTGAGCCTTTATTAACTCTCTTACCTCGCGGGAGCCATTCTTACGGGGGTATAGAAATGGGGCGTGTGCCCGGTTCAAAGATCGATACAAGAATTCAATATCCCTATCTGGTGGCATACCCAGGAAATCTGAGGGAACACATCAAGAAACTCACGGACCCACCAACCGACTCATCGAAGGTAACTGGGTAGTGTCTCCTTGAGATGGGTCCAAGAAATGCTAAACACACCCTTTACTTACCAGTTTCTAGCACGAAGAAATTAGATGATACGCAACCGGTTGGAAGTGTATTCACACCCTCACCCCCCACACTACCGGGATCTTGTCCCAGCTTGCCCCTGTCCCAACTTTTAGCTTACAATCCAAGATCGCAAAATTTGGAGAAAGGCAAGTCCATACCCAGAATTACATCAAAGTAACGCCATTTTTCTAAAATAAACCACATCTACATAGAGTGTTGCTTCCCACAGTTTCACCAAACACGACCTATGTAACCTTTTCACTACCACAGACTCACCCACCGGTGTATAAACAACTAATAGGCATGTCAAGAATTCACAATGCATTTTAGACCATTGCAATGACGAGATACATAATGAAACGTGGACCAGGGTCAAATAATACAGATGCCATGCCATCACAACCAAAGATTTACCTGTGATAACAGCACAGACGCCTCCCGCTTCATAATCTCCAGGGAAAGCTAACAATGGGCCCTATCGTTTGTCTGTCCATTGCCCCTAACCATGTTGCGTAGTAGCGGCTCCAATGTTTGGGCCCCATACCTCTGCCGTTGTGATGACCACCATTACCTACCCTCGACCCACCTACGTCCTCCAGAAAAGCGGCCTCTACCATGACCACCTCTACCTCTGCTAGTGGGTTTCTGTAACTCTGGTTTGGAATCCACCTCTGATGTGTCCAACCTCGCCCAATCCCTAACACTCTCGCCCTCTCGGGGTTCTGATAGTCTCATCGGAGTGTGTTTTAAACCGTTTTCTGAGGTGGCCCCCCACTACATTCTGTAGTGAAGAACTGAATTGGTCCGACTTGAGTAACCTCCGGCCTCTGCCTCTAGAGTGAGAAACCCATTAAACTCGGCCTCCCCCTTCGAAACCTTTTCGCTGTCGATGTCGTGGTGAAGTCGTCTGGCTTCACTCCTTTCCTTTGCCACTCGATCACAAAGTCTACCACCTCTTGGAAGGATGTTGCCGTAGCGCGTATCTGTAAGGCTGAAATCCGCAACTCTGACCTCACCCCTTCAACAAAACGGCGAATTCGTTCTTGTTGACTGAAACAAAGTTGGGTGCGTATCTGGAATGCGCGAAATTTGAGTCCTCCATACGCGTTAACTGGTCCTCCTCCCCTGCGCTAACTCAAAATCGTCCCCTTTTTGCATCTCTCAAAGTCCTGGGGATATACTTCTCCTAAGACAGAGTAGAAATGATTCCCAATCATAGGTGGTGCCTCTTGTTGGTTGACACTCAACATGTGGACCGCCACCCACATTTTGGCGTTCCCCCTTGAAACTGATAGCTCACGGAATTCCCGCCAAACCTTTCTACTATAACCCATCTTGTGTAGTAGCTCATGACAAGCAACCATAAAAATCGTAATGCACTCCTCTGATTCTGACGCCCTTAAAGACTGGAGGTTTTAATTTCAAGATTTACTGAAAAGTTCATCATGCTTATTCATATTGTCCATAATAGGCCCCAGTAGTCAGACGTGGAAATGTGCCATTTCCCAATGATGCATTCTAGCGGGGAGCCATATTAAGCCGCAGTCCCGTATCCTCTTTCTGATACCGGAGGTGTTGGTGCCGAAACCACTCTGGATGTGGCCTGCCCTGATCGGATACCCACTAAGATAAGCAAGTACCTGGTTTGATCATCTCTGGGGTAGGTTGGGGTGGCATTCCTCATTCTCCTGCCCTTGTTCATGTCTCCCCTTCCTCCCCCTCTCTTATCACCTCCTCGGGTCGGTGAGGGGTCAACCGCCCTAGTAATCAGATTGGGCTAGGTGCTTGTCCTCTTCCTCTATAGACTCCTCCCACGACCTCATCCCACGGCCTCTTGCCGTTGCTCTTCCTCGAGCTACAACACCCCAGTGGCTGGCTCAGTCCGTTCCTTGTCTTTTCCGTTGTTAGCTGCTGCTGGTGCGGTCGTTGCTCTAGTTCTACTAACCATCTGCGAATAAAGTGAAGATGGTCAGATACCAATTCGTAATCGCCAGATACCAAATTGGGACGCAAGTAGTAGCCGAAAAAAGAATGAAAGAGTGAAATTTTCCTAAAGTCTTATACTCTCTCAAGGAAAAGTAAGCGTCCCCCTACCCGTTCCTTAAAACTCTACTAGACCTGTTCCTTGTGTGTGAGACCAATGGAAACCTAAGGCTCTGATACCAAGTGTCACGACCCAAATCAGGGACGCGACTGGCACCCACTTTATACCCTATTCTATGTGAGCGAACCAACCCATCTAAACCTTAAACATTTCAAGATATATCAACAGAAATAATGCGAAGACTTAACTCATTAATAAAAACCATTCAATACTATTATTATTATCCCACCAAAATCTGGAAGCCTCATCACAAGAACATCTATGAAGCAAATTATAACTAGGAGTATTCTAAGAACAAATAAAACTAAAAAGCTAGTCAATGCCGGAAGTTCAAGGCATCAAGACTTAAGAAGAAACCCAGTCCAGCTAGACGCATTAGCTCCACCCTGAATTTCCGATGAAGTGAAGACTGGCTAGACTACTGTTGATTTTGAAGGTTACGTACGTTGCTGTCATTACACATAACAAAGAGGAAAACAATAAAAGTAGGGGTCATTACAACCACACTACTGAGTAGAATATCATCGCCAACCTCAAAATAGGAGAACATTATATATCAATAATAATTTAAATCTACTACAATACTCAAACATGTAGCAATAACAACATGAATTCATCAATACTTCACCGAGTTCACACATTAGGACTCCAGCCTCAATACCACTACCTTTTGGGAATATAAGTTCATTAATTGGTATATTCATTATCTTCAAGATTCAGTATTTTCGCTTCCTCTTGTGTCGTACGTGACACGCCATCCCTAATTTCTATCCTGGTGGCCGGGTAACGTGGCACTCCGTCCTCATATTCTATCCTGGTACCAGGGAACGTGGTCACCCCTCCCGATCCATATTCTATCCTGGTGTCGGAACGTGACACTGTCCGATCCTCATATTCTATCCTGGTACCGGAAAACGTGGCCCGATCCTCATATTCATTCTATCCTGGTGCCGGAACGTAGACACTCCGATCCTCATATTCTAACCTGGTACCGGAACGTGGCACCCGATCCTCCTATTCATTCTTCTGGTGTCGGAACCGTGACCTGTCGATCCTCATTATTCTATTCCTGTGTACCCTGAACTTTTAACTCGATCCTATAATTCACATTCTCTCCTTGGGTCGGAACGTGACACTCCGCTCCTCAATATTCCTATCTATCTGTACCAGGAAACGTGGCAGCACCCGATCCCGCTAATTCATCAAGCCTTCTTTAACACTAAGGCATTATCATTCTATTATAATAATTTATCAACAAGCCTTCTTTCATACTAAGGCATCTCTTCCTCATTATATAATATATCAAGTGAATTAGGGTTTTTTTTCAGGATTTTTGGGATTCAATAACAACTTCATCTGTCTTTGTTAATTCATCACACTTTATAATCATAATCATGCAAGCTACAACTTAAGCACATAGCAGGGTTTTACAATCTGATCGAGCACATAATATTCACTATTAGAGTTCACTACTAATATCGTAAACATAAACCATAACCTCACCTCCACCGAAGAATTGAATCACACAATCATCTTCTCAAAATCCTTAGCATATCCTCTTCGTCTCTCGTCGCTTGATCGATTCTCTCTCTTCTCCTCTGTTCTTTCTCTTTCCTATTTTCTTTATTTCACCCTCTTTCTTTTTACCCTAATTAATACTATACTTAAAATAAAGATGGGCAATAATAACCCACTAATTAACTTAATGTTACCTCTTTTAACCCCCAAGTAATTAGACTTATTACATTAACCCTCTAACGTTATACTTAAAGCGGAATAGTCAAACACGTTCCCCCTTAAACGTGTAAAGAAATCCGCCCGATTGGGATGTGCGTATCCCGTGACGGGCCGTCCGCGCCTGCGACGTCCGTCCTGCTGTCCGTCGTGCGCCACAGAAAGTCAATCTTCAGTGATTGCCCTGTGACGGGGGCCCGTCGCGCCTGCGACGGTCCGTCCTGCCACTCCGTCACGCGTTCAGAGAGTCATTTTCATCAGTACCCCCCCAATTTCAGATGTCAAGATTTTCTAATTGTTGTGAAAAGACACACATCCACGACGGTCCGTCGTGCCCGTGACGGTCCTTCGTGGTGGGGGGCCTCTCTTCACATCCACCTCTCTTGCCAGTTTTTCGCAGAATAAACATCTGTTGGCTCACAACGACTAAACAGGCGTTAAAAGTTTGTGGTGATGTTGCTATTGTTAATGGTTTAGGACTTGATGCATGATGTTTCTTTATATTTCATGTATCATGTAATGTAATGTGATATTCCAGATGGTTGAAATGTGTTTGATTTCGAGGGATAATGTCTCGATAACAAATACATAAAGACTCACTAAACATCTACATGCACTACAAAATTCCCTAATAACTAAGGTGTAACTTGAATGAAAGGATCCAAAATAAAAAAGAAATTTCAGCAATCTATTGATTAATTCGGTCAGCAAAAAGGGTTAACAAGTTTTTGAAAAAATGAATAATAAAGTGAGGTTCATGAAAGATGGACCCGTGCCTCACATGTTAAATCATGAAAATAATAAGTAAATAAATGTGGTGAAGGGATTCGAACCATGGAATTGGCCTGTCAAATGTAACTTAAAAGAACAATGACAATGAGAGGAGTGGGGGATTCGAATACCTACCACTTTCTTAATCAATATAAGGAGAGTAAAAGAAAAAAAATGTGAGGCGTGGAAATAGAACACACTCCTCTAGATAGTTTAAGAGAGTAAGAAAATGAGAAAAGAAATAATAGGCATGGGAACGAACCCGGACGATCTCTATGCAGTAAAGAGAGTCCAAAGGAAATGAAAAGAAATAGATGTGAGGCGTGGGAATCGAAACCCACGACCTCCTTGGAAGATTAAGGAAAAAATTAAATGAATAAAGAGGTCTGTGGGGGTTTGAATGCACAACTCCTCGCCAGTGAAAAATTTTAAAGGCAATGAAATAAAAAAGTAAATGAGGTTTTGTGGGGGTTCGATCCCACATCTCTAGCTCCCTTAAGCGATAAATGAAGAGAGAATTAAGGGAAAATAAAATGAAGGCATTTGGGGTCTTCGAGTTGGGTCCCAAGCCGTTTGTCAAACCACAAAATGATAAAAAATTTAAGTGTTGTCAAGGGATTTGAAAATCGGGTTCGCCTTTCCAATTTCGTATTAATACATAAGTCCGAACATAATGTGAAAACACTTAATAATGAAATTCAAAGAATATGACCTGCCTACTTAGATCAAAACTAGATCTGGTATACTACAACATGCATAAGTCTTGGTACCACATAATCTTAGGAAATTGAATCCTTAATTTACTATGAATGCCCCGTCATTACATGTATGTATGATTCAAAGTCTATATACGTTTTTAAAAAAAGTGAACCTACGATGTATTAATGAAATGATGTAACCCTAGAATGGTTAAGTAGTAGTGTAAAAAACACACTAATTTTCCAATTGCATTGGCTATGATAAATGAATATTATGTTATTAAATGATAAAATTAGAATGGTTATGTAAGAGTGTGAATACACAATCGTCAATTACATTGGCTTGATGAATTGAACATTCCAGTAAAGGCTGAATAATTATGAAAACAATGATCTAATGTTAATGATGTGGTGACAACATGATAGAGGCTAGTGTAAAAAGATCAGAGCAATCTAAATGAGCCTAGAAATCGTTACCGAAAATGTCTTTGCCTATGAGAGTGTAAAGTTAATGAAGACCTGACAATCTCTATGCCCACTCTAATGAATGTATTAAGATTCCCACTTAATACTAATTATGAGATGAGAAATAATCTATTGAACAATGATGTCCTCATCAGAAGCCAACTTCCATTAAGTATGATTTTAATGTAACGGAAGTTTTATATGAGCACCGATGGACTACTTATTAGCGATGATCCTACTTTGGGAAGGTCCGCGACGTTCCGTAACTCTCATGATATAGACTTTCAAGCTGCGGGAATATAGTTTCCTTATATCTATCTCCTAGTCTTTGAACTATATTGCCAATATAGAAATCTGCGGTGTTCAATTCCCATGTTACGCTATCATGTTTTGGGTCACTTTGGCCGGTGAATTCCACCTTTTTTCTATCATGGGGTGTCATGACACTGGATACATTATTCTCACATGACAATGTCGGTTAAAGTTAAAGTTCCCATGGAAATGAACTAATGAGGCCATCCTCAATGGAGGCACATATGCTTGAAGGACCTATGGGTTTTAGGGCAGATATCAAATGAAGGTGAGTTAACTCAATCAATCACGTTAGGTCATTCTTGGTCATTGCAACACAAACCTAAGAAAATCTCAACTACATCCCTATGACTAAATGACATGAAGTACCTATAATTGATGAAGCAAACTCTGTGTTTGCTAATGAGACTCCCTAGTTGAGGTCCCATATGTTTGAGCCTCTTTTTTAGGAAGTCTTACTTTGTCATTTACAATGATTCCAAGTGTCATGGCATATGATTCAATGATATGAACAACGTGTATTGTTTATGAATTATGAATAAGTTTTGTGTATGGATGTTGTGTGCTATGTGCAAAATATTAAGTATGATGGTGGCATGTTACTCTCATGGCATAACTTTACTAATCATATTTGTAAAGTTCACTCACTTTCCTAATCTTAATTTGGCAAGTCGCACTGACTTGACCTTCTATATCATGTTGCTAGGAAAGAGTTAGTCTTACTCATGCATTGGTCCTTAGTGTGGTTGCTTTCCATATACCCATACTTAGTAAAAGTTTGTACTCGACCCTATACAACTCTTAACTTTTAGGTGCAGATATAGGTGGACTCTAGAGCTACAAGATCAACACTGTAGCTATCCGGACATCGAGTATTCATCAGACTTGATAGGCCCTCATGCTTTCGAGGATGTTTGCCCATTTACACTCTAGTTTAGTTGTAGGATTGAGATATTGGAGTATGTTCCACTAGTGTTTCTTTCCTGTTATCTTTCAGATATTATATGGGTTCCATTTTGGCAAGTACATCTTTTATCGTTATAATAAACTGCTTCTTTCATTTGATGATCTTAACGTTAGATGGTTGATAGTGAAAAATTATATATGTAATCGAATGTTTAGTAAGCATGTTAGGAAACAAAAACAGTCAAATTTTCTGCTAAAATTAACCTAGATAAAGTAAGAATGACGTATGTAGGCTTGTCTGTGACTTGCGAGAGGTCAATGATACCGGTTTCGTTTGGGGTATAGATTCTGATCGTGACTGTACTAAACATGTTGGGTGTAGTAATGCTGAAATAAAACATAATTGAACAAGCATAAAAGAAAATAAAATAATATCACATGATAAACTGAATTCTGAGCTAACTGATGCAATGACCAATTTATAACATGCTAAAACTGGATACTAAGCTTATTAATAAATGGTTAATGCTAGAGAGTTTTACTGAACTGTGGGAGCTACTAATAACCGATGCTAAAACCACATGACCTAAATGTGGAGTCCGATGTATACGCCTCATCGAGACTACCCAATATACCCCGCCAAAGGTATAAAGGCATGCTGACATGATCACTAAACTGATTGCCCAAAGAGGGGACTTACATCCTACTTGGCTAGTAGTTCAGGGACTATTGGGTACGCTAAATCCTAGTCCATCTCGGTATTATTCTACTCCCAATGAATTCTGTAAATGTACTTTTTTTTTTACGTATGAGTCTGTACTACTGGATTGTTTAGCTGAACTGAAATGCAACAATTCGTGTGGTAATTATGCACTTTATAAATGAGGCATGTATATTGGAAATGGTATGAATATCTTGACCTAAAGCAATGTGTAAATTCATGACTAAGAAATATCAAGATACAGAGTTCTAAATTCATGTCCAATATTTGGAACAATAACAAGATAATCTCTATTTGAAACATAAAACTATATTTCATAGAGTTTTAATCAAGTTTCTAGAAACCCAAGGTTTACTCATGACCAGACAATCAAGATTCTGACAGAAAAACCTAGGGAGCCCCATGGGTGAAAGGAACCCACTATGTGAAAATCCCACATACCTGGTGAATGAATCCTAGAAACTACTTATGTTTCGGGGCTGAAACTGCTCAAACTTGTGGTGTTCTTAAACTAGGGTTCTTGAGCTTTTTCTCTTCTCTTGGTTCTAAATTTCTAAGATTTGATTTAATGACTTTAGTTAGATATGTTTTAATTATATTTCTAAGCTTAAACTAACTAAAATATGACGATTCAGGGTCAAAACGATGTAACTTATGATTTGAACTGAGTGGTAAATGTCAAAAGACTAATCCTTATCTTACCCTATGTATATATATTCTCTTTTGGTTCAGTTAATTGGGGATTTTTTTTTGAGGGAGAAGTTTTGGAGATAAAAATAGTGTTGCGCAAAATTTAACAGAAATAGAATATTTTTTAGGAACAACTCAAACATTAGTATTCAAGATCACAAATTTATACAGAGTTTAAAATAAAGAGGCCAAAATCTCTGGTGTAGCGCTAGTTTTCTGAATTGGGTTTTCTCCAAATACGCAGATATATTCCAGTAATCGAGAGGTGGAAGTTGTCTCATCATAACTCATAGTAGTCCGTGTTCGCTGCCTGAAAAAGGTAGTGTCGTCTTCTTTATAATTTATTTTTGCATCCTTTCTTGTCTTGAAATATTAATTTCATATTTTGAAAGCTTTTTGTTTTGTGTATCTTTGTTGTTAGATTCTCCTCAATTTATAATTCTTGATATGATATATATATATGTTTAGTCGTTCATTGAGTTGTATGTAATATACAGTTAAAGTTATGGATTTACGCTAAATGTTGTGTCTTCTTTGAATCATGGGTTCGATTTGCTATGTCCCTTCCTCTTTTCGTTCGTTTGGCCTGTAGTGTGATGAACCTTCTCTTTGTGCATCCTTTGTGGTTCCATCTTTATCGATCCTATGTTGATTAAAGAATTTAGGATGGAAGGTTTGTTTTGTTGGGGTTTGAATCTCATATCTATTTCATATGTCATTTAAATTTCCAGTCACTCATTTGTTTTCCATAAGTTAAGACCTTGATCCTTTTATGTCTAACATTTCTTTATTTATGTAAGGAGTTTATGTTAGCATGATTGTAACTCCCATGCTTTTCTTGACTCCTATTATCTCAGTCTAAATTAGTAATCATGTGCTCGGCTGAAAAGGATGTTGTTTTCGACATGGTCAGAAATTGGTGAATAATATTTTTTTCTATGTTTCTCTCCCGTTGGGTTTTGATTAATGTGATCTTAGTTAGTGATTTCGGATATGGATTGATTTGGTTTGTTTATTATCTTGGCGTGTTTTCATAAGCATTGCAAATGCATTTAAAATCTTTTGTTGAGGATCGATAAAAGTTAAAATGGTTCATATATACTCTCATATGTTGCCGTATTTGAATATTGTATTTATATAGTTCCTCTATGGTCAACAAAGTGAACATTAATCTTTCGTTAAAAATCTTGACATTTTGCTAACACTTTTCTTTATGCATATGTGCAAATCTGTCACAGTTTGTCATGAACTCTTATGTCTTTCCCCGTTTATGATCTGCCTCGATTTATTTTATTTTAGAACAGCCATGATTGAAGTATATGGGTCCTTTAATTTTGGTACTATCCGCTTCCTGGTGAAGGTTTAATTTTAAGTTTGTTATTGTTTTTAAATTAGGAATATGTTTTTCGCATTTCTCATATATGGGCCATCCCTTTAGTAGTCTAACATCATTGTATTGTGTCTTTGTTAATGTGTCACTTGTCTCTTTGCTCATTTATTTTATTACATCTATGTGTAAATCTGTTGGGTATACTTATATGCGTGTTGTTTTAAGTGTTGGATCACTGATATGCATTCATTGTCACTCGTTCCAATGTTAGTAGTCGGGATGTGTTTTTTATTTACGTTCCCTTCCGGGTTAATATGTATTGTGGCCTTCATCTCAATACGTATGGTGTGTCTTTCCTAAGTCCCGTTGCGAGTAACCCAGAAACTTTCTAATAACTAAACCATAGGATTTGTTTTTTACTTAAAACTATATAATAAAAAAAATAACTAAGTTACGAAAAAATGAATTAATCCTATAATTTAGGAGAAATTAATTTTCTTAATTGCTAGAGTCGCCACTTGATATTTTTAATTAAAATCAAAAAAATTTATTATTATTTTCAAAAGATTTAAATAGATAAAAATCGATTGAAAAGGGTTCGAAGTTCAAATATACATTCCGGGAAGGTGTTAGGGCATCGGAATGTCCGTTAACTCGCGGTTGACAAACGATTTGACTAAATGACTTTTTAAAATAATTTTTTTTGATACTAACTAAATAAAGTAAAATCAATATTTTGTTTATATATTGACCAATATTGTTATTCTATTTTAATTGATTTATTTAAAGGGTATGAACTAAAAAGGAAACCTCTAAAAGGGAAAACTCAAATGTTTGACAAGTCTAACAGTGAAAATATAGCTAAATGTAGAGTATAAATATAAATATCTTTTATTTAAATACGAAAAAAAGATATAATTATTAACCTTTTGGGGACCAAAATTTAATGAGCATAACATAGTTATCAAAGTAAAAATAATAAAGATTAGGATGAGAAGGGAAGAATTTGGACAGTTGGGCTCTGTGGTCCCAAATTCAACAAAAAATGGACCCTTAGCCAATTAACCCAAAACCTTTACCACTTTTGGGTAGGGATTTTGGCCCTTTCTAGTCTTCATCTGGTATACATTTTGATGCATCTGATGTATACGACTTTATACAATCGGGCGTTTTCGTGTATATTGGATGTATACGAAATGTATGCGCCGTCCCGTTCAATTTTCCACAGCACAGAATAATCTTTTTAAAAACCTGTGTCTCTATCATACTCATAACGATGGTACAACAGTGTTTAATTAGCTCCCCCTTTTAAGCTTTTGGAGACCTACAATTAAAAACTTTTCGCCACACTATTTTGCTTCTTTCAACCTGTTCATCAAGTTTTTGATGGGGTTTTGGACAACTCGAGAAAGATATTTGAGCTTTGAATGGTCTAAAGAATGTGCGATGAATGAGATTAAAGTACCACGAGGACTCGAGAAGAGTTTCACATGCAATAATATAAAAATTGATTAGTACACATGGATTTGCGCTAACCGATAAATGTTTCTTGAATAAAACGACAATGAAAGAATGCGAACTACTTAAGAGATCAAGTTTAGGGGGAATTATGAAACTCCAAAAGGAAAACGAATATGAACTAAGAAATAAAAAAAATAAGTCTACAACTCAATATGACTGTAAGCATTGGCACACATTTCATGTATGCGTTATGAACCCATCATATACATATGAATACAACACTGTTCTGTTACTCTACAAATGAATCCATAATACTGCAGAGGAAACATGGCTACACACTTATCAATAAGCAGACCTCAATTGACGAATTTTCCGATGTTAAATCCTATTTTTTAAAAAAAAGATCGAGCACCTAGGGTGTTGCCAAATATCTATGAGGGAGTGAAATATACAATAAACAGTGAATGTGAGAAACATGTATTTGTCTCAAACTAACATATTGACATGAGCACAAATTCACAAAATATGGAATGCAAAGAGAAGAGTTTGTTCTCTGTACATTTTTTTAAATTAGAAATCACAAATGACACAAATCAAGTCGACGTAGCTCCGGCTACACACATGAAACGATAATACTTAGTAGAAATCATATTTCGAACGATCTTAAAGAATAAACCCCGATAAAACCAAGAATAAGAGAACTCATAATTAAAATTACTCGATTTTAAAGTGTAGGCATTTTGGATTCAAATTCAAATATCGAGGAGACAGCTTGCTATAGATGAATCTTATCAGGCAACAAACAATAGAGAAAAATAATCAAAATGGATAAATTACGATTAAACAACATACAAATCTATTTGCATGTACCATATATTCGATTTGAGAGTTCATGCCTACATGGATAAATACGAAGTTAAACATTCTTCAAACTTCGCACAATGCCTACCACCTTTAAATGGAAAATTATCAGACCTCCCCTATGTCATTAAGTCAATAGTAAAAAACGAGAAATAACACGACATAATTTCGAACATAATCTTTAATATCAACACTATAATGCAAATCCACAACTTTTGGCTCGACAAAATCTAGAAATCCCAAGCCAACAGATATCGTATGGGAGCATCAAAGCCAGAAATGACTACACAACAAACACATCCACATCCTAAGTACTAAGGCTTTACGATACAAGTAATGTAGACCTTCATGAACCAATAGAAGTCGATGAAAATCATTATAACGGAAAAATGACCTTCTTTAAGGGCAGCGAACGACGACTAAACGAGCTTCAAGAGCGGGAGTTTTTCCACTGTGAATGCGAGACTCCGAGAGACTTTGATGATGACCAAATCCAGAATAAGGATCTCTCCAAGCACTTTGAAACTTCAAGATTTCTTCTTTTAACACTTGGGTAAATCTCAAGATTTTTCTCTAATACTTCATTGATTCTTTTGTAGCTCCTGTTTTCAATCAAAAATTGTTATGACTTTTAGTGCTTTTCACCAGAAATTTTCCTCCCAAAAAACCACCTTTAACAGTGCCATAATAATACTATAATAGAATGGTTACTAGGTTTTTTTTTTCATTTTTTTTTTGGGGGAAAACCCATCGATAATTAATGAGAAATGCCCTTTCGATTTTGAAATCCCCAAAACTGTTACTGTTTGGGACGAATCCCTTTTTTTTTTTCGAACTTTCAACCTTATTTCTAAGATTAGGAAAGGGATGGACGATCTTTAATCGATCTTCTTCGTCCTTGCCAAGCCTACTCACTACTGCTATCTACTACACGAGCAGGAACAATTCGTATGCCCTATTTTTGTTATTCGCGAATAGTGAGAGGGAAGCGAAGTTAAAGGGAAGAGGCCAAGAATTGTTAGGTCGTCCTTTCTTTTCCTTCCCAATTCATCTTAGCATTGAGGCGTTTTGGGACGAGTTTTTGGGCTGCGGGATTGGGGATGGACGTCTTGTTCATTGTTGGGTTCTTGGTTTAACGCGATGAAGAGAACAAATAGGAGTCTAGCTTTTTTGGTCTTTTGTATATTTCATGGGTAACATGTGATTGATGTATTTTAGTTATTATTGCTAGTAATTCATGGAAATTGGGCTGGGAAAATCGGGTTCTGTGAATTGGCTGGAAAGAAATGTTATTTTGGCTTGAGGAATGTCAAATTAAGTTGAAGAAAGCCCAAAAGTTGGTTTTATCACAAATGGGTTTAACGGATTTCATTAATACTAAATATTGAAATTAATATAAAATTTAATCATGAGCTTCTTATCTTAACAAAAAAAATAAATGTTTTAATTCGAACTAATTAACCTAAAATTTAAGTTATTATTTAAACCACACTATTCGTCCAAATATTTTACAAAAATCAAAAAAAGAAAAGAGATGATTTTTGAATAATAATAAAATATATTAATTATGTACATATTTTATAAAACATATATATATTTCTAAAAATTATACAAAGTACAACTAATTACATAAACTTGAAAAATCATTTTGAATTTTTCTAAAATTAATTATTCTAATCCTTTGGGAATCAAGAAAGCTCACTGATTAATTTCTATTGTGGCTGGACAAAATTGGTGTAACAAACTTGTCCCTCATTTTACTTGATTGATGCAGCAATTCGAGAAATACTGGCTACTCACTTTGACCGGCCACTCTTTTGTCAGTAGGAAAAATGATTTTGTACGGGCTTTTAAGAATTATGTCCGGACCGCGAAGTGGATCGGCTACATATCTAAAGCTATTAACATTCCGACACTTGTAGTTTCGATTTGTTTTGATTGACCAAACGATTTTGAAAGATTCTAAAGCCATCTTGATACCACATTATGAAGGGATCAGGATATCCGAGAATAAGATTTATGACAGAATATTAGACTACAACCGAGTTTCCAATATTTAGTCCACCTACATATCCTTAAACAATAGGAATCAGGCGGCTTGTAGTTCGACTCGATCGGTTTAAAAGAAAATCTATTATGCTTGATAATCGTTTGGTTCTGGACAACTGACAAGGAATTGAGTATGAAAAGCAGGTTTGCAACCTCTTAGCCATCAATGTTGAGATCTTCACATCCATAAGTAAGAACTTACACGGACATAATTCTCAAATATCTTGGTGAACTATCACTCATACTGAAAAAATTCTTCCGGTGAACATCAAGAATTTTCCGGATGTTAAATTGAAACTGACATACCCAAAGAAAATTGAACATGCCATCGGATAGGGGTGTTGTTTTATTATGGTGGAAGTCGCTCCTCTACTCGCGTCCTAAGAGTTTGAACACTCCTTTTTGGACTACGTCCAATTCTTGGCTAACACAAAATTCCACTTTTTGTCGTCCGTTATGATCGCGTCCTCAACCTGTAGTTGTACTTTGAGAAAATTCATTCCTCTTGATCTCTCGACAGAGATTGAAACAACTTTTAGAGTAGAAATGCAACTTGAAACGTGTAAGTATACATTACGAATTATTTTGCTTACTCTTGCTGTGAACGTCAATAAATATGTTCAGTACTGTCACTTTCACATAGTATTCGATTACACTCATAATTACTGAAGATTCCGAATGTCATTTGCTTATTTTCTGCAATGAAAATTATGGTGATCTTTACAACGAGCTATCCAGCTCAAATAATATTTCAAATATTGTAGGTGATGGCTCTAGATATCCAGCTGTACGAGGTGATTGTTCTCGATAATGTTCAAATACTGTAATAGGTGGATTGCTCATAATTATAAACTTTATATGTGGATGGCTCGAGAATGTCCAACTGTCCACAGTTGGTGAACTCGTAATTATCCAACTATATACCGGTGGGTGGAATGACCTCGATACCTATCAAAACTGTAACAATGGGGTTGATGACTGGATAATGTTCCAAATGTAACAAGGTGATCGCAGATAATAATTGCTTTTAAAGAAATTTTCATGTCATCTTGAATCTTTTCTTTGATGTCTTTTGCACCTGTGGTATGATCTGAGAATTCATCCTCTTGGATGATTTATACCAAAATATGAAATAAACTTGTTAGGACAAACTGTAATTTAAATAGGGAAGTGATATGCTTTACCGTACTTGACAAATATTCTGCATCAGACTCTGCCGGTCTTGATGCAGTAGATGATGACCTGATATGAAGTGAAAATGATGCTTCAGTGATAGAAAGATGATGATATATTTGTAGGATAATGCTGCTACATGAAAGGTTGATGACGTTAATACTCCATTGATAGGGTAATGATTAATGATCCATCAGCGGGATGATATTGACGCTTCATTGATAGGGTGATGATGTTCCATTGGTAGGATAATGTTGATGATCCATTGATAGGATGATGATGTTCCATTGATGATCCATTGGTAGAATTGATGATTCTCCATTCATATGATGATGATGTTCAATCAATGATCCATTGATAGGATGATGTTGATCCATTGGCTGGATGATGATCTCTATCGATAAAATGATGGTGATGTCCTTCTGGATGGTGGTATTATCTTATTTGATAATATTGTAGAAATGTCCCTCTTGGAGGGTCTCACATTACCACGTCTGATATCCACGCGAATTGTGAATCTTCTTAAAATGTCCATGATGCTAAAGATATGTCCTTGAACGGCATTGTAAGGCTTCTACATGGTGAGAATTCAATGTTTTGGAACTTGTTCAATTTGAACATTTGGCATTCGATCTAAGCTAATCTTTGCCGGAAATTTGAATGAGGTGTTTGTTGCTCGTATTCTGAACTGTACTTTTTCTTCTTAAAAAACATTATGACTTTCCTGTCCACAAAAAAACATAGTTTTTAAACAAACTTATCTTTGGTTTACTTTGTCAAACGCTTGCTCTTGACTTGCTATCTTTCAGTTGATCTCTCTCCCCTCTCTTGGCTTCTCGATGGAGAATACAAAACAGTTATGCAAAATATTTGAAATAAAAAGGTAAATTTTTGAAGAAAAAGGGTTTTCAAAAAATATGTAAACTAAAATGTCACTCCCAAGTATCTTGTCATTTCATTTCAATTCCTTATGAACCCTTTGAGGTTGATTATCCGATCTATCAGACCACTTGTCGAGAGTATTTTTGTAAAATTGTTGAAGTTTGATTTGACGATATGAATCTTTAAAGTCAACGATTGTTAAAGTTTTACTTTTGTCTTTCAAACAACGTTTGTTGATCACTTTATATTAAATTATAATCATGATCATGATGGAGGTATTCACAACTACTTAAACCTCTAATGCAACCAAGATGAAATTTTTTAGGTCACCTCAAAAAATTCTGATCTAGTTAACATTGTTGGCGATTTTTGACCTGTTGGTGAGAAACATCATGAAATTTTTTTTGGATCCTTTCGAATTTGTCCTTTTACGATTCTCAACGTAACTTCATCAGTCTTGACTAGTTTTGGGGATTTTTTTTAGAATTTTGAGTTCCCCTCAATTTTGTCCAGTTTTCTATTGTGAAAGGAAATAATAAATATTAGGGAGAATATGACCGCGCCGTTGTGGTGGCCTACCTATCTGTTGAGGAAATCATATCATTCAAACGTATTTCCCCCTAAAAGGTTAACAACAGTAAGAAAATTACAAAACGAAACCGACCGTGCGACATAGCCGCCTACTATTCTTTCTTGAGATTCAAGTCAAATGTAGTTCAAATACAATGAAACAATGATGAAAATCTATATAATCGGGAGTGATTGAAGACGGATATGTAAAATGGCCGCCACCGTATCCTCATTCTTGGAATTCATGTCAAGCATAGTTTTCATAACAAGAAATAATTTTTTCTAACTAATGAACATCAGATATTACAAACAAACGATGCCGTGACAAGGATCAGCAAATGAAAGACACTCTAATTTCAAATATAACAGCTTTTGATAAGCTTCGTATCGGTTGCCAAGTCAGATATGAACGTCTTGTTTACCACGATATGTTATCAACACAATGCACTCAATGTAGTTTCTAAGTAATCCTGTTGAGTTCGCTCTTTTTCTAAACTCCTTCGATGCCTGATTCTGATCTTACATGAGCATCATCCCTTACCAGATTTACTGTTTTTGTTGTCCTCATAGATTTAACTTACCTGAAGTCTCCTCGCTTTAAATCGTCCGGTTTGTGTTTGAATATTATTATCTCCTTGTCATACTCACACACTCATCTTCATTACTTCATCATGTTCATTCATCTTGTGACATGGACGTTGATATAGACAGGTTTTTTAATACAAAATATATGTTTTGTTTCACTGGAAACAGATACAAAAGATAGTGAGATAGCAAATAAAACAAGTAAACAAATTTTGCATAGGAGAGACTTTAAATGAAGGTAAGGCACACAACTTTGTTCATGACCATGAGTCATTTTGCCTTTTTCAAAACTCACAAGGGATTCAAAACATATATTTTGGTAAAGGACATACAAAGGGTGCTTTCGATCCTTATTCTCACCACCACCGATTTTGAAACAACATAAATTCACTTTTGTCTATCAGTTGACGAGAGATAAAGAGGGGAGTGGAAATCAGTTACGAACGTGTCTTTCATTGTCTCGACATCTCCTATTTCTTGTTGCCTCTCGATTATCTCTTGGGGTGCATCAACCACATTCGTAAAAAAAGACCCCCAATTCCTTTCTTAAAGACCATCAATCATTGCATATTTCTTCTTTTTACTATACTGGACTGGTTGATGAAGGCAAAACTTTGGGTTTTTTGACATGATTAATCTCCCTCTTGTTCTTTACCCTCTTTTGACACAGACATCAAAAGTTTGACCGCAGTGTCATGCTCGTCAAAACCGAGTTTCTCATTATATGCTCGGAGAACATGCAACTTTCTCAGATTGCCAGGACCAAGTTGGAATTATCATCTTTAACATGCGGGACTCCTCCTCCGTCTATACATTTGATAGTGGCGCCTCTATAGTTCACCCAAAAGATTACTGTTGACGGTTTCGTACAACGGTTGACCACATTCCGGTTTATCATAGTCTGGAACTGGCTTAAATTGATAACAGTCTTTCGGTATCATGCCCAACACTGTTGAATGATAGCACACTATCCGATTGCCTCGAAAATTGAAGCTGGTAATCAATGGGGGGCTTAGTGCCCAACCCCCCTTGGAATGAATAATACATGCAACATTCAATTTCTCAAACAACTTCGCCTGACCTTCGATGAGCTAGTAAAAACTCCTAGTAGATTTTTTCTGGAATCTCGTACGAGGAGGATTATAATGACCTTGTGGAGGCAGAGGCATTAGATGATGATTTGGGGCATTTTGACAAAGAGGTGCTTGAGACTTTGTGTCACTCATATTAACAGTGAATCATCTATGATTCGACGGTGAATTGCCATTGGCCTTGGAAGTAAAAGTTTGAAGAGTGAAAATTATTTGATCAATCAAGTCTTGAATTTTATGCTTCAAATTGATGCAATCCTTTGTGTTATGTCTAGAACCTTTTGAATGGTAGGAACAATGAAGATTGGGCATATATAGCCTGGGATTCACACTGATATTTTTTGGGTCAACTTTTTTATAAGACCAGCTGCTTTCTACCTCTTCAAAAATTTATGACAAGAAAGATTATGATCATTTCGTGCAGATTGAGATACTTGGCGGTAACTTAGAGGATTATGGTGAGTAGGTGCTGGTGTTTGGAGATTTAAGTATTGTGGAGCTCGGTAGCTATGATGGGTCTTTGGGTAATTTTGAAATGCAGCCTGGTAACTTAATTAAGCATTTGGGTAATTTGGAAATGGAGATTGGTAATTTGATTGAGTATTTGTGAATTTAGAAATGGAGCTTGGTAATTTTGATGATTTGATGGTAGAGATTGGTAACTTGGTTGGATAGGGTAAGGATTTTGTGGATCAAAACGGTAGGTTTTGGAAGGCAAAGACTTTCAAAAATTAAGACCAACATGTCTCTTTTATTTGTGTCTTCATTCAAATGAGACAGAAGAAACATCTTCCCTTTTCCTCCTTGAGTGTCTTGGGGATTCATCTCGGAGAGTCATTCAGATGATTTTTTCGGTCCTAAGACCATATTTAACAGCTTCACCAATTCTGACTATCTCACTAAACTTCCCTCGTAAAATGAGTAACATCTTGTTGTAATACTTAGGATCTTGAATTTGCACGAAGATTTCAATAATTTCATTCTCGGTCATATGATAACTAACCCTTGCAGCCTCTCTTCTCCAATGGTAGGCATACTCGCGATAACTTTAAATAGAATTACGTTTGATTCTACCCAAATAGTATTAATCGCGAATGAGTTCTATATTATAGCCATACCTTTCAAGAAAGTCTTTAACCAAAGTGTTCCAACTTGGCCATTGTTTGATTTCCTTAGAAATAAATCATTCCAAAGCTTCTCCTTTCAGACTTTGACTAACGAGTTACATCAGCAAATGCCTCATCTTTCCCAAATCCAATAACTTTATCATAATAAGCCCTCAAAAATGTCAAAAGATTCTCAACTTTGCTAAATGCATCAAACTTTGGTACTTTAAAACCTTCGAGAAACTCCAAATGTGGATGACGATACATATGCATTCATGACTTCCCCTCTGATGATTTTCTATGTTTTTCCTTTCCTAACCATCCAATAATTTTCCTTCTTCTCAAAATGTTCTGGTTCAAAATGTGTGGTAAGATGAGCGTACGATTCAGGTGAAATTGGAAGATGAAATGTGGGTTTTAGAGGTTTGGGTTGAGTGGTAGGTGGGTTTTGGACAATTTGAGTAGGAATTTGATGATTGAGAGGAAAATTCTGAAGAATGTTGGTATCTAGATTTTGAGAAGTAGGTGACTTTTGATGTGAGGAACTAGCATGTTGTGGGTTAGGGGTGGTTGAGTCAATGATGGAAGGTTTTGGAATTGTAGAGGTAGTTGAATTGTTTGGGAAATGTTCAGACGTTGGATCTAAAGAAGGAAAATGGAGTTGAGGCCTCTCGTTGTCTAGAGTAGGAGTTTTAGCAATGATAGCAAAAATTTTCAAATCTCGAGTCTTGTCCATTTCAACCCTAATTTCATAAATCTCTTGGAAATTATGCAATCAACTTGTTATGTTCAGGAATGATAAGGTCATTCACAGTAGCTTGATTCAAGTATGTATTCTCAGCATTTTCAACCATTTTCTCTTTGGCTTTTGATAAACATTGGTCGGAGAAGGAATCTTTGGGATCTTTGGACCTGGTGAAGTATGGATGTTCAGTCATTTTTTCAACACAAATCATTTTTTGAGTACCTGATAAAGAAAAACAAATCAAAGGAAAATGTGTTAGTCTGTGTCAATAATAGTTAATACAAAATATCATACACATTATTGTAACATGAATAAGAGTTGCTTCATTTGAAGATAAATTAGCCCACGTATATAGAAAGATGACTTGATAGACAAAAATTTGTCTATTGATTTTAGGATTAATGAATTAGAAATGTCGACTTGAGTCGGGAAAAATTTTATTGTATCTTTCATTGTCGTACTTCTTGTTTTTGAGATATAACTTTAATTACCTAGTAAGACTTGAAAAAGATAAAATTTCTCAAAATAAGGACCGGATCTTGAAAGGTTGCCTACGTATCTTACAAAAGAGAATTTAGCTCCTACATAGTTCGACCCACTTAAATTTCTTTTAATTTGAAATGATTAATCTTTTTATGATATGAGAGTCGTATTAATGAAAAATGAAGTTTGATTTTTTTAAAAAAACTACAGACTCGAAGAGTATTTGGACACGCTTTTGACAGTGATTTGATATTAGTGCTAAGGGTTCTAAAAAGTATTGGAAGAAGAGTGAGGTAGAATATCTCCCAATTAAACAACATATTCATAAGTAGTTATAACAGATAAATAAATATTGCGCATTATACACAAATATGTTATCCATTTTTCCTAAGAGTAGGCATAGAGATTCGAGGGATATATACGTTATTCGAAATATTTCATTGCCCTAGAACTCAAATTTATAAAAAATTTATAAACAAAATAAATGGGGATACATAATAGGGAAAAAGGAATACAAAATAATCAGTCTCACGCAGGGGTACGACCATAAACTATGCCTCCACGAATGGTCTTGCTTCTTTCTTGATTTCATGTCATCTTTGGGTGCCAACATCTTAGGATAGGCTAGAAGCTTGTGAAGCTCTTTCTTCAACCTAAACAAACTATAATCTAATCCTTAACCTATGAGATAATGTTTTTTCAAAAAACGTATACATCCTTCAAATTTAAACACATAAGTATGAGCGTTCGTTTAGGCTGTGAGCCGTTTTGGACTCAGGGTGGTCTTTTAATGGGTCCAACACGCCTTAGGTGTTGGGTCATCTTAGTTCAAATTCTCCTAAATCTGTATTTGGTTTAGCTCTATCCTATTTGACTAATAGTGACTTTGAAACGGCGGGGGACCCAAACGGACAATTTGGGTTGGAACTCGCGACAACCATTGGACGCATGACGAACCAATAAATTACTGCTAATTCCGAAAAAAGGTTGAGTACAAAAAAATTTGGTTGCGGTTCCACAAACCTTCCTTTAATATACTATACAATATATATCAAAATATTCCATGAAATGCAATGGTAATTTTATAATTAGAAGACATTACTCACAAATAAGCAATTCAATAATTACAATTAGTCAAATAGTCAAATCCTTTTGGTTAAAACTTAATTAATCCTCAGCGGAGTCGCCATTTCTGTTTTACTTTATAAAATGTAATAGTAAAAAATGACTAAGTTTCGAAAAATCAATTTATATTATAATTTAAGAGAAATTAATTTTCTGAATTGACAGTGTCGCCACTTGATTTTTTAGTAAAAATCAAGAAAACTTATAACTATTTTCAAAAGATTTAAACAAATAAAAATCGATTAAAAAGAGTTCGAAGTTCAAATATACATTCCGAGAAGGTGTTAGGCCCTCGGAATGGCCGCTAACTCACAGTTGATCGGCTATTTCACTAAATGACCTTTTAAAGTAATTTTTTATATGTTGACTATATAAAGTAAATTCAATCTTTTATTTATGTATTGCCGAATATTACTATTCTATTTTAATTGATTATTTTAAGGGGAATGAACTTAGAAGGAATCCTCTAAAAGGGAAAACTCAAGTGTTTGACAAGTCTAATAGTGAAAAAAAGCAAAATATAAAGTATAAAAATAAATATTTTTTATTTAAATAAGAAAAAGAGAAACAATTACCTTTGGCGAAATTAATTAAGTCAAATCAAAATTTAACAAATGAAACATAAGTTAACACAATAGGAAAATATATAAAAGGGGAGGAGAAGGGAGGAATTTGAACTTGGGCTCTTTGCCCAAAATCAGCAAAAAACAGACCCTTAGACCAAATTCATCCAAAAATCCTCCAACAACTTTGCATGGGCATTATGGCCCATTTCTCTGTTAAAAATCAGGTATACATTTTGATGTATATTGATTAATACGACTTGTATACAATCCGTTTTAGTGTATATTGGGATGTATACAGAATATATGCTGCCCCAGATCAATTTTCCAGCACCTGTATAATTTTTTTAACCTGTGTAATGTATAATCATACTCTATATCGGTGTATACAGCAGTATATTAGCCACTTTTGAAGCTTTTCGAGACTTGTAATTTAACTTTCCAGCAACCTATTTTCCGCATTAAACCTGTTCATTAGGTTTGAGGGTGTTTGGTCGACTTTATAAAGATATTTTGAGCCTTTGTGGCTCAAAGAGAAAGTGCGAGGAGATATATTAAAGTCATTGAGACTCCTCGGGAGATTTCACATCAATAAGATCAAAATGAATTTAGTTTCTACATGAATTGCTATAAGTATTACAATTTTTCTTGAATAAAACGACAACATTAAAATATGCGAACTCTTCAGACATTCGAGTTAGAGATGACTTATGACACCAAAGGAAACAAATGAACGAGAAATACAAAAAACCAGTCTAATAACAATCTTACAGTAATAGTGCACCACATTGCATGTATGTGTACTTGAACCCATCATCTACATAGGAATACATACTGTTACTCAACAAATGAATTAAACATATGCAGAGAACATGCTACAACTTTTATCAATAATCATACCCCCAATGGGAGATTTATATGTTAAAAGTCCTATCTTTTATACAAAGAATTGCAGGAGCTACGGGGGTGTTTTTCATCATCTAAGGGGGAGTGAAATATAATACGATAGCAGAAACAAGATTTCCCCAACCAACTAGGACAAGAAGCCACAAATACACTAAATATGGAATGTCAACAGACGAGTTTTGGTTCTCTGTATATTTGTTTTTGGAAACAGAAACCCAATGCACAAATTAAGTCGGCACGGCTCCACTACACACATGACTTGATAATACATAGTAGAATCATGATTCGAACGATATAAAAAGATTTAACCCTGATAAAACCAAGACTCAAGAACTCATATTAAACTTACTCGACTTGAACGTGTATCCTTTTCTAATGAAGTTCAATATCATGAGACATATCTCATGCTACGGGTGAATCTTATCAGCAACAAACCAATAGAAAATGGATAATTCAAGAAGTGGATAAAATAAGAATTAGAACAAACATCGGACTATATCATGCATGTCTAACCATATAAGGGATTTAAAAAGTTCATTCTACAAGGTGGATACGAAAGTAAAACATTTATCAAACTCATCAAAATGTAGCCATACTTATAAATGGGAAGATCTACCCCACAGGTCCATTAAGCTTAGTCCAAACTATAGAAATAACATACAGAAAATTCAAAAATAATCAGGAATATCAACCTGGATGCAAATCCACAAACATTGTTGCGACCTAATCAGAATCCACAAAGGATGAGTATTCATATGGCACATCAAAATCGTTAAAAGGATAGAAACGAAAAAGCCACTAAAAAAGTTTTTACTTACACATTAATGTAACCTCTTGAAAAAGAACGAAAGCTAGGAGAATTATTATAAGCAAGAGAAAAATTATCCTTCTACGTGCAGCGATGGCGACAAACGAGCTTGAAAGAGTATGATTTCCAATAAGAAAAATGAGAGACTCGAGGAAACTGGATGAATGAAATGAGTGAACCGAAGCCAAGACTAAGAAATATCTCGCATAGAACTTCGGTTCAATATTACGTCTTCGTACACAGCTAACTCTCAATATTTTTTCCTCTATCTGTCATCCAACTTTAGTAGATCATGTTTTCTAAAATCAAAAAATCTTATTGATTTTTTATGCTTTTCACAAGAGAATTTTCTCCCAAAAAATCACTACTTCAACATGAACATAAGGCCTATACATTGAAATGGTATTAGGTTTTTTTTTTGTTTTTTTTTGGGGAAGGGGGGGGGGGGACCCTATCTAGAATTGAATGTCAAGATGCCCTTTTGAATTTTGAAATCCCAAAATTTTTTATTGTTTTGGGACGAAACCCTTTTTACTAAGCTTTCAACCCTATTCCGGATGAGGAAAGGGGGATGGACGATCGTGATCGATCTCCCGTCCTTCATCCTGACATGGCGCTATCTCACACGAGCAAGACCATTTGTATGGCCTATTTTTTCTGTTGCGATTTCAAAGGGAAAGAGAATGTTGAAGCAAGGCGACAAGAATTGAAGGTCTCCTTGCTATTTTCGGGCGATTTCATCTTGGCGTGGAACGTTGTCCTGGTCGAGTTCTAAGGCTGCTGACTGAGCTGGAGGTCTTGTTTGTTGTTTGTTTCTGGGTTTAACAACGAGGGAGACGATCAAACATGGGTCTGTTTTTTGTGTCTTTGGTAGGGATTCATGGGTAGGGTTGATGTATTTGGTAAGTTATAATCGCTCAATTTCATAGTCATGCGAGAATCTGGGTCCGATTTTAATTGGATGAAAAGAAATGTTAGTGGGCTTGAGGAATGTCAAATGAAGCTGAAGAAAGGCCCAAATTTGTTCTTATCACAAATGGTTTAGGAATTTAATTAATAACTAAATAATAGAATTAATATAAATTAATAATTAGGCTTCGTAATCTTATCAAAGAACAATAATTATTTTAGTTAGAACTAATTACCTCTAAAATATAATTATTAATTTTACTAATTTATATCTTTTTTAATATTTTTTGAAATATCATAAACTATACTAATTATATAAATATATTTAATCTATAGATATTACATTATATAAAAATTATACACGTGACAACTAATTAAATAACTTGAAAAATATTTTGAATTTTATGAACTAATTATTCTAAATCTTAGGAATTAAGAAGTTTCGATATTGATTATTTGTTGGATCGTAAAAACTGGGTTTTCACAATGATTTGTTAGTGTTTATTCTTGATGGTGTATCTGATCAACCATGTTAGCCGCCATAAAAGCTGTGTTTACTTTCTATTGTGCGTATCGCAACAGTTAACTTGATAAATGTGTCTGTCATGTTTGATTGTTTGAATACAACACATAAATCCTCATCAAAAATTTAACCTATCTGTTAATCATGTTCTTTCCTTTAGATGAGAAACTAGTTGACCTTAGGTTCACATGGTTAAGGTAGTTTAGATGTACAAGAGATTCTCATTAATAATTTGTGATAGTTTTTTTTAGCAGTGGGTTACAGTTTGGTTAATAATTCTCTTTTCTGAGATTCATATGCTTATCCCTCCTTGGATTGAATAATCGCTATTCACAGGGTCTACAATCTTGTTTGTTGATTTGTGGTGTTTCTTTTTATGTATTGTCATTATTATTTAATTTTTGTAGCATTTATTATCCCTTTTAGTATATGTATATGACAATATCTGCTTTCACGCAATAATGTCTCCATGTGGATATTTCATTTCCATTATATGTTAGATTATTATTTTGGTTGTTTTTTTTTTATTGTTGTTGTTTGAATATTTAATATTATTTTCTCTTGTATTTTGTCGAATCGGATGGGGTATTAATTTCTCTTTCTTAATCGCATGTCAAATTCTCCCTCGAGTCAACCCAAAAATTGGCGTACAGGTCCGATGTTTAAAGAATTGAAGATGATCGAAGAAGTTGGATTATCAGGCCCCTTTTATTCATATTTTGCATTTTGTTATCTTTGGACTTAATCCCTTGTTGTGTCACTCTTATTTTTTAAGAATTTAGGACATAAAATGGGCCTAAGACCTAAAATGAAGTATGTGAAGGCCGAAAAGTCAAATGATTGAAAACAACCCAAAACAGGCGGGTCTATAGTTCTAGTCAAGAAGGCGTACATGAACCCTGAATTTGGACCCATTCTTTCCTTCTCTTGTTTATTTACTTGTTTTATTTGTTGTTGTTTTAAAGTGAAAACTCCAAAACCCTGTAAACACCTTAGTTTTTCACACATAAAATTGCACCAAGTTCGAATATGTTTAACCAAATATAATAGAATCCCGGAACACCCTTTTAATTTTTTTCAATTGATTCTTGTGTAATGTCTGTGAAAACATAGTCTTTCTTAATTTTTATTCAAAAATTAAGTGCGACTCTCAAAAAGTCTCAAAAACTAAAAAAATATATTTTCTTCCTTTTTTCGTAAAACAGACCTGCAATCCATCATGTTGAATTTTTGAAAGAATACTTTTAGTATTCTTGCTTTTGAGAAATGAAAAATTTACTTGCTTTCACTGAGCAACTTCGATGCCCAACATATAATTAGGCGAACCCAAGATCACTCATTTCATAATCTTGCATTTATATCTTTCTTGAAATTTTGCATCATCTTTACATCATTTCCTTAAAGAGTAGATCACACCACATAGAGACAAACAATGATCATGTGTCATTTCTTTGTTCACATACAACGTGACATTCACTTTTACTACTTTGAAATTACTTTTCACAAAGTATGTATCAATTTATTGTACCATGCTCTTGAGGCTTGCTTCACTCCGTAACCGAAGCTTTTTTAGGCCTCTAACACCTTCTCTCTACTGCTCTTTGGGAAACAAAATCCTTTGAGTTGCTCACATAAATCTCTCATCAAGGTTTTTCCATAAAGATTTACAAGATTTACATCAGTTGAAATATCTTCCATTTGTTTTTGTGGCCGTCAACACCAATTACACTCTAGTTGTGTGCGAGACGAGCACCTGCAGAGAATTCATAAAAAGCATATATGGGATTTTTCGGAAGCCCTAGACCCCACCTTGCTCTCTACTTTGGAATATCTCCTTCTGATTGAGTTTTATTTTGTAATCCATTTTATGACTACCATTTTGTTCCTTTCTTTGGGTATAGCCACAACTCCTAAGTATTATTTTTTGAATCCATCCGAATTTGCTTCTTCTTCGCATGGCTTTTCTTTAAGAACATCATGCTTTAATTTGCTTGCTTCTTTCATAATTTTTCTGTCTCCACACCTGGGAAGTTACATCATTGATAATTTCACCCAACATTTTTGTGCCTCTTGGAGGTAGTTCTTCATCATCTGAATCTGGGATTTTCTCCCCCTTGAGAGACATCTTCATCGTGCGCAACCATCTTCTTTATTTGAAGATATGAGAGAAGTATTCTCTATCTTTTTATCCTCCCAATTCCATTTTTTACAAAAAAAAAAATGGCATCTCTACTAACAATAAGTTTGTTAGTTTTGACATCGTGAAGCCTATATACTTTTGTCACATCTCTATCACCAAGAAAGATACATTTTTTGAATTTTTTTTTTTTGATTTTGTTTTTGTCTCGTCGAGTATCATTAGCATAACAAATAAACCCGAATATTCTAAAATGACTTACAACAATTTAATTTCCACTGGAAGTTTTCTCCTACTAGTTTCTTTGTCCTTAGAGTGCCTTTGTTTGGACACACCCGTTAAGGATTGAACACTGTAATGCACTACTTCTGCCCAAAAAATTTTGGTCAGGTCCTTACTCATTCATCATAGTTCTGCCATTTCATTTGAACAATTGTTCTAGATTCTCTTTAAGATACACCATTTTTGAGGAGTATACATGTTGGTAAAGTGTGCTTTGAATGTCTTCATTTTTGTATATTTCCTTAAAATCTACTTGTGTCGTCACCTCCTCTATCACTGCGAATTGTTTTTGATGGCATCAACTTTTTTTCTTGCTCAACAAGGGCTTTAAATTTCATGATGTAAAAAGGCTTCTGACTTTTCTTTCAAGAAAATAAACTCAAGAAATAAACCAGTCATTCTTGAGAAATCATAATAAGATTAGAAAATATCTAGACTTCCCAAAAGAAGGGAGTCTTCATTGGTACGCAATGCATAAGAATTAGTTCCAAAGGACACTTTGCTCTCCAAGACACCCCCTTTTTGGAAAAGACTTCCTATGTCTTTCGCCATCATAACAACTTTCACTGGATCCACCTAGTATTATTTCATGAAGGCCTTCACCATGTCCTTTCCTGTGCCAAATCCATGAATCATCTACAATTTTGTTTTTAATGGGCATTATAATGAAATTTTGGCAATGGAAAGTTCTTTTTGGAATCATATTTTACTTCAACAATGACTTGAATTTTATTCAATTTTTATCACAATAATGCATAATTATCCTAAACACAAGAAATAACCGTTGTCCTCCCTGGGTGACTAACACTAAGAAAATTTTCTGTCAAAAGTCGGAACATAAAGACATCTTAATCTTGCTTACTACGCTTACTACCCTTTCATTTAAGTCGAAATAGTGGGGACGTTACCTTTTGGCATCACTAAGGCCTTCATCCCCATTCTCCGTTTATTAGTGATGCTATTATTAATTGAGGGAAAGTTCTTTTAATCTCTCGTCATGTGATACTCTACAAAACAACTACAACATACCATTTTCGTTGTTTTTTTGTTGAAGCATAGATTTATAAGTAAAGGAAGGTTTTCTTCTTTCTCCTCGCTGTTTTTAAAAAAAAAAAATTTCTTGCTCCCCGTTTCTTGTACCAACAATCCTTCCAATGTGCCAACTTTAACAAAAGGTTACGGTAGGGTCTTGCCTTTTGTGCCAATATTTTTCTTCATTGTGGATTAGTCTTTTGCAAGTTACAAAAGAATGAGTTTTTCTCACCGTTTTTATTCAACCTTCTTTGATGAACTAATCATTTCCCCTTCGTTTTTGGGCTTGTGATCTTTTTCTTAATTTTTGAGAATTTTGAGAATTCTCGGTTTTTCGACTCGGAAAGCCCTCTCTTGGGTGTATCTTCATCACGAAAAATCTTCGCTTGCTTCTGCTTCTCGTTTGCACGAAATGATGCCAACTAGGCTCTTGGATGGAAAGCTTAGAAAAATTCGTCTCCTCAAGTGATATCAACGGGTACTCATACTTTTCTTGACACTGAAATTAGAATCTTTTCCACGACTTTTGGTAGAAATTGTATCACTATGATTTCCTCATTTCATTAACAATATTCATACTTTTGTGGCAATATTCATCAATTTTTTTCATATTCTTTCATCTTTACATTTTCAAACTATCTTTTAGAGTTTTAAGATTTAAAGTGTGGGGGCGACCTTTTCCGTCTGCCACACCCCTGAGTTTTCAGAGGAATCTCAAGCTTCCTTTGCGGTTTCATAAGTAGCAATTTTTTACAAAATATGCTCGTGGGACTCATTTGATTTTCAAACAAGGCTTTTTGCATCTTGGACCATACTTAGCTTAAAGATATTTCATCTCTTCTGCGTAAGATCACCATCATTGTCCTTTCCTTAAAAAGTTGTTTTGCAACAATAGTCCACAAACCTTCAGCTTTAAATGTTTCCTCATTCTTATCTTCCAGTATTAAAATACATTCCAACACCTCTCATTTGTTTTGGATGCCATATGTGTGTCTTCATCCTAACCCCCAGATTAAAGAAAAAAAACCTTCTCTTGATACACATTCGAAGGAATTGGAAGAAAATAGTCGCTTTGAGAATGCTCAAGTTTTTTATGCTACGTAAGGCCACTTTAGATGATTACAATATCATTAGATCATTCTTTATACTACCTCAAAATAGAAAAATAAAAAGTCTTGTACAAATAACTAAATCATGTATTATAAAATTTACTAGAAACCTTTACTAAGAAATTCTAAAAAGGACTTCTTTTTTAAAAATAATAAGAGACAATTTTTCGAAGACTAAACAGTGTTGTATTAATTCCAACAGAGGTATCTCTTTTATAATTTTTATAAGCCATGTTTATGGTCTATTTTGATTAGTGGGAAATGTACCTGACAAATGTTTCACTATTGCTCTTCTTTTTAAAAATGAATGTCTCGTGACCATGTGAGGGTTGAGAACTTATCATTTTTCATTCCACAAAAATAATTTATGTAGTTCCTTTTACTTTACTGGAATCTATAATTTAGAAATGTAGGACCTAATCAAATTTTTTGTTTGTGTTTGAAGGATATTATACGCTCTGATGTACTCGACAATATCACACATTTTTTACAAATGAATAAATCATTATAGAATTCTTGTCTTTTTTATTGGTTATGGAGCAATACATAACAAGAATGGTACTTCTACTTGAGAAAACAAAATGGCCTGGATGAGATCAAAAAATTCCCACTTAAATAAGAAAATGAAGTAACTGAATTGCTGCATATGTGAAAGCATGGTTCTTTAACATTCTTACGATGTGTCAAATTCTTTCTTGGCCCTTATAGTGCTTCTTTTAATTAACTGTCAATTATGTGTTGCTCTATAGTTCACACTTTTTAAAAAAAATTCAGTGTCCACTACATTTTTATTGTTTGTAATACCTAATTATTATTCTGTTGATCTTCTCCTTTTTCTGAAAGTTATGCATACATCTCAATAATTTTCAGTTTTCTCAAAAATGATGTATATGGTTCAGTTAAAGAGGCCGAATTCACTCATAATTTTAAGTTTTCATGTACGATGTTTTCAATGAAGTCATGCACATAATTAAATGAGTGAAGGGATAAGCAATCGGCGGTGGAAATAGGTTTGCAATGTTATGTTGTATGGTTTTTACATAGTGTCGTTAAATTGTACAAGAAAGACTGATTAGAAGCTTTCTAGAGAAAGAACTCGTAGTTGATCTAGCTACCAAGTTCGAGGAATTTTGAAGAACTATGTAGTAATAGTTGTTGGGAATCACAAGAAGACACTATCATTTTGCTTGTACTACTTGTGCATAATTTTTTGTAAAGGACTGTATTTTCTTTTCCTAACATTTCACATATAAGCTTATGCAAGTTCAACTGTATGTTTTTCATGTGCTATCCCCCCCCCCCCTCCAACCCTTTTAGGTACTTAGGTTGCTATCATTTGGATTCTCACCAAATTACTAGGCAAACCGTATCACCATATGAAATATTCAGTGCCAGAACGGGCCATCCATATCTAGTCTACTACTACTAGAAACTTAGGGCAACAAGTAAAGTATGACAAGGCAGGATCTACACAGATCTTATTCCTATCTTATGGATTGAAAACTATTTCTGATTAACCCTCGTGTTGATAAGAGATTTACAATATTTAAACATAATAAAGAGTATAAGAAAAATACATTTTATACCTGTATTAAGAAAATACACTTCAACACTTATATGATTTATTATGATGATAGTACAGCCTTGCTTCCATAGTAAATAATAAAAGTTAGTGTCATATATTTGAGTGCTTTAAATAAACAAAATTAAAACATAATATTTTACTTTTATTGAGAATCATTTTTTTCTATGTAAAAAGATGTTGTGTAATCAACCAAAACATTTCTTTTATTCTTTTTTCTTTTGGTTTTTTTCAAAAATAAGAAATAAGCAGTTTGATAGAGCTACCTTGATTTTGTCTCTAAACAAAAAAAAGGGTTATAGATCATTACATATGTATATGAAGAGATGATATGGTTTTTTGTCGTTAGATATATTGTGTAATCTATCCGGATTCGTGGCTATAATAACTTGATATGGTTTCATAATTATATATTAAATATAAGAGATATATGGTTTTTTGTCTTTAGATATCTAGGACTAGAATCTGGGCTTCGTGCACTTCAAATGAATCATCAAGGTTATTTACTTGTTCAACTTAGCTAGCAGAGCTACCATGCATGCTCAATACATTGTGTATTGATGCATTTTTCATGGCGTAGGTTTAGTAACGCACCAACATCCATATCACACATAATAATTGATTCTCTATTAAAACTTCAACAACTTCAGTTGTGAGTCCTCATAACATCTATTTTAATAGAAATGATTTCTACTGTCATTATTTCTAGTTCGCATTTTGTTAGGTTAGCGTGGGGCAAGTCTCAACAACTCAATTCAATATATATACTTTTTATACAAAAGTAGTAATATTCAATATCGAGTATGTTACGTGTTGTTTCATCACACTAAACTCATATTATTATATCATATATATTCCATACTAATTAGATATCCCAACATACAAAATCTAGTGTTTTTTATTTAGCTTCCCATAGTACATATTTTACTTCATCATTTTCACAGTATGCTTTATATATTCCATACTAAGAGTTAACTTGGGATGACTCATGAATTTAGAACCGTGTTACGTTAGGTGTAGCCTCGAAGGCGTGACAGTTCTTTCCCCTTGAGATGAGGGGGAAAAGTAATTGAGTTCATTATAACTCACATATAAATATAGTGGAAAGAGTATGCTTTTAATTCATACAATTATCCACATAGGCTCAAAATTGGTTGCAGATTCAAGGGAAATCAAGAGTAGAGTTTGTAATCTTCTTCTGACTTGTGTAAAAGAAAGCCTAATTTCCAGTTTTTCATAAATATATGTACCCCGTTTGATAGTTCAGGGACAACAATAGAAGAAAGAAGCTTAATGAGAAAACTATGTGATCAAAGTGGGCACAAAGGTGATAAACTCAAGTACTTTCTCACATTCAAGGTCCGTGGAGGTAGGAACGTTCCTATGTAAAGTTTTAATGAGCAACTGTAACAAGTTTCAAAGTGGTGGAAAAAGCCCTAGATTGGGTATCTAGCAAATGTCAAATGCATGTTTTGGTTGTGGAAAAATGGACATAAGTAAGGGATTGGTCCTTAAATTGCTAAAATTAGGGAGATAATCATTATTGGCTCAACCTTACCCTGCTCTCATGTTCAATGGTGGTTAGAAACAGATATGTCTTATGCACTTGGGATCGACAAGACATGAGGGTTACCACCCATTCCAATGATTGGTAATTATGGATATTTTAGCAGTTGTTGATGAAAGTACTGATATTAAAGGTTATTTCATTGGCATTTAGGACCCCCTAATGCATCTACGACAGTCATTGATTCATTGGAAGCTAATTGTTACTCGAAGTTAAACTTTATTTAGGCAGTACATGCTTTCCTTATTTGGTTCATTTGCAAGAGAATAAAATATTATTAGAAATTGTAATTCTATTCTAACAATCTTGATCCTTACGTGTGAATACGATAGATTTTATTTTTGTCTAACGTAGATTATATGGTTGAATGAATACATAATCTTGGTCCAGTATGTTAAGATTTGGAAAAGTATACTCATTTACTCTTATTAGGTAGCCAGAAAATCTGGTCTCTAGTGCAATTGAAATGTTTATTAGGAATTATTAAGGGTAATTTGGTAGATGTGTGACGCTAGAAAATAGGAGAATTTCAGCAATATGATGCTTAAATAGTGAGCAATTAATAGAAGTTTCGAATTACTGTGTTCAAAAGGTTGTTTTTACCATAACTATAGAACAGATTCATAGATTCAAAGAAAATCCTGGATGGGTTTGGGAGGTTCCTGATTGTTTTCTAAATGTAAGCAACATACGTTTTCAATGCACACTGGGACATGTGGGATGTTGGTTCACACATTCAGAGAAGGGAATAAAGTTAGCCAATTTTTTTATTAATAATGCTATTCATTTTGCAGGCATAGTACACCATATCTTACCACCTGCATAATTATCAAACCATCACAAAAAGCCATCATTCAATTGAAAAGAATCAAATCCAATTTGATGATAAAAAAGATGTCACATAGGGGATTTAACCACATTGCACAAATCAAAAGTTATACGCAAGGCTATTATAGGAATGTTACAAAAATAATATAAAAAAATGAGATAACTGCAACAAGAAAGAAAATAAATCACCATCATGAGTATTGTGGCCATTTTTAAATTTTATATCAATTACTATTAGGATGCTTACCTCTCTAAATCAAAAATCATACATAGTGTTATTAGCTACGACGGATCTCTCTCGTGTAAGATCGATGCTTTAGCGGATAATAAGGCTCTACACATTGGTATGACTTAAAGAGACACAACTCATTCCTTACAAAAAGTATTCTGTATGGTCACATCCACCGCAGCATGATTCCATCTAATATGTTTCACTCATAAATTTGAAGGAAGTACGCTTAGGTGTTTAATTATCGATCCTATTGGACGTTATAAAAGATTACACTACGAATTGGTTTTGATGATTCAGCTGGTCTTTGGAGTTCGATGCTAGTGAAGGTATACATTAGGTGACATTCTATCGAAGAGATGACGCCTCACTGATGTCATTTGAGGGAATGTCAGACCCAACCATTATCGAATTTCGGAACTGTTTTACAAATTGGGTTACTACTGCTTCTATAATTTTTTCTTTTAATTGTTTTTTTGTTGTTTCATCATTGGACCTTTGGGACTTAGACCATTTATTATATCTTGTTATTTATTTATTAATACATATTATTGCATTATAAATTTTTTAAAGGTAAGATATGATTATATGTTTTATTTACGTATGAATAAATGGTAGTATATATAAATGTGGTGTTGTTTTAACATAAACAATCTCTTGGGTCAATATTGTACTAAATTCATGGTTCCACTCCATGTTCTAGAACTACGTTCCCGCATAGATATATAAGTCCCCTATACGGCATCAAATTTAAGTTGATCCACGCCAAATCATTCCTCTTTATCCCTGGAAACGAATATTGGTCCTCTAGATTGTGATGTATAATCGAATTCCACGTTTAGCTCACATGGTTTTTATATGGTGAAAAATAGTTCCCACATGATACTCTTAAATGCATTGACTCAGGTTTCAGAATTTGTTACATTAGTATACAATTCAACATGTTACCCCTCAGATTAGTCCCCATTTTAAGCATCATCTACTGTGCCTACCTAAAATATAGAGTTTTATGGGATTACTATCCACTTGTACTAACTATGGGTATATGCAAGCACACACCAGGACATTCTAGAATAATAAAACGCTCTGTTCTAACAACTGATTTTGGAAAGTCAAGTCCTTGACTTGCCAAATTTGGATTGGAAAGATCATGGACCTTCCAATTTGTATTAGAAGTCATGCCTGATTAACTGCATCATCAACATCATTTTGCACAACACATATCATATTGCATATAGAAATATCATATTTCAATCATTCATTCATATGGAATGAGGACCTCGAATCATTACTTACATTAAGACTTTCCGAAAGAGGGCTCAACATATGGGACCTCTACTAGCAGTCGCTTTAGCAACATTCCACAACACCGAGTCTGTCCTTCGTTCATTCATACTTACTGACTCGCATTTCATTTAATCTAAGGGCCAGTGTCAACACCAGTTATACTCGGATGTAGTTTAAGAACTCATCTGGTTCGTGTCAATTACCAAGAATGCCTATGCATCACTGAATCTAACTCACACGTTTGGATTACCTATCCTAACAAATTTGGTGTCTGCCATTTTCATTATTTGCATCATTTGAAGGCTTACCCTCTTCATTCTATTGGGATCTTTAACTTTAACCGCCATAGAGCATATGAGCATCATAAAAATAAAAAAAATTCCTAGTGTCAGGAAACCCCACAATTAAAGAGAGGTGTAATCACCAGGCCAAAGTGACTCAAAACATTGGGCCCCCCCCCTATCGTACATGGGATTGAACCTCCGCCAGATCCCTATATTGGCATATGGTTCGAAGACTTCTGATATTAGAGGACACACATACCCGGCCTGCTAAAGAAATTTCTCATCTCACGAGAGTTACGTGAACCTCCGCCTTGTTCTGAAAGAAGGCCATCACCATTCATATCTAGTCTATCGGTGGCTCAGTATAAGTTCTTATATTCAACTTATACTCTGGAAGCTTGCTTCTAGTATGAGGCCATCACTATCTCAATAGATGAATTCTCTATCATATTAGTAATAATTGGTAAATCTCAATCTTTCATTAGAGTGTTCATAGAGAGTGGTCTTTATAACTTTATCAATCTTCATAAGTAAGTACTTTCGTATATTTACTTAGGCTCATTATGATTGCTCTTATATTTTACATTACCCTCATATCATTTAGATTCGCCACTTTATTTAACCATTTGAACATTTTTCTAATTCATAATGCTCAACCCCCTGTTGTGTGAATGTTTATTTTCATCATATGCCTATGCACATGGCCATTTCGTGTGTTTCACACTCTTACTTAAACCCTTCATGGGTTTCATCATTTCATTGTTCATTTCATCATCTTTTTATTTCTCATTTAATTGTTTCATTTCTCATAGTAACTCCACTGTTTCCTTGGCCTTTAGTGTATTTCACATTCTTACGTAACCCTTTTAGGGTTAACACAATCATTTCATCACATACATCTGAGGTTTACTTACTTGTAACGTAGTTAGACTTATGAGTCTATACAACAAGCCATGGGGCTTTATTGACAGCTGTCTAAGTGATTCATATTTACCCACCAGCCTGTATGTGGTACAACACGTTATTCATCTTGTATATACTGCCAAGATATATTTTGTCTTTTTCGAGGCTGCATCTAATACATACTTACATATGACTTAAGTGTCAATACGGAATCGGGCAGGAAACCCATTTTTGAACCCAACAAGTGACACACTTAATCTATTTTAACTTGATAATCACATTGTTTTTCAATTTGGGGACCCTAGTTGCGATAGAGGTAATCTGGGGGTCCCCACCCGACCCCCCGCACTGTTGTCCTCTCCCTTTTCTCCTCTCCCTTTTCGTGTTAAGAAGTCACATAAGGTTATGGGTTCAAATCCCCCCACCATCTCATTATCTTTCTTTTAATTTATCTCTTACTTTCTCACCTATCCAAGAGTTGTGGGGGGTTCAATTGCATCTTTACGTTTAAATATTTTAATGATTATATTCATGCCAAGATTACTATGTTTCATCCGTCAAATACAACCACTGTTTGCACTCTCATGGATTACACAAACTTTGGACGTAACATTCAACCATAAAACTATTATAATTTTTCACTACGTTTGATTACAAACTTAACCCCTACAATTCCCACACATAACACAAAACACATTATCACGAAAATCAAACTTCATCATGAATACAGCAAAAAACAACAACATGATATCTAAGATATTCACATGGAGATCGAACGGATACTAGGGAAAGGATGTCGACAGAAGGGAACAACCCTATTTTCGAGTAATTCATCTAAGCCTTACTTTCTCCTTTGGAAAAGGGAGCAAGATAAGACAACCAATACCTTTTATGACGTCAAACCTCCACTTGATGCCCAAAATCTTCTCAAAATCATGTCCAAATCCCCTTAAAGTCAGCACCAACTCGACGGACAAACTTTTTTTTGCCTAGGTGATTGATTTCGTTTGTTTTCGTAATTTTTAGTGTGATTCTCTTCAAGTGTGACATATTTTGGTTACCTGCTGTTTTTTTGAGAGTGTATTTGGCAGATTGAATCTTGAGTGAGAGTGATCGAGACGTAGAGAGAAGATGAGCGTTGAGAGAAGAGTTTTCTAGTATTAGGAGTCTAGAGTTTAGGATTTAGAGTCAAATAAGATTTTTATTTAATTATTAAAATATGATTAAACGTTATTTTAACGTCAACTCATAAATAATAAATATAAATTAGTTACATCAATTTACCAAATTAAATTAAAAACAATTTAATTCATTGCTTCCACCGAGGTTCGAACCTTGGTGGAGCAAACTTCACTTCAAAATCCCAACTTCGTATCTATCTCCCCAAAATACCCCTCCACATTATTAGTTAAATAATTAAATATATATTTAGGATATTATCATACTACCCTTAGCCTAAAAAAAGACCATTTTACCCCTAGACCCTCCAAACCTATGATTTTTCCTTTGTATGTCCGGTAAAGACTCCTTTAATTAAATCTTCGTACTACATGGTTGAAACCAACCTTTCCTATCTCAAATAACTCCCCAAGTTAGTTCTCTTAGTTTATCAAGCGTTTAGGGGTCTTGTTCCTAAACGTCATCATCCATGTAATCCGGTCTACTCATTGGCATTCTAGACTATTAAGCATTTAACTTAGATAGACATTTTTTAGAGGGTTGTTACATAAATATACAAGGAAAATATCCCTCACACCCGCACCTAGGAGATAGTTCCCCAAAATTTTTTGGTTGAAGTGGTAGGTTTGGTCTATAAAAACTCTTGGAGGCTCGTCTAAGAGGCTCATGGTCCGTGAAACAGTCTTCAAAGGATTTTAGCCAGTCAAATTTTACCTAACTTGACCATGACTTCAATAAACAGACATTATTTTTACTACTCCAAATCAATGAGCTAAATTGCAGCGTTGTAAAGATGAGTTCAAAGACTTCAAATTTGGAACTAGGCAACAGACACTACATCATTATTTGATTGAGATAGATTGTTAAGTTGACCGAAAATTTTAACACTAAAGAAGTTCCTTTCAACAGAAACTGTATTAAGGGGACTGATCTAATAAACAATAAAGGTTCTAACGAGTTACCCACGTTTGGCAGCCACAACCTTAGTCAATTTACGCCTTTCAACACCTTACCAAATTTAGTAATGGTTTTTGGTGTTAACTCAAAAAATATGCAACAACTTTTTATCATAAAATTCTTGGACATTTTAAGCAACATAAAATTGTAGAAACTATATATTAATCCAATAAAGATGAAATGAGACAAAGACAACACCTCAATTGAAAACTTAATTTCCAACATGTATTAATAAGAGAATACACGAACTCTCCCATCGTACTAACCTTGGGACTATAAGATCACCCTACACTTAACTTAGAGTTGACACTCTAATAGTAGTCGCTAATATCCTTTAAAACAATCAAACCCTAATTACACCAGAAGGCAAGCCTGCGCGCATTATAATTCTATGTGCAGCCAACTACCGACAAGTGGCATAATAAGAATAAAACACTTCTTGGCTTTAGCATGATCTTATCCTAAGTAGTTGACACCACATATATTTAATAATAATTCAAATAAGGCACCAAAAATAAGTTCCACACGAAATGAGATAATGCTGGACTTTTTGAAACTGTGTGTCATGTGATTAGCATGTATTTTGTAACCACTGGTCATCTTTGAATTTGCTTGCCTTTTGGACAAGCTTCTCCCATATTTAAAAATCTCATACTTAGAATTTTCAGCCATGCATTGCTCTCACATAATGCTTTCACGCCACTATCATAAATCTATGCAATTGCTTAATCTCAAGTTGGCATCAATGCCCTTTCATTGTTATCTTAGCCTTGCTGGACGTTTTCCCTTATTCTTTATTTGAATATCAATTCTATGCCCACATAACCTTGTTAAGATTTAGTCTTGTCAAGTCCTCACCAAGCTGCCTTGCCTTAAAGTTCTTGGTCCTCAGTTGTTTTTTCGCAATCAGGCCATGGTGCCATTGTGCACACCTTAGCTTTTTCAACAATCCGTCACCAACTTACCCTTGCATGTTTGTTTCCTTGGCATATGCAACAGACAAAGTTTAATATGCTTAATACCTTGTACATTCTGACATTTAATTGAGAGACTTAGATTAGGGGTCTAGCAGACAACTTCATGGTCCGTGCAAAAGTTTCATGACCTGGTCCATGACTCGTGCAACTCTAAACGGCCTGCGAAACCCTTCGTAACAAAACCTTCAAGTTTAAATTTCAGCACTATTGGTTGTACAACTAGTGACATTTTCTACGAACTTAACAACCTTCTGTATGCATGCACTTGTACTAAACTATAGCCTTTACTATTTTTATATTCCAAGTTTTAAGATTTTTGAGGTGATATATTTGTCTAGTTGTTTATAGGTCATTGTGTGTCAGCAATTCATAAGTAATTGAGTGTTGTAATACAAGGTTTATTACTCCAATCCATGTATGATAACTTTCTTGAAGTATAAGTTTTCTTAAGCAATTCCTACTCGACAGTGTTTTGACCTTAATACTTCCAAGCGGACAAGTGCTCCATTCTTCTATATAGTTGATGACTATGTTTCAACAATTCATAATGAATAGGTTGTTCAACCAAGAAGTATATTTTTCTTTGAAGTAAAACATTTTTTAAGTCATTAGTACTATACATTAATTTGATCGTCGTAGTTCCAAATTGACAAATATTTCATTCTTCTGTCTATTTGTAGAGGACATGTCATCAATTCATAAGTAACTGATTGTTGTATCCTAGAGAAAATTCCTCTAATCCAATAAGTATAGTATTGTTAAATTAGACTCTTCAATTAAAAGAAACCTTCTTAGAAACATCTTTTTGTTTTCGTTACGCTCAATCCTATCTTTTTTCTTTACCTCAACTCTTTATTTTTCACTACCCCCAATTTCTCTTCTATGGTAGATGTTATCGGTGAATAAATTTTTTTTGACTTTTATTGAATAAGGTAGAGATTTCCATCTATGTTGGAGCAGTAATGCTGGAATTTTTTTCTCTTTTTGATTTTCATGACATCTTCTGATTGATCAAAATGACATTCGTATTTTTAGGGCAGTGCTAGAAGTGTGAAAACCTATAACTTTATTATGATTCTTGGTATTTCTTAAAAATATTGAATTAATAGAACCAGCTTCTTTGATGTGTTTTGTTAATGCGTATTGTATTCTCAGCGCTGATCATTAAGTTGTGATTTTGTTTATTTGTTACTGTAAATATTTTTCTTCTATTTTTTTTAGAAAGGAAAAAATTACACTAACAATTGTCATATATTCATTATAGTTTTTATCATCTAAGGTAAGCCTGAGAAATTTCTGATATAGGGAAGGTAGCGTGGTCTTAGTAAATTTATATGTTTTATGCCACGAGAAGTGGACCACGAAAACCTAGGAAAACAAGTGATCAAGCTAAACCCTGCTCAAGATAATGGAGCATACTAAGGATTAAAAAACTGAATTGCAAAAGCTAAATCATATTTTAAAATGAAAAGAGGGGGCATACCCATAGCATAAAAAAACATGGAATACGAAAACTGATGAGTTAGTGTAATCCCAAAGAAAATAGTATTAACGTCTGATATATCAATGCATATTCTAAGAGAACCATCTTTCTTCTTTACGAACTATACTAGTCCACCCCATGAAGAAATACTAGGTTTGATGAAGCCCTTGTCTAAAAGGTCATTCAACTGATCTTTCAATTCCTTAAGCTCTGTTGAAGCCATTCTGTAAGGAGGAATAGAAATAGGCTGGGTATTTTGAAGGATATCAATTCCAAAGTCGGTTTCCCTTTCGGGAGGGACTCCAGTAAGATGTTGTGATTAATTTCTACAAACTTATTGACTACTGGAACTTACTCAAGAGGTTGTGTTTCAGATCTAGATCCTTAAGCAAAACTAGATGATAGAGATAACCCTTAGAGATCATCTTTCTAGCCTTAAGGTATGAAATGAATCGACCCATAGGATATAATCTACTACCCTTCCATTCTAAGATTGGTTCGTTTTGAAATTGAAAACGAATAATCCTATCTCAACAATCGACTGAGGCATAAAATGAATGTAACCAATCCATGCCTAGAATCGCATCGAAGCCTACCATTTCTAACTCGACAAGTTCTGCTGAGGTGACATTCTGAGAGACTATGACAGAGAAATTTCTATATACTTAGCTAGCTATAACTAGGTCACCCACTAGAGTTGAGACTTAAAAAAGTGTTGAGAGAGTTTCTGGACTAACACTATATAGGAATGCTATGTAAGGAGTTACAAATTAAATAGTAGCCCTTGGATTAAACAATGCATAAACATCAAAGTCAAAGACTGGTAAAAACTATTGACTACATCAAGAGAACCTTCCTGATCCTAGCGATCCTTAAGAGCATACAACCTGTTATAGCGCTGACCACCACCAGTACATATGAGTTACCCTGCGGAGTCGTGGACTTTATATTGGATGCTGAATTTTTAGAGCGCTTACCATTAGACAACCTCAGTTAACATGGTAGAAGGACACTCCTTCACCTGTTGAACATACTGAAACGCACCTATCCTCATCATTCCTTTCTTTCGAGGCAGTTCACAGGGATGGTTCTTACTACACTTAGGGAAAGTGGGAAGTCTGGTCCTGACAACACATCCTGAGAGTCGAACCGGTTGCCCTACCTCTGGATCATACTTGTTGTCTAGACGATAAAACACTAGCTGATGAAGGGTGGGGTTTGAATATTTCTGTGTTGTACGAGCGAATTTCCACCACCCGATTTTAATTAAGATAGATATAGTTCACATTACCGAGCCTTCTAATTCTCCTTGGCGGTTCCCTAGCTTATCCACCCTCAACCCTCTAGCATGAGTCATAAGCTAGACTGTCCAAATCTCTGTATTAACATAGCATTTCTGCAATTTGTTTTCGCCAAATACGACACTCCATACAAGAACATATTCATCGATGTCTTGGAGTAAGAAACCATGTGAGCAGCACACCTGCAGAGTTGGTTAAACTTGTGCCCTTACTCTTGGACCGTCATGTTTCCTTTCCTTGAATTCATAAATCCCTAAGCCTTTGATTTTCTCAAATCTATTGGGAAAAACCCGTCCAGGAAGGTTTCACTTAACCAATCAAAAGTAATAGGAGCTGCATCTGTAACCTTATTTTCCTTCAACTAAGCATACCATATATGAGCAACATCTTTCGGCTTGTATGATGTCAACTCAACCCGATCAGTCCCATTGACCTGAATCACCTCAAAGATATTCTTGATCTCATCCAAGAAGTTTTGGAGATCCTCACTAGTCTACGATCCTAAGAACTCAGGTGGAATAATCCTAAAAAAGTCACAGACCCTATGTGTTATGGATCTACCATTTTCATTCACATGAGCTTAAACCTAATTGTTCTTGTTGGACACGTGTATAGCCAACATCTCAATGGCATTCCTAAACTCACCATTGGAGACTTTCTTATTTGGGATTGGAGGAGTTACCTTTGTATTTTGGCCATTCACATTCCTTGCATTAGCTCTATGATTAAGGATGATCTGAAAAGCTTTTAGAATACGTTAAGGTTTAATGGAATTAGATCATATCTACTCCGATAAGAGTAAAACAAGCAAGTGATGTTTTCCCTTAAAAACTTCATAGCCTTCGATAATAAATGTATTGCAGTTCACACCCTAAAAAGAATCTACATAGTGAAGCTTTTTCGAATCCTAGGGAAAACTTAAAACCTAGTGCTTTGATACAGTTTGTTCACGTCCCAAGCTATCCGAAGGACATAGAAACAGGAAAAAGGACTAGAGGGATACCAAGTAAAACCCTGCATGGAATGATGATTGAGAACATACTAAAAAAAAAATTGAGCAACCGAAGCTAAAATAATAATTCATATAAAAATTATGGGGCATAACCCATAGCTAAAATAGCGAGATATGAAAACATATGTGTTTTAAATACAAGGAAGGTTATTAACTCAAAAATAAGCTTAAACTAAGTACGTTTAAAAATAGCCTCTAGCTGACTAGAAATACTTGAAGAGGCCCCAGTAGAGTTTTGCAAAAACATAAACTAAAGGACTAAAATACGAGAAATAACTCATGAATATTTTCCTCGAAGAATAAGGACTCGCAATTGGTTCTTCTGAACTAAAGATCGGAAATCAACCTATGGTTTATCTTGATGCTGAAAACCTGAACCTACATCATGAGAAGATATAGAGTTACATACGACAGTACCTTAAAAGTAAGGGAGAATATAGGAAGAGTAAAGCTAAAAAAATACTTAACTTAACAAGCATAAAAGCAAAATAATATACTAAACATGACATACTAAATTATGAGCTAACCTAGATGCAATGACAAAAATTATAACATTGTGAGACTGAAACTAACTGAACTGTAAATATGTCACCTGTGAATAGAGTCCTACTTAACCGTGGAGATTTTGTGGCTACTAATACTGATATTAAAAACTAACATGATCAAATGTGGAGTCCAATGTATACGGCCTCATCGAGAAGACCCAATATACCCTAAAAGAGGAGGAAAAACGGAATGGCTACAATACCCTACCCACAAGGTTTTTTTGCCATTCAAAGCCCCCATAAGTCCCCCGTTACGTTTCTCCGGCACTTACTTCTCCACTCTCCACTGAGTTTCTTGGTCCGTTGCCCACACCGCTATCTTAACTTGACCTGACCTCCGGCGCTTAGTTCAGTTTTACCCATATTATTTTTGTGGAGTCCTCTCCTGTGTCCCTCTATTCCTCCCTCGATGCCTACATCATATTCCTCCCTTTCACGACTTCAGCTGCTCCTCCTCTATTCCGACATTCCCCCTCGCATTCATGCTCTGTTTCCTCAATTTCGATCCTTTACGCTCCGTGCCTCTTTTAGATTCCCAGTCCCACCGGTCGCTACCGCCTTTACTTCTTCTATACCCACGCATTTCTTCGTTTGCTCCCTACCTTTCATTCCTCCGCACAGCTATTTAAGTCTTCTACTTATTTTCAGAACATCCCATCGTCAAGATCCGATGCCTACCGTTCCGTTCCCTCCCGCTGCAACGAAGCTTATTACTCTCATTAGCACTTAACCCCTCTCGGTGTTCACAAAATTCTCCCGTGTTCTCGCCCTTCCCCCAGTGCTTCACTGTCCCGTTATCCTTCCCCCTCCCCAATCTCGCTCAAGCTCCTCTTCTTACTCTATTGGCTTGTACTTCAGCTCATATACCTGTCCTCATCTTCCAAAGATTTCGCCCTCTACGGCCTGTAGTCTCGCCTCTTTGAAAACGTCCAGTGCTGCTCCGCTTTCAAACCTACGCCTCTCTCTCTTGCCACAATGCTACCTCGTACTAATCGATCCTCCCCTGCCACTCAGGTGAACACCAGGTGATAACTTCATTCGTCTACGTTGTCTAGACTATGACAGTCATGGCGCCCCACTTGACCTGATTCTCAATCTGCCTATCCTCGCATTCGGAGCCTCAATTCTATTCCCTAATAGACCTGTCCCCAGTTATCATTAACGGAACATCGGGCTTAGCTGTTTGTTGATTTTCTGCAGGTACTGATCTATCCTCCCTTTCTCTCCTATCTCGACCGTAACCCCATCCTCCTATCTAGCCCCGCTCGCCCACTGGCGACGGCCGTCCAGAACTTTTCGTCTCTTGAGTTTTTCCTCTTTTTGTGCCCTCTCTGGGTTTATTGTTCCTCGACCATCCTATTCAATCACTATCGGGTTAGCCTGCACCCTTTGTCCCTCCCTGTTGGGGCTGATCTATTGCCACTCCCTTATAGGTATGATTTTTCATGCATTCCCTCGCTCACCTATCACTTCTAGCAGCCTTACTTTTACCTCCCGGCCCTCTCATGACCTCTTCCAGGCCCTTGCCCAGTGTCGTCTTGTTACTCCTGTGTATCTTCTGCCTTCTTCTTCCCAACAACTTGAATACATTACTTGTCCCCGAGATTGCTGAGTCCGTACTTTTTAACACAGGCGGGTTAGCGCCTGCATGTGCGACCCGTCTAGTTGGCCTCAGCCTGTCCTTGAGAAGATCTGGTGCCTTTATATAAGGATTTCTTCCGACGGAGCTCGTTCTTTGTCACCACTATCGCTCCATCTTTTCTTTCACACACTTTCCTAAACTGCCCACTCCGTCCTACAATTCCCACGCACGAAGCGGCCTCTGATACTTTACCTTCGTCCCTGAACTAGAATATTTCGAGCGGCGCGTATGCACCCCTCACTCTCCCGTTCTGCCCCTCGCGCCCAAGCCGATGGCAAATAAGAAAACGACCCCGGTGGCGGAGGAAGCGAGAGAGAGAGTAGACAGAGGAAAAAGCTACGAACATAGGGAAAGGACGACGGGACAAGCGGAGAGACGGGCGAAGAGCAGTAGATAGAGGAGCATCGGGAGAGGCAGACAAAAATGGCTGCAGGGACGAGAGAGAAGAAGAGGGAGGAGTAAGAGGCGGAGACCAGGGAGAAAGAGACCAAGAGCGAGAGAAGAGGCGACGGAGTCAGAGGACGCGGAAAGAAGAGGGCACGAAGGGAGAAATGGAGCGCCGAGACGGAGTCGCCACGGCCGACGGCAGGCAAGGAGCTGAAGGCAGCGACAAGAACGAAGGAGAAACTCGGAGCGAAGAGACAGAGCGCAGGAGGGCAGAAGAGGAAAGAAGAAGAGCGAGTCATCCCTCTTGTCCCTTCCCCTATACTCCTTTGCTACCCCTTTTAAGCTAACTGACATATCTCGTGTTCTCATTTCCTCTCACATTTCCCTTCCCCACTTCACCCTTCTCCTATCCTCTGTGTTTTCCCTCAGCCTCCTCCTTCCAACCCCTTCACACAGTTCTTCACTCCTTTTCCCTTCTCGTCCTCACCCCTCGGACATAATTCCACATAAAACAGATTCACTACATTGATTGCCCTCATAGGGACTTACAAACTATTAGCTTAGGATTTTTAGGACATGTGGTACGTGAAACCTAGTCCAAACTAGTTATTATGCTAGACCCAATGAATTATGTGATTAACAAATTATGACTGAATTTTGTAATACGGATAACTTAAAACTTACATTGGAAAACTGAGAATGCAATATTAACTGATATTTATTGCAGTAATAAATGAGGACATGTAGATATAAAGTAGTTAATGAAATATCTGACCTAGCAGGTGTACAATTTCAAGGAAACTAAAGAAATACAAAAGGTAGAGTTCTGAATTTATTGCAATAATATGTATATAATATTGTATCTAACTGGAACATATAACTAAACTAATTATCATAATTTGCTGAGTTCTATTAACCCTATGTCAATTATGGATAAGGAATCAAGGAATCTTGATTGAAAAACTAGAGGACCCAATGGGTGATAGGAACCCACTTAGTAAAATCTCACAATTGTTAGTGAAAAACCCACGGAGAAATTGCATTTATATTTCAGGGCTGAAATTGATGAAACTGGTGTGTTATTTAACTAAGGTTCTGGACCTTTTCTCTCCTTTCTGCTTCTATTTTCGAAGTTTCCATTAATTGAGTGGATTAGGAAAAATTTTTTGTTCTGTTTTTCTAAGCTTAAACTGACTAAAATTTGATTATTTAGGGATTAAACGACGTATCGTAGGGGTTAAACAGACTAGAAAAAGACCAAAAGATCTGTAAACTAATTGTTATCAGACTAATGGATGACTTAGTCTGACAGGGCCGTCGTTCAATAAACGGTCCTTCTTTTGCCTCTATTTGACAAGACTTCACTAAATTGGGCATAACATTTTACTTTAAGGTTGGAGTTTACCAAACTCGATGGCTATGGAAAGATAAGTCAATTATCTATCATATAATATGTTATAGGAAACCTAATACATTTTGTGATAAAGGTTATAACAATTTGAAGTTGACCCTATTAGCAATTCCCCTTAACTAACGGCTAAACGTCACTTATGGTCAGACCTACAGAATGTAGATCAAACAACGGTCCCTGTTGGTCATCCATAGTTCATGTCAAAAGTTGGGTAACTTGTGTCTTAATTCATGGACATAGACAATGGACCTTAGTTTGACTTAGATACCGTTGGTCTATCCATGGATCGACACTTAGTCAATTTTTCTATTCTATGTTTTGGGAGAGCTTCAATTGGAAATTACTGATGCACAATATGGGCAGTAGATAAGACTACAGTCCCTCAATAGTGACCATCGATTGAACAAGTAGATTTCTGAACAACATATTTTTGATCCGTTCTAGATAGAGGGTGTTACATGTTTCAAGAGACTCATGTGCTACAGATTGTGATGAGGAGGGACAACGAGATTTTGAACAAAAAAGAACTTGCTGAAGATTGATGCTTTGAACATAAATGTGGTTGAGAACACGTGATGATTATGGGCAAGTCGTTTTACTAACAGAATCAATTTTATTTTGTATATTTGATGAAATAGCTACCAAAAATTATCAATCATAAAAATGTTTCCCCAATTGCATGAACATGGTTCTAGTTTTTCTAAGCTAACGTTGGAGTCAAGGTCCCTTTATAAACAACCAAAAGGGAAAAATATTTACGTAAACAAAATTGGGTTTTCTCGTCGGTTTCAAAAGTGACAAACCCACACATTAGAATAAAAACTCCACTTTGGAAGGGGTTTCCACAATTGCTCTTTCAACTTCATTTCTCACTTCTCCCTCTTCCTTGCGCATTTCACCTCGTTGTAGGAATGAAAATGTTACTTCTTCCATGGAATTAAACATTTTATTCAGCCTTTTAGACCTTATATTCTCTAGCTTCAAAGGTTTAGCCGCCCTTTTTTTGAATTGTGTCTCCCTCTCCTGCCATCTGACTGTTAAAGGCGTACTTTCGGTTTGGAATTTGGAGAGTCTGGTAGAACTTATAGTTATTAGTGGCCTCCTTTTTAGTTTTAAAATTTGTATAAGTGATTTACCCTTCTCAATTGACTTTCATCGTTTCTATTCTTTTTCCATTTAAAATATGATTTCTTTTATAGTAAGATGGAAGCCTAATACGGAGAAAAGGATTTTTTCATCTATCACAGTCCTTGTTGAGTGCTTCAAAAAATTGAGACTTGGTCCCTTATCTCACTTTTACTCGTCTAGGTATCCACATTTTTCTTGCTGTGAAAATACTCGATGCCCTAGGATAAGTTTCTTTGACTAAAAAAATTATTGCTCCAGTTAAATTCTGGAATATAACTTGTTTTCTTTATTATAGTTGTGTAGTCACTGTAACTAAGCATGTACCCATTGTTGTCTATTTTATTATTCTTGATTATACAAACTGATGATTATGTGCTTGCCCGTATTCAAGAATTTTCTTCCCAGACTCGGTAATACATCAATTAATCAGGATCATATTAATTGATGTATTGTTCATTTATGAGGTGCAGGGGAACTGCTTTAGTATCTTATTATATTTAGATCGATATTTATAGCTCCCACCTCTATAAATGGTTTTGTTTGAGATTTTCCAGTTACGTGAGACCTAACAAAGGGAAGAAAAAATGCTTTCCATAGATTTGTTGCTTTTTTTAATGTGAGTTGTTAGTAAAGGATAAGATTATGTATCCAATATAATCCTTCCTCACAAAAGTAACATTTGAGGACCGCATGTATCCTCAACTTCTTTAAATTATCATATGTGACTATTCTCCCCTGCCAAAAAAACCTCATAAGAAAAAACCAATCATGGAGTGGCAAACCCCTTTTTACCCCTATATAATGCTCCATTCATTCACTGGAAATTTTATTTCATGTTTTATTGGTTGAGTTGACAGTGAAATCGCCTTTTAATGCTATGCATTACCAATGATTTGTCAGTTGAGACTTCTGAGAATGCGCCTTTTTTCGTTTGTTGTATGTGTACCATTGTGCATTTCCGAAGTCCACTTTATTTTAGATTTTTCTTCATTCCAATCATAATTTATGAAAATAATTTTACCTCCCATTCCTCCTCTTGTTTGACAACTCTCCTTCAGATAAAGTTATAATGATCCTTGCCTGTTCCAATTATCAAATAAAAATCTAGATTTCAGTCTTGATTTGCACTATATAGTTCATATTATACCTCCACTATGATCTAATCATATTCCTTCCACAAACATGTTGAGGTTCCTGAAACATTTACAATTAACAGATGCATTTTTTTTTAAATTACTTATTCCACATGTTTTTTAGGCCATAAAAATTTTTATTGGATACTTTAAGTTCCAACATCAAACTAAGAAAAACAAGGCTTTATTATATCGTGAATCTACAATATCCAATTCCACCTACTCTTTTCGAAAAAAACATATGCCCCCAGTGGCACCAAGTATTTTCCTTTAACTCCCCCTACCAGTTCCCAAAATATTAGTAAAAAAATTGGTGAGATTTTAGTCCATGACTTTTCTTTTGTGAATTCACAGTTGATTAAAAAAATAAACAAATTGTTAATGCATTAGATTGAAGAAAAAACCATTTACAGAACATGCTTACCTGCAATAGATAACATTTGGGTGTTTATGCCATGAGAAAGTTGTCATAAAACCAACTTTCATAATAAGTCTTCAAAATACCAAAATATGTCTCAAATTAAAATTGTGAAAATCCTAAAATTACAGAGAAGAGGGAAAAATCTTGTCTTATCCCAGCTAACTTCCTACAGCTTAATTTCACAACAAACAATAAGAGGTGTTTTCTCATGAAGATAAAAGTAACTCTTATATTTTTAATAATCATTTGGAACGAAGTACTTGAATAACTCTTGTAGCACCTGCATTAATTTGATTCGCTAAACTTATTCCCAGAGGGACCCAAAAGGACTTGGTAGCATTCTACGAGGATTAAATGATTAATCTCGGACTCCACTGTGGCAAATTATATCTCTTTAAAATCTGCTCCCCATGTAAGATGTTTTAGGACCCCTTGCTGCATTGAAATAATTAAAATAGTAGGGGATAGAGGATCTAGCGCTCAATCCTCTGAAGATTGAAAAAACCATGATTCCCTTACCATTAATCGAACTAAATACCAGTTTTTGGGACATAATCCTCCATTCATATCAAAAATCATTTTTTTAGAGAAACACCAATCTTTTGATCACTTTGGTTGAGAATATCATGTTTGTTAACTTTTCCCCCTCATATCCATATAATAAATAATACATACTCAGTGAGCCAATGAAGCTGAACAAATATGTAGTTGTGAAAGAGAAGAAGGAAGTTTAAAATTTTCATAGTTTAAAATGGAGGAACTTTCTTTATTTAGAGACAACAAAAAGGTAGTGTGAAACAAATTGTTTATTTGTTGCCTGAGCGGGAAATGTGACAAACTATTTGAAAAGTTGCAAACCCCTAGTAAAGATCAACAAACCTTTCTATTTAAAGTTTGCAACTCTCATAAAAGTCTCAACTTTTTTATTTAAAAGTAACCAACTTTTATAAAAGTCGCCACTCTTCTATAAATCATCAACTCCTCATAAAAAGTCATAATTTCATTAGAAGTATTTTTCATTCAAGTCGTTACTTTTCATAAAAAGTAACAATTTTTCATGTGAAAGAGGCTAGTTTTTGAAAACAAAATAAATTTAAAAGGAAATTTTGGTTTGTATGGCAACACGTAGAATTTTAAAGAAAGAAATGTGGGAAATGTTAAAAAAAAATGAGAACTCCAATTCCTTCCCCAAGCATCGTCTTGGTTGGCAAGGGATCGGGCTGCACTTTTGAAACAAGCAGCATAGTGAGGGATTATATCAGGAATTTTCTTCCTTGATGTTGAATATAGATAACATAGTCGAAGAAGACAAGTTGCACTATTTAATAAGAGGGTTGAAAGGATGGGCACAAAAAGAGTTAAGGAGATAAAATTTCAAAACTCTTAATTCTGCCATAGTGGCAGTAGACAAGTTGTCTAACTTCGATTACGGTGACAACCCAAGGGGTTCTTCTCACTTCAAACAAATAGACAATGGGAAATGGTAAAATAATAATGGGAAAGGCCAAGTTGCCGAAAAAGAAGATGAATGTGGGAAAACTAGACAAGGAGAGTCCTCTTTTCCAAAGAAGAAGGGAGTGTTTGGGGGATACTTTACTTGTTGTGGTCCTCATTTTAAAAGGGATTATCCAGTGCAAGTGAAAGTGAATTTCTGCCAAATTGGAAAAGGGAAGGAACAATGATGCAAAAATGTCCAAAAGTAAGCTCTTTGGCGTTGGTTGAAGACGAAGATGATGGACAAGATATGATCCTTGTGTGGAACCCAAATAGGTTCAGATCAATAATTTCCCCAACGAGGACGTCGAGTTTAAATATGTGGGGGGAATTTTGTAAGGGTCCTAACCAAATGACTCGACATAGGCATAGACATCGCAAAGGGTTGGCATGAATGACTTTTCTAAAGGACAAAATGCGGGTGGAATTAAACATGCGTTGTGTGAGAAGAGTGTTGAAGTGGTCAATTGGGTTAAAAATATGTTAGTCGGACAGTGTCAAGAAATTACACTAGCGTTGGCAAGGCTACAACACATGGCATGACTTAGGCGCTGGCTAACTTCGATTGTGGGCAAAGTTGACATGCAAAAATCACATGGTCTTGTCAAATGCGGGAAGATTGAGGTGAGATAAATTGAAAAATTGTCAATTATGAATTAAACGCAGCAAGAAAACAAGAAATGTCACGAGTTGATTAAAAGTTAGCATTGCCCAAGCAAGGCAGTGGCAGGACGTCGGTGGTGCGGAGACATGGAAAATGTGCGGAAGGATTTTGTTAGACTTTGATGAGGCAATAACTATACAATTTTTGTACATTGTATTATAGTCTAAACTATTGATGTAAAATGCAGGAACGAAACGAAATCCAGTCAGCAAGCTCACATGACCAAGCACATACAGCGATTACCTTTTTATTACCGCTTGTGTCCAGATTCGTTGTATCTCTTATATGCTTTTTGAATTCGAATTTTGAATTTTTTCTAACAGTTAGGGATGTCAACTGAATTATATTTTAGAGGTCTAAGCATTTTATAAGTGTTATACATGTGTCACAGCACTATGCTATGTCAACACAAGGCTGCCACATATTCTACAAATGGACACCTTCTCTATAGGATAAAGTTACGCTAAAGTAGGAAAAAGGATTAGAATTGTTATCCTAAAAAGTGGAAAGAGGAACGATTAAGTTCTTGAATTCACCAAATTACAATTAGAATAAAAGTGAGGGTTTTAAAAAGGGTCTCTAAGGAGAACAAAGAACTTGTGATTATACCTTAAGTAAAAGTCAAAGTCGAAGCTGGATAGAAATGGTGTTGTTAAACGAGGTGAGTCTTTGTATTATTTTGATTTAGAAATATATGGTTGGGTTTGCCCGTAGTTTATGTGTTGATTTAATTATTTAAAGTCTAAAAAAATAATCTTAAGCATAGAAGAAGAAAAACGTGTCCTGGAACGTTCACAGGGAATTAGGTGTAAAAGGGCTAAAGTTGAGTCGACTTGAATGCATTTAGGTTGGGTTAAACTTCTACACGAAATTAAGGTGGAGTAGCCTGCTTGAAAGAGTGAAATGATTTGAAGCACTAATTGGTGGAACAAACAATGGGGAGGACTTGGTTGATCTGGTAACTCCATTTCAAAGAGTCAAGGCAGAATTAACCTTTACCAAAGAGTTTCTAAACGAAAAAGTTTTGTTGTTAGAGGCAGAATATGCATCCAAACACGAAACAGCCTAACAAAAGATTGAACTTGTTCGCACGGAGAAAGAAGATCTGCGTGGTGAAGTTTTTCATCTACGTCGGGTGTTGCATGGAAGAATTGGGACCATAAGAGTGATGGTTGTAGAACCTAAGGCTTATAATTGTGTGAGGAGTGCCAAGGAATTGGAGAACTTTCTTTGGAATATAGAGAACTACTTCAAGGCAGCAAAGGTTCAAGATGATGAAAAGGTGTGAGTCACAACAATGTATTTATGTGATGATGCAAAGGTTTGGTGGAAAACAGGTTCTGAGTAGAGGGTTGAATCTTACTATGATTAAAAAGTGGGAAAATGTTAAGAAAGATTGAAACATACAATTCATTTCCAAGCAATTCGTCTTAGTTGACAAGGGATGTGCTACGACGTTTGAAACAAGGCAGCAATGTGAGGCCTTATATCAAGGAATTTTTGTCCTTGATGTAGAATATAGGAAACATGGTTGAAGAAGACAAGTTTAACTCTTTCATAAGCGGATTGAAATGATGGACACAAAGAGAGCTAGGGAGATAGAATGTCCAAACTCTTATTTCTTCCATAGTAGTAGCAGACAAGATGGCTGACTTCATTGAGGGTAATGACCCAAGGGATTCTTCGCACTTCAAACATAAAGACAAGGGGAAAGAGTTGATGAAAAATTGGAAGGGCCAAGTTGCCGAAAAGAAAGATAAAGGTGCGAACACTAGACAAGGGGACGCTTCTTTTTCCAAAACAGAAGGGAATGTTTGAAGAATTCTTTACTTGTGGTGGTCCTCATATGAAAAGGGACTATGTAGAGCAAGTGAAAGTGAATGCCATACTTCTTGCTGGATTGGAAAAGGAAAAGAACAATGATGCAGAAATGTCAAAAGTAAACTCTTAGGCGTTGGTTGAAGATTAAGATGTTGGACAGGACATGATCCTTGTTCGGAACTCAAATAGGTTCAGATGAATGGTGTCCTCGACCAGGACGTTGATCTTCATTACGTTGGGAATGTTTGTAAGGGTCCTGACAAAATGACTAAACATATGCATGGGTGTGGCAAAGGGTTGACATGAATGGCTTTGCCAAAGGCAAAAATGTAGGTGGAATCAAGCATGAATTGTGTGAGCAGGGACTTTTGGCATGCGTCCAATGGGTTCAAAAATATGGCTGTTAGGTAGGATAGTGTCAAGACATGATACTGGCGGTTGGCAAGGCAACAAACCCATGGGCATTGGACTTGGGAGATGGCTTAAATCAATTTTGGGCAAAGTTGTCATGTGAAAAATTAGATGTCTGGGTCAAATGTGGGAAAATCGAGCTGAGATAGATTGAATTATTGTCATGTAAATTAAACTTAGCAAGAAAGAAAAACAAGAAATACACGAGTCGATAAAAGTTAGCAGTCTCAAGGTAGGTAGTGGAGTGGTAGGCAGTGGCAAGACAGTGTGGTGGCGCAGGTATGGACTTGTGCGAATGGATTCGAGTTGGAATTTTGTAGAGGGGGCAAATGACTATACAATAAATGCATTACTGTCTTTGAGTCCAAACAACGGTGAAGGAAAAGGCAGGAAAAGAAAACAAAATCAGTAAAAGCTTCACATGCCAAGCACATGCGACATTACCTTTTGTAACCGATTGTGTCTGATTCAGTTTGTTGTGTATCCTTTTATGCATTCTGAATTCAAATTTTAAATTTTTATTATTCACTTGGGGATGTCAAATGGAATTATATTTACGTGGGATTAAAAATTTGAGGACGTTTTAGATACGTGTCACGGGACACTATGTAGTAACACAAGGCGCACCACATGTTCTATAATGGACCACCTTGTTGTGTTAGACGAAATTTGGGCTAAGTTATAGAAAATAGAATCGACTTGGTCAGCCTAAAAAGTGAAAGAGAAAGATTAAGTCTGGAATTTCACCAAGACACTTGTAATAAAAATATGACGGGTGTTGAAGAAGGGTCTAAGCTGCAAATCGACTTGTGATTGTTGCCTTGAAGCGAAGTGGAAGTCAAAGTTGGACAAAATTATTGTTTCAATGGGTGAGTCCATTGTAGTATTTTTATTATAAATTAAAAGATTGAGTTTGCATGTATTTTTATTAGGCTGATTTTCATGTTAAAATATGAAAATAATCTAAGGCATAAACAAAGAAGAAAAATGCCGAGGAAGTTAGGAGAAGTAGCTGCGAAATGGGAGAGTTGAGTGGACTGACTGCCCTTAGGTTGGAGTTAACAATCTTACACGGAAAAATTAAGGTGAAGTAGTCTTGCCACTCCTATATATATATATATATATATATATATATATATATATATATGTGTGTGTGTGTCGGGTGTGTGTGTGTGTGTTGTGTGTGTGTGTGTGTGTGTGTTGTGGTGTGTGTGTGTGTGTGTGGTGTGTGTGTGTGTATGATAGAATGAAGAAAGAACAATAGTAGAAGAGCACAATTTCCCCTATGAAAAACCTATTTACCCCTCCAAGAAGCGGCGGACCTAGAGAATTGACCCCCCTTAGCAAAAAATATGTTGTATATTTAAGGGAATATTAAAGAATTTTATATTTATATATAATTTTCAACCTCCCCGAATTAAGTATTAAAAAAAGAGGCTGACTTTGTGGTGAGAGGTTTTCAAACCCCCCACCTACTCTCTTTTTCAAAAACCCCCTTCATACAAGACCACATCTTGGATGTGGGAACTACTACGGGTGCTAAAAGAACTACATGATCTCAAAGATCGAAATATTTTTCACCAACTTATTGATATAGAATATTAGTGGTGGCATAAGAGTTAATCAACAAGAGTAAAGTACACGAACATTTAATTTTGCGAAAGTACAAGAAAGATGAGAAATTCTTTTTGATATAAAAAAAGAGGGGAGGGAATTACTCTTTTTAGAGACAACCAAAATATTAGGTGAACAAATATTTATTTTGTGTTTTATCAGAAGGTTACAATTATTTGGAAAAGTTACAAAAACCTAAGAAAGTTCAAAAACTTTCACCCGAACAAGTCACAACTTTTAATAAAATTGGCAAATCTTCATAAACACCCCCGCCCCTCCCCCTCCACAGGACCTCACCCCTATTCCCCCCCAATACTAGGTCGCAACTCTTATTAAAGTCCACAAATTTCATAAAAGTAACCAACTTGACAAAAATACACATCTTAACTAAATTTGCACTTTTAATAAAAGTCAAAACTTTGTCTATAGTCGCAACTCTTCGTTTAAAGTCACAAAATTTCCATAAAAGTCACAAACTTTTGGAAAAGGTCACACCTAGTTACTTAAATTTTGGCAAAACTTTTCCATAAAATACATCTTTTCGTTGAAAAGAGGGAAGGTAGTTTTGGGAAATAACATAAAATTTAAAGGGAATCTTGCTTTGATGGACCAGTAGGGGGGGCTAGGGTTCTCTTTTATACAAATATAGGATATGAATTTTGATTATGAGATAATTAGTCGATATAGGCCCTGTTATTGGGCTGTATCTAAGGAAAAAATTTTTAAAATGATTGTTTCGAATTAATGATTTGTTATTGCTTAAATTAATTCTCTATTTCTTGTTTAGTAATTTCTTGACTAAACCAGCATAGAGATAAATTTTCTTTTTACTCTTTAAACTGGAGGAAAAAAAGGAAAACGAAAAACATGGTAGATAGACCAAAGGACACCGAGAGCATGATCTTCCTGTAAATTGAGTTGATTATTTTAGGAGTGACGCCCAAGACAAAAACATTTAGCTTGGTGAGGAAAGAGGATTGAACTAAAATTCTAGCCAATTAGGACTCTCTTAGCCCCCTCTCAATGATTGTAGTCGAGGAAACAACTATTTTGGAGAGCGATTAGAATCGAAAGACTATTATCATAAGTTCAAACCTATAAATCAGTAATTTGAATAAACTAGTTATTCGTGCCATGATATGAGAACACGAAAACCCTATGCATGTGGTTGGCTGAATGAAATGTTTAAACGACGATCTTGTATTTAATCTTTCATTTTATCTTTACAAAAAAAAATCAAAAACTTTGGTACTCTAAATAAATAATTAGGCTAATAGTTTTAACTAAAATTACCTTGGGTTCGATAATCTCAATTATTTAAGAGTCACTATTTGTATTTGTGCGACAACTACACTTTGTGTGCAATTGGGAGCAAACACTTCTACTTGTGGAGGAAAAAATGCAAAACCGTGTGAATTTGAAGCTTCAAGCGCAAGGTTGAAACTCGAATAATTATTAGCATCAAAAACTATAGAAGGAGGAGGGTCACTAAATACCTACAGTTAAGATTCCGTTCTTCCAACTGACTTTTTCAATTAATTATTTATTGAGTGAAACTTAATTGTGACTTCTTAGAATTTGCTTATGTCCTTCACGGACTTGAATGTGATTATGTTGTCCAAATAGAAGAAGATATCTTCTCATGGGTGAGAGGGGGAGTCCACCTATCTTCTCTTTATCCGCCCATGTCCCCCACGTATTTCACCTTTTAGCTACCCCCCCTTTTCGTTCCTCATCTCCTTTTCCCCCCTTTCCCTTTCCCAGAAGAATGGTACATTCTAGTGCTAAATTAACAATTTTTAGTTTCTTTAGTTTCATATTTTGATGATATTCTATTACCTAGAAGTGCATTTTTCATATTTAGAAATATTCAAAAATATTATATATAATTTACAGTGGGTATAATCGAGGTACTAAGAAGTTGAAATATTTAAACGTAGCAGGGGTGTATTTATGTCAACTGAATGAAATTACAACAGTGGATAAACTAAAGGAAAAACTCAGCATGTTCTCGAAATCACTAGAAACCTCATGTCTGCGTAAACTCTTCCTATACGGCCCTAAGAGAATTCACATTTTTCAAATTGGAGTTTTGTGTTATGCATGTTCATTACATTCTTGGATTAATCAAAACTGAACGTTCCTATTTTTAGGACAAGATATGAAGTGTCTAAAAAATCTATATTTTGTTATGATCTTGGTATTTGTTCAAAAATTGTATTATGAGAACCTTGCTTTTTGTTGTGTTTTGTTAAGGGGGTATTTATTCTCCAGGCTAATCATCAAGGTGTGATTTTGATTGATTGTTAGTATAATTTTCTTCTATTTTTTTCTAGAAAAAGGAAAAACATTACACTAACAATTGTCAATTGTTATTTAGTTTTGAATGCTAACAATAACATGAGAAGAACAATTCTGATTTTTAGGGAGGAAGTGGGTCTCTAGTAATTTGTTTTTCCACGCCTTGAGCTACCCTTGAGATGTGGACACAGAACCTAGGACAACAAGTCATACCAAGCTAACTCGGTTAGCATTATCATTACCATACTAAATAGAATAAACTAAATGCGGAATCTAAATAATACTCCCTCCGTTTAAAAAAGAATGTCCCTATTTCTTTTTTAGTATGTTTCAAAAAGAGTGACCCCTTTACTTTTTTGTCAACAGTGTAACTTTAACTTTCCACACGGCATGTTTAAGAACAAAAGATTAAAGGGAATTTTGGTACATTTTACAGAACTTTTATTTAGTACCACAAGATTAAAATTTGTTATTTATTTTCTTAAACTCCGTTCCAAGTCAAACTAGACCATCATTTTTTTAAATGGAGGGATTAATTTAATACCAAAAGATGGGGAATACCCATATGCTAAAACTAGGATATATGAAAACTGATGATTTAATAAAAATAAGTTATTAACGTTTGATATATCAATGCATATTCTCATAGATTTATCTTTCTTCTTTACGAAGAACACTGGTGCACCCCATGGTAAAATACTAGGTTTGATGAAGCCCTTGTCTAAAAGGTGTTTTACCACGGACGTTAATTCCTTTACTCTGTGGAGACATTTTTGTAAGGAGAAATAGAAATAGGTTTGGGTATCTGGAAGTAGATTAATTAAGAAAGTCAAATTTCCCGAGGGACTCCGGGAAGATCTAGTGGAAACACTTCTCTGAAACTAACTTAACTACTGGAACTGACATCAAGAGTTGGGGTTTCACAGCTAGAATCATTAACCCAACTTGATTAATGAGATAACCCTTAGAGATATCTTTTTTCCTTAAGGTAAGAGGTAAGAATGAATTGGACCATTAGGCACTAAGATCACTACCCCTTCAATTCTAAGATTGGTCCTTGAAAAATTGAAAACTAACAAGCTAGTTCTACAATTACTGAGGCAGAACAAAATGTAACCAAAGCCATTGCCTAGAGTGACATCAAAGTCTTACTATTTCTCAATCTACAGACATCTGCTGACGGTGACCTCTAGAGACTGTGATAGGTCAATTTCTGTATACGCGTCTAGCTAAAACTGGGTTATCCAACAGAGTAGAGGACTAAGAAAGGTTCTGAGAGAGTTTCTAGAATTAACAATGATTTGACTACTTGGAGGATTTACAAAAGAAAAAAAAGATCCCCTGGTCATTAATAATGCATAACTATTCACGGTTCAAAAAACTCGGATGTATCAGTTGACTACATTAGAAGAAACCTTTGATTCCTGGGGCGAACCATGAAGAGCATACAACCTATTTTGGCACTGACCCCAACCCGTACCATATGAGTTACCCTCCTCAGTCGGGTGACTTGTTGGTGCTTCTCAAGCATTACCACCTCCTAGACCCTGTGTAGAAGGACAATCCCTCAACCTGTAACCGGACTGACAGCACCAAAATCGTCCTTCCTTTCTAGTGAGGCACTCACGTTGATGTCTCTTACAACACTCAGGGTAACTGGGGTAAGTCTTGGTTCATGAAACACTTCCATGAGACTTAGAACATGGTGCTTTAACCGCCTAATCATACTTGTCCTTAGATTATGGAACACTAGCTAATGATGTGGCTGGGATTGAAAATTTCTGCTTACACTCTAAACGATTTCCACCACAGATTTCTGCTGAGAATAGTTATAGTTCCCAGTCCTAGACTTCTTATTCTCCTTGGCGTGTTGCCTAAGCTTATCACCCTCAACTGGCTCAGCATGAGTCATAATCATATAGTGTTCATATCTCCTATTAACAAATCATTTCTATACTTTAGTTTCACCCAATCTTACACTTCATACAAGAACTTATTCATCTAAGACCTTGAGTCAGCAACCATGTTAGGAGCATATCTGCAGAGTTTTTTAAACTTGAGCCCATACTCTTGGACCGTCATGTTTCCTTTCCATAAATTTTTGAATTCCCGAGCCTTTGCTTCTCTCAACTCTATTCAGTAAAACCTTCCCATGAAGGTTTCACTTAAGCAATCCTAAGTAATAGGAGTTGTATCTCTACCCCTATTTCCTTCCCTAGGTGTACTTAGATTGAAGCCCCACGTATTTCATTGGGTTTTATAATGTCAAATAAAACCCGAGCATTCCTAGTGAATTGCTCACTTCAAAAGAACTATCTGCTCTTATTAAGAAGTCTGGGGATACTCAATAGTCTGAGTCCTAAGAAGTCATATGGATTCATTCAAAAACAATGTCACGGACCTCGCTGTTGTGGATCCCACCCATATTCATTTCACATGCAAAGCTTGACCAAGTTTATCTGGGGGCCCACAATCAGAGGAAACATCTGAGTGGTGTTCTTGAAACTCAATTGGAGAATACCTGATCTGGTATTGAGGCGCTGGCGTTTGCATTTATGGCATTCGTATTCGTGCGTTTTAGTTCTACGAGCAGGGGCATGATCTAAAACATACAAACGTGAGTTATAATAGAATAGATATACCTTACGTTGATAAGAGTAATAAGAAAGTGAAGTGAAGTTTTTGCCTCTAAAACACTTCATCATCTTTTCTCATATAATGTGGTGCCATTCAACATCCATGCAAATAGACTTTACGTAGTGTGAACTTTTAGAACCTAGGGACACTTAAATCTAGTGCTATGATACCATGTTTGTTCAATCCCCCGAGCTACCCGTACGTGGACCACGAAACCTAGGACACAAAATTATCCAAAACTCAAACTCATGTAAATCATCACGAGCATTACTAAGATAATAAACTAAATAGATGCTAAATCATAATCTAAAATGAAAAGATGGGGAAATACCATATGCTAAAATGGAGATATATGAAAACTGATGAATTAATACAAAGAAAAGTTTAAACTCAATTACTAAGCTAAAACTAAGATATCTTAAAATTCCCCCAATAAATGACAAAAATGGTGGGACAGGCCCCAACTAAGTGTAGGAAAAACTGAAACTAAAGAATAACATAGAAGAAATAAACTTATGAATAGTGTCCTCGGAGAAAATAAGGGACCACCACTGATTTGTGTGGAATTAGAGATCGGAAATCGAACTATTGGCTTGATCTGGATTATAAGAACATGAAACCTTACATCACGAGAAGATGTAGCCACGTTATGCGTCACTACTTTAAAGTTAATGAGCAGTAAGATAGATAAAGCGAAATAATTAGAACTGACCAAGCACAAAAGCACATATCATATCCAAAATATATACTTAAATTCTGAGCTAATTGGACGGCAATGACCAAATTTTAAACATGTTGAGACAGGATTATGCTAGTACCAAGGAATTAAGTGATTAACCACTTATGAGGGGAATATGTAAACTATGATAGCTCAAAAACACGAACATGGAAACTGAGGAATGCAATATGTATCTAATAATGATAAAAGTAATAAGGGAGTCAGTTTATTTGAAGTAACTGATGAAATATCTGGGAGCCTCGCATGTGTAAATTTCCAACTTAAAGGAAATACAATCTAGGGTTCTAAAATTTCATGCAATTAAAACTGAGTAATGGTATTGGTAATCTGACTTGGGAACAGATAACTAACTAATTCATGATAGTTTGTTGAAGAGGGTCTTAGAGGAAAATCTAGGTCTAATCATGATAAGGGAAAAAGAATTTAACTAAAGACTAAGACCCTAATGGGTGAAAGGATAACTCACTAGTGAAATCTCCACATTTACCGGGAGATGAAGCCATGGAGAAATCTTAGATTTGGGGTTGAAACCAATGAAACATTGTTGTGTTGTTGAAAAACTAGGGTTCTTGAACTGTTTTTCTTTTCTTGCTTCTAATTTCTACTTTTAATAATAATTTTACTTAGGAAGTTTTTGTTATGTTTCTAGATTTACAAATTACAAAAAAAATTTACGATTTAGGGCTTAAATGAACGTATCTTAGGGTTAACGAACAAAAAAGACCAAAAGAACACCCTAAACTATAAGTGTTCATATTAATCGGCGGAAACTTTGCCTGAAAAGGATGCCCACGCAATCGACGGTCCGTCGTTTGGATCTTCTTGACAAGACTTCTCTAAAACAGGCATAAATTTTCTCAAAGGTTAGGGTTTAGCAAACTCGATGTCTATGGAAAGATAAGTTAATTATCTATCATATCATAGTTCATGGGACACCTAGTTCCCCTTAACTAACTGCTTAAAATCACTTAAGGTCAGACCAACAAACTGTAGATCGAAGGATGGTCCGTGCTGGTCATCCGTTGTTCATGTTAGAGGCTGGGTGCATTGAGTCTCAATGCATCGACAAAAACCATGGACACTAGTCTGACTTACGGACCGTAGGTCTGTCTGTAGATTAACAATTCGTCAATTTTTCTAGGATATTTTATGGGAGAGATTCAGTGGAAAATGATGGATGCACAGTACGAGACATAGATCAGAATACGGTTCGGCGATAGTGATAGTTGATTGCACTTGTAGATTTTTGAAAAACTTATTTTTGTTTGTTTTGTATACGGGGTGTTACAGACTGGTGCAATACTTTTAATCATCCCACACAACTCTAATATTTGCATCCGTGTATGTTTGTTGACTCCCATATGCTCTATGCCTCTGCATATATGAGATATCCTCTTTCATTTCGTATCCAAAAACTATAAACACTCTGATCGGGTTTCCTTCACTAGATCCATCTGTGTTGCAACTAAACTAACCATGTATTGGCATCTTCTACCGCACGAGTAGATAATGTATGTTCGATGGATATCTCTGTAGTGTATCCACCATTTCTGACCAATGATTTGACATCCTTTCAATCCATGGGAATTTGATCCTTATTAATTTTTTTTTTTTTTGAGTCTGATTCCCAATTGACACTGCTAATACATTAGACCTACCAAGTTATACATTTCCATTGTTTTCTCACATTTATTCTCTTCAATAATTCCCACCGTATGATGCAGAATACCTTTAGTATCTGATCTTATTTTTTGTGATATCTTGAGTTTCCCATCATTCTATACTGGTTTGTTTTAATGTCCAGTTTCTAAGCTGAGACTTAGGCAAGGAGAAAAATTGCTTCCATAGATTTTGTGTATTGGAAAGCTGCTAGTATAAATATTAAGACATGTTCCAATTGACCCTTGCCTCACAAAACAGTAACATTTTGAGACACACATATATCCTCAATCTTTAAATTATCATATGTGGATATTCTCCCCTTCCAAACCCTCCATAGGAAAAAAACCAATCTGAAGGAAACGCTTTACCTTCATATAATTAATTCCAATTCAGTCCAATGGCAGTTTTCTTTCATTATGTTATTAGGTTGATTGGTGACCAATGAAATCCCCTTTAATGTTATGCATCACCATGCTTTGTCAGCGCATTTTCCTTGAGAATGGGGGCCTTGTTAATTTGTTGTATGTTTTACCATTTCCTTTGAAGTCACTGATCTCATTTTTGTTATTCCACTCATAATTTATAAAATAAATAATGTACCTCTAGTCCTCATCTTGTCCAACTCTCTTTATTTTAAAGTATAATGATCCTTGCCCTTCCAATTATCAAATAAAAAACTAGAATTTATCCAGTCTGATTGGTCACTAATTATTCATGTTCTACCTCCACTCTGATCTTAATCATCTTCTCCAAATCTGTGAGGCTCTGACTGTTCACAGTTACCTGATATGATTTTTTCTTGTGTACTTATTCTAGATGTATTTAAAAACCATAAGAGTTTATGGAATTACTCTAGAGTTCCATCATAGATAAGACACAAGGCTTTATTTATATCCTGAATCTCCGAAAGCCAATTCCACATTCATCTTGGGAGAACGATATCCCCCCATGCCAACTAGTGTATACCTTTAATTCCCCCCCAAACTTTCTTAGAAGAATTAGTTAAAAATTTGATGATTTGGTCCATGACATCTTTGTAGATTTATAGTTGATAACAAATAGAAAACTAGCTAAGACGACGTACATTGATGACATAACCAACTTAACCCCAATGATAGGAATTTAGGAATTTATTATGTCATGAGAAATAATAATAGCAACTTTTTCTAATCAAGTCATCAAAATACCTAGAGATTCCTCTATAAAATATGGACCATCCCAACTACACCGACAAAAGGAAAAGTTCTTTGCCTTATCCCAGCTGACCTCCTCAGTGTGTTTTCCACATAAGAGGGTTTTCTTAATGAAAAAAAAGCAACCGTATATTTATTATATCTTTAAACCTGAGTTTACTTGCATACTATTTTAGCACCCTCCATTATGGATCACGAACTTCTTTCCCAGAGCAAAACAGGATGGTATCATTTACTAGGATAGATGATCTCAGGACTCCACTTTGGCAAAGTAATTCCTTAAAAAATAGCATTCGCATGTAAAGTTGTTCTGACCTCTACTGCAATAATATTAAAAGAGAGGGGGATTAGAGGATCTCTCTACCTACAATCCTCTCGAAGATCTGAAAAAATTATGTTTCCCTCACCATTAATCAGATTGAATACTAGTTGTTGGGAATTAATCACCATGTCTTGAAAAAAATAAGTCAAGTGGAAACAAAATCTTCTGTCACACTTTGAGTTGAGACATATCCATGAATCTTTTGTAATATGCCTGTGGTCTAGATCCAGTGGCACAGTCACGGGAACATTTGAGTCATTCATAGGCATGTTAGATAATAATTATTATTTTCCCAACAATACATTCTCAGTGATTACTTCTACTCTTCACAAAAACTAACTGGGTTGGAGAGAAGAAATTATTATTGGGTCCAGACCAAGCCAGAATTCTTTAATGAAAACCACTCGTGAGAGAGATGATTTATTAGAAAATACTAAGACTGTGGTTCTGATATGAGAAGCTTCGTAATGATTTTTCTTGGTAGCAATAATAAGTTGGTATGGGTGAACGAATTTTGACATCGCCTTCCAGTAGTAGTAGAAAAAATCTCTTATAATTTAGAACATTCCATCCAGCTGATTCCCAACACATTTAAATAAATGCCCCGTAAATCTATCCAGCCCACAAGCAGTGCTCCTATTCAATCAAAGACCACTTTTTCACATAATCCTTACCTAGAAGCATACTCATTGCCTCATTTTTTGTCATCTGATATACTGTTCGGAATCTAGTCAATCACGACATAGTCCGTCTGCAGCATTTTTTCATGAATTTGTTCTTCAAAAAATCTTAAACACTGAACAATCTTGTCTAATTGTCAAGAAACGTAATTTATGTGGGCAGTAACTAGTTGACATATGCAAACTTCTTCCGTTTCCCCTTTGACATACGAATGGAAACATTTTGTGAGTTCTATCCCCATCTTAAACCATTTCATCCTAGTCTTTCGACTACACAAATTCTTCTTCAACTTGCAAAAATATTCTCAATTCTGCTTATACATTGCCAATCTGCCTTGAATTGCTGGCAATGATTGTATATTCACTTGTAGTTCCTTGACCTTTATCACATTCTTCTATGGTGGAGGGAATTGGCTTTGTGAAAAAACATCATAGGCAGATCTATTCAAGATGACAGTGCTTTCTTAAAACTCCTCTTCATTTGTAGAACGAACTCATAAAAGGTTTCCAACAAAGTCCTCAATTTGCTTAAACTTTTGTTCGTTTCTCAAAAACATCAAGAAATCTAAAGGGCTTTATGAAGTCTCCTATCTTGAGCTACAACTCATATGGCATAGGTACATGGTTAGACCCCTGTTGCTGATCAGATGTATGCACATCTATGTTTGGAACCAAATCCATTAATCATGATTCACAAGGAATACTATCAAACCTTTTACAAAAATACAGTCCTCAACTTTCGTCCATTCCACCATGGGATTTACTCCCGATGTTCGCACCTATGTTAACGACAAGCATTGAGCCAGGATTCAAAACTCCCAAAAGCTTCATTACGGTGAATGCAACGGCCTCCGTAGTTTGTTCCTCTTAGATTAACATTCAAATCTCCTGACGACCCATGGACATTTATGAATTCCTTTCTAAGCTCCTACTCTCAATAATTCTAATTTTTTCAAGGATTACAATCTGTGTACACGGCTGAATTAGGAAAAAAAAGTTTGATTATGAACTAAGGTTATTTGTTGGACCATTCGAGAATAATTGTGCATTCCCAAATTTTTCGCGAAAAAAACCCCAAATCATTTCCAGAACTATTCACCCCCGCATGCTCCAAGGATAATTTCTTTCCTGGAATCTTTTTTCCAACTCAAATAGACTTTTGAAATGGTGCCATTAGGGCTATGTATGACATGAAATCTGTGTATTTTGTTTAAGTCCAGTAAGTTGCTCTCAAATGATTTTTGATTATTAAAGACCTAATATTCCCGAAGAGTAGTTTTTTGTTTTTTAATCATTGATAATATTTAGGACACCCTCTACATAGTGCTCACATGGTTGGAACTGTACAGGAAATCTTACTTTGCATTTCTTGAGTCTATTTTTAACCTATTGGTATGCCTTACAATTGTTGAATATGTATGGTCCGCTCCTTTATCTCGTAAGGTGACTTTTTTTTCGCAAAATGTCATCATTCTCCTCTATGAAGTCAGCACTGTCCTTATTACAGATTCTGCTCGTCCATATTGGTCACTCTCAAATTTAGATTCTTCTGTTCAAGCACGCATGTAATTCATTAATCAGTACATACTTTTTTTCCATAGTTTTTCTCCTCATTGTTTAATTTGTTTGGAAAACAACTTCATTCATTCCCCCTTCAGCACATCTCCGCCCTTTTCCTTCTTGAGAACTGTCACAATGTCAATAGTTTTGCAAATTTTTTCGTTCCAGCAATCATTGTACCCTTCAGCCTGCTCAGTACCCATTGTGCCATCTTAAGATGGTTCTCTTGTCCTTGATTGCACTCCTGGTGAACAATAGGGGTGCCTTACATTTGATCCATAAAAATTAAAATCAGTTTATCCTGTCTTGCCTTTTCTCTTGTTTATCTTGTTTCAACAGGTTGTATTTATTTTCAGTTATTATTCCAACCCTTTCCCAAACAATCTACAACTATTTAGGTCTGTCTTCTCCCCATTTTTTGTATCTTTGCTCTACAAAACCTTCTTCTCCATTGGATTTTTTCATGTTTCCCACTTTTGTTGAGTCTTCCATGACAGTTCTTCTAGCAATGGGATTCTTCTCTGTTATGTCGTTTTCCTTCCTTTTAACTTGTCTTCTTTTTTTCGGATAAAATTTAGGATTCATAACAAAACATTGTTCCTCATTTTGTCCTTGAATAATCTATGTCTGCAATACTTTGGCACATAATTGTACTTAATTTTGATCCATTCTTCCATTACTTCCTCATTGTATATCCAAATTCAAATTTTCATCCGTTTTCAGAATTCTTTGAGTAGATTTACATCCACCTTAACTCTTGCACAAGTGTGGGCCTCGTTTGATTCTTCTGACAAGTCTACTGTAGTGGTTTTCCTACTTCAGTGCAAGTGAAAACCACTACGTCTTCCCAAAATCGATTTGGGGGAGCGATTTGGAAAGATGTCAATGTATTGTTGTTGTTGTGATACTCCTCGGGGGTTGAAATTGGATCCCATTTCCCCAGAGTTCTCATTGGTTAAAGACGTCATTTGTGTGATGTAAATGGTGGGTCAGATAATAGGGAAAAACGTAATACTCCCAATAATGTCTACTTATGAAAAACTGTATATTTACTAAGCAAGGCAAACCAATATGCGTTATCCCATTAGTTCACATGTTTAGGGATCAATTTATGATATATTGTATGTCAGGCCCTCTTATATGAAAACTTTCAAATCAACGCATATTCCATATTTACATTTACGATCAGCTGGTTTACTTCTTCTCATACCCAAATGAACTTGTGGTTCATCCCATGTTGGTTATAGGTTTCAGTGCGTAATGGATAACGTTGGTTTTGGTAGTCTTAGGGAGTACAAATATATTAGTGCAGATTGGAAGTTACCAGTCAAACCTACCTGCCAGAGGGTATTGTTGGTGATGGCCGAGTGCGGGCCAGTAGAGAGTCTAAAAGTAGAGTTTCACGGTTGTTGTGGCTTATGGTTCCTAGAGAGCATCTATTGACCATGTTTAGTTTTTTCATCAACTATACAAAAAATAATATTGATATTCACAAATCATGAAATCTTATGTATCTCGTCATTCAAAGCACAAATCTTCAGCAAGTTCTTCTTTGTGAAAATCTTTTTGCTCCTATTCGTCGCAATTTGTAGAAAATGAGTTTCTTAAAGTATAAATACAAGAGACCAACTTCAGTATGATCGAGAAACTTCTCATGTTTAGTTAAGATGATTATAACTACATTGCATATGTGAAAATTGTTAGTGTAAGTTTTTCTCTTATAGAAAGTATCATAAAAAATATATACTTTACAAACAAAGAGAATCAAAGCTTGATAATCAAAACTAAAATAAAGATCTCATAATTATTAATGTTATTTTTTTTGTTATTAGAAAAGATAGCAGAAAAATTATAATTAAGAAAATTATAATGTTCAGTTCAAATGATCAAAACTAAAATAAAGATATCATAATTATTAGTGTTATTTTTTTTTCTTATAAGAAAAGATAGCAGAAAATATATGTACATTAACAAACAAAGAAAATCAAGGTATATGGTTAGCCCAGAGGCTCGAATAAGTTATTAACAAAACCAATAGAAAAACATTCTTGTAACACAAAATTCGAAAGAACTCCAACAATGCGTAACCAAAATTATAGATTTTCAACACACTTCTAACACCCAGTTACCTAAAAACTGTTTGATTTTGTTTGGATCAACTGAAAGATATCATAAAAATACACAAGAAAAAAACATCAGTATACGTATCCACCATAGACGCAAAGACACATCTTTCACTAAAAAACTGATTTTTTTTTCTAGATATAACATCAACCATAAGAAAAGAGAGTGAACGGTAATGAAAAAACAGAAGAGAATTGGGGCGTAACGAAAAAAGAGAGTGTTGTGTGGAAAGAAATAGAAAATTGGTCTATTTAAGGATTTTTAAAGAGGAGTGCATGGAATAACTGATACTTTTTGGTTGGGAGAAAAGAAATATTGTCTTGGATTGCTTCTTCTTGTCCCCCACTTACAACAATCAGTTACATATGAATCATGAAACACACTAATACAATTCATATCTTTTTCATAACCGGCCCCCAACTTCTCTCTTCTATGGTCATGTGATCCTAAACAAAAAATTCAACTTTCTATTATGAAGGTTGGTTAGCGTTTTCGACAAGGTTGGACAATGATGCAATTTTTTCTTGTTGGTTTTTGTTGGATAACTATATTTCGATAATCATAATGCAATCATTTTTAGGTCACTGTGTTCTAGAAGTGTTGAATATATTAATTTGTTATGGTTCTTGATTAAATTTGTTTATGGGTATTTTATTCTTTGGGATAATCGTCAATCTTTGATTTTCTTTGTCTGTTTCATGAATATATTTTTCTACTATTTTTTCTAAAAGGGAAAAAATTAAATCAACAATTTTCATCTCGACATTTGATTTTTTATTATCTTAACTAACCATGAGAATTTTCTTGATTATAGTGATGTGAGTCTCAAGTAATTCAACTTCAAGAGACTCATTTACTACAAAGTGCAACGAGGAGGGGCAATAAGATTTTCAACAAAGAAGAAATTTTAAAAGATTGGTGCTTTGAATGTGAAGATGGAGGAGAACTCATAATTTTTTACTATGGGCAAGTCCTTTTGCTAAAAAAATAATTTTCTTTTTGTTATGATTGATTTTATATGATAACCATGTTACTTTTTATTTGATAAAATATAAAAAAAATAAAAAATATAAAATTGATTTTCTTAGCAAAAGGACTTGCTCATATGAAAAAATCATGAGCTCTCCTTCATCTTTACAGTGAAAACACCAATATTCATCAAGCTCTTCTCTGTTGAAAATCTTTTTCACCATCTTCGTCGCAATTTGTAGTAATGACTTTCTTGAAATTGAATAACCAAAGACCAGTTCACTATAATAAAAAAAATTCATATGTTCAGTTCAGATAATCAAAACTAAAATGCAGATATGATAATTATAGTATAATCTTTTTCCTTTTAGAAAAAATATATAGATTAACAAACAAAGAAATACAAAGCTTGATGTATAGCCCAGAGATTAAAATACATATTAAACAAACACAATAGAAAAGCAGGTTTTCTTAACCAAAAATTCTAGACAACTCCCAACAATCATAACCAAATTGTAGATTTCAAACACTTCTATCACCCATTGATCTAAAAAATTGTGAATATCTTTTGGATCAATCGAAATATATCTAAAATATAAAATAAGAAAAAAATCAGCAGTACTAGTCCAACATAGACGTAAATCCATAAATTCTTCAATAGAAAGCTAATTTTTTTTCTAGCAATAACATCAACCATAGAAAAGACAATTGGGGGTAATGGAAAAAAAGAGAGAAGAGAATTAGAGGAAATGAAATAAGAGAGAATTGAGTGTAAAGAAAATAGAAAGAATTTTCTATTAAGGTTTTTTTAATAGAAGAGTCCAATTGAACAAAGATATACTTTTTAGATTAGAGGAATCTTTACTTGGATACAAAAAAAGTCTCTATGAGTTACTCACACACACTCAACAATCCTCTCATTTTTCATCGCATGCCCCCCAATTCTCTCTTTTCTTCTTTACCACCAAAGCTCTCTTCTTTGGTTCGTGTTATCAGTAAAAAAAAATTCAACTTGCTATTTTACAAGGTAGCGATTTCCGTCTAGGTTAGACTAATGATGTTGATTTTTTTTATTTTGATTTGTATGACATATTTTGATTAATCAAATGGCACTCACATTTTAAGTCATGGGAGCTAGAACAGTTTAAAAATCTGTAATTTGTTATGATTCTTGCTATTTCTTCAGAATTTTGTGTAAAGAAATTATGTTTTTCTGTTGTGCTTTCTTAATGAGTAGTTTATTCTTTGGTTTAATCATCAAGGTTTAATTTTCTTTGTCAGTATGATGAATATAATTTTCTTCTATCTTTTCTAAAAGAGAAAAATTTAAACCAACAATTGTCATATCTGCATTTTAATTTTTATCATCTTAACCAACCATGAGAATTTTCTTGATTATAGTGATTTCAGTCTTAAGTAATTCAATTTCAAGAGACTCATCTACTACAAAGTACAACGTAGAGGGGCAATAAGATTTTCAATAAACAAGAACTTGTAGAATATTGGTGGTTTGTATGTAAAGATGGAGGAGAGAGCTCATAATTTGTAACAATGGGCAAGTCATTTTGCTAAAAAAACTAATTTTGTTTTTGTTATAATTGATTAAATAAACTAGAAACATGGTTGCCATTTTAGAAACATTATTATGATAATTGTTACTAGTTTTTTTATCAAATATACCAACTATAAATTTGATTTTCATAGCAAAAGGACATGCTCATAGTCTCAAATCATGAACTCTCCTCTATCATTTCATTGAAAACACAAATCTTCAGATAGTTTTTCTTTGTTTAAAATCTTTTTGTTTCTTTTCATCGCAATTTGTAGTAATAAGTTTCCCCTTTGAAACTTGAATTAATCAAAGCGAGTTCCTATAATCAAGAAAAAATTCTTATGTTCAATTTCAAATGATCAAAATTAAAATGCAATATGATATTCATTAATCTAATTCTTTTCCTTTTGAAAAATAGTATAACAATTTATACAGTAACAAACAAAGAAACAAGCCTAAATGAATTAGATCGTAGATGAAATCATGTTAACATTGGCACTAGAAAAAATAGGTTCTCTTAATGCAATATTCTAAAGCCTCCCAACAATCATAGACGAAAATATAGAATTGCAATCACTTCTATCATCCATTGAACCTAAAAAATTAATGAATGTTCCGATCGGATTAACTGAAAGATATCATAAAAATACAACAAAAAATATCAACAATACGTCCAACATAACGCAAATCCCTACATTTTTCAATAGAAAAATTATATTTTTTATCAACAATAACATCAACCATAGAAAAGAGATTGGGTCTAATGAAAAAAAAAAAAATGAATTGGGTGAACCGTGAAAAAGAGAGTATTGATGTAAAAAAATAGAAAGATTTTTCTATGAAGCTTTTTTTAAATAAGAAGAGGAGTCCCAGTGAACAAGTTATACTTTTTTGTATTGGAAGCATCTTTTCTTGGATACAACCACCAAGTTACTTATGAATTGGTTAGCACACACTAAACAATCCGCTCTTTTTTCATTACCGGACCCTAATTCCTCTCTTTTCTTCATAACACCAATTCTCTCTTCTATGGTTCATGTTATCACTAAACGAAATTTTCATTTTTATATAGAGAGGTAGAGATTTCCATCTACGTATGACTAATGATGCTGATTTATTTTCTAGTTTTAATGATTAATCAAATTGACATTCAATGTGTCTTGTCAAGGGGAGTGACAGTGTGTGAAAATAGGGGTTATTAATGTTGCTATTTCGGGTAGAAGTGGGGTGTCAAAAACCATGTCTTCTGATTATTCTTTGTTAGTAGGTGGTAACGATCCAATGTTTTTTATATAAAGAAAGAATAATAGGTGGGACGTTGAAGTAAACTTGACTGATTTTTTGAGAAGAGTTTTGGGTAGCGAATTCCTTTCGTTTGAACATCAATAAAGTATGGGTTTCTCTCATGAATTCATTCTCCAAGAGTACTTTTCTCTTTCGTTCGACGTTTCCCTTAAAACTCTTGAAGCTAAGGTTTGTTCCCCCTTCATATGTCTGTGTCCTTAGCTCCCTTAACATTTGGGTAGGTTGGGTTATGTTGTGCTGCTAGATTTTTGCATTAATGATATGTTAAATTAAATGATTATGTGTTTTATGTGCGGGAAAGTAACGAATATTGGCATCAAAATTGAAACGGGAAAAGTTGATGTCTAGGCGTGTATAAGGGAAGTGTTTTTAGGCACTTTTTAGGGTGTATAAGTTTGTGCATTATATCAGTATTTTTAATGTGTGTAATGTGGTTTGTTACAATGTGAATTTTATTATGATGAATATAGTTAATTGAATGAACCATTAAATCTCTCCTAAAAACTAATGTGAAATTTGATGAAAAAGTGCAGAAAAATTGTGGAATAAATTTCCAGAACTTAGAAATAGGCTTTAAAAGAATCTGGAAATTTTTGGACATCAAAGAAATAAAAAAAAAAAAATTTTGAGGCTGCAGGGATCAAAACCAGCACCTCCCTGCAGCAGGCTTTAATAAAAAAAAAGAATGGGGCAGGGGGGAATCGAACCCTCGCCCCTGCCTTCCACGAAAAAAAAAAGAAAAGGAAAAGAAGAGGGGGCTGGGGGGATCGAACTCGCGACTCCCAGCTACGCGCGAAAAAAAATAAAAATTGGGGCTGGCGGGGATCAAACCCTTGCCCTGTCTTGCGTAAATAAAAAGAAAAATAAAATGGGGTTGGAGGGGATCGAACTCGCGACCACTCCTCCCTCGCGAAAAGAAAAGAAAAATTACAGAGAAGGCGTGGGATTCAAACCCACGACCTCCCAGTAGGCTAAGAGAAGGGTTTTCAAAAGAAAAAAAAGAAAAAAATATTAAAAATAGAGGGGTTGTGGTGGTTCGAACCCACCACCTCACATTCCCCCTTCAGCGAAATTGAAACAAAAACTAAGGGAGGCTGTGTGGGTTCGAACCCACAACCTCCCATTGTAGTGAACTTTGAGATTTAATTTAGAAGTCTATTAAATAGAAAATTAATTCTTTCATTAAAATATGGAGATTTGTAATGTATAATTGTAATTAAATATAAAATTTAATTCTTTCATTTAAATATGGAGATTTAATTTAGAAATTCTAATTAAATAAAAATTAATTATTTTTATTTAAATATTGAGGATTTAACTTTAGAATTCTAATTAAAATAGAAAATATTATTTTATGTAAATATTGAGATTTTTATACTTTATTTAGACTTCTAAATTAAAATAGAAAAATTAATTTTTTTATGAAATTTTGAGATCTAATTTAGAGTTTCTAATGTTATAAAATATTAGAATAAAGTCACTGAAAAATATAAATGATATCGCAATATTCAAGAGTTTGGGTTCCTGGTGCCCAAACCTCCGTATTAACATCTAGTCATACGTGAGTAAATAATTCCAAGAAGATGCCATCTACCTACATCAAAAATCAAGATCTTGTATATCTAGAAGATACAGAAGTCTTGTAATCCACTATTCTTAGGAAAATAAGATCACTTATAACGAACATAAAAATGAATCCCCATGGCTTGGTATGTATAGACATTTAAGTTTAACAATACTTCAAAAAATAAGTGAACCTAGATTACGTAATGAAATGAAGAAATGAACATTCACATAATAAGAGGTGATTAACTTATTAAAAATAATGTGCTAATAATGACGAATGTGGTGAAAATTATATGTTGCGGTTAATGTATATTATGAGAGCAAATTCTCAAATGATCCTAAGTAAATGTTACCCAATAACGTACTCACCAATGAGAGTGTACGATATGAAGAGACCATTCTCTATGAAAAATCTAATTACAACTATGATTTAAAACCTTAATACTAATGATGATATGAGCAAATCATCTATTGAGCTATGATGTCCTCATACTAGAAGCAAAATTCCATGATTATGATTGAAGGTACTGACCTTTATACCTATCACGAGCAACTGATAGGCTATCTCTGAGCCGGTAAAATGCTCTTCCTTTCTAGAAGGGCGGAGGTTCAGTACGCTCAATGAATGATACTGTCCGTGTTGCCCGGGAATGGGTCTCCATACATCTCCGAGTCTTTGAACCTTAATTTGCCACTATAGGATCTGGTGGTTTAAATTCCCATATACGCTAGCATGTTATTGAATCTTCTTTGGTTCGTTGTTATCCACCCTTTCTTCGGTGTGGGGGAGACACTGGATTTCATGATGCTCACATGATCTTAATGTTCGGTTAAAAGTTAACGTTTCTCATAATGAATGAGGCAAGCCTCAAATGAGTCATATAATAAAGGAATGATATCGAGGTGTTAGGATAGAAAAATCACGAGTGAGCTAGATTCGGAAGGTTGCATTAGTTTATTCCTTGATCATCACACCCAAACCGATGAAGTCTTAAAACTACATCCTAAGTATGTCTGGTGTTCGCACTGGCCTATAAATGAATTGAAATGAAATACGTTGAATGAAATGAATCAGACTCCTGTTTTTTGCTACAGAAGGCTCCCTAGTTGAGTCCCATCTTTTGAGCGCTCATTTTGGAAAAGTCTCAAGGTTAGATCTATGATAATAAGGTCTCTGGTATGTATGAAATAATATGAAAGAAACTATGTGTATATGTTATGTGTTATATGAGATGTTATGTGTTTTGGTGTCATACGATAATTATATATGATGCATGTGCACTCTCATGGCATAACTTTTCCCAATCTCAATTTAGCAAGTCCACTGACTTGACTTCCAAACAATCATGTTGTTAGGAAAGAGCTCTTCTTTCTCATGCATGTCCTGGTCTGTGCCTTGCTTATACCCATGCTTAGCGTACACTGTGTATCTACTTCCATCCAAACATCTCTAATTTAGGAGCAGGCACAAGGTTGGACGTAGCGCTAACCGGTTGCATTGTTGCAGCTATCCGGGACGTCAGCATTCATCCGGATGTTTGGTAGGTCCTCATGTGGCCTCGAGATGCTACTGTTTTACATTCTAGCGTAGTTTGAGTTGAGCCTAGTGGAGCATGTTCACCTAGCGTTTCTTTCCTGTTTTGGTTCAGACTTTTGTATTGGTGTTATTTTGCACCGATATACATTAATACTTAATTAATTATTTTTCTTTCATGTCTTTCCTTATTGTTAGATGGTTGATGATGAACGATTACGAAATATAAATAAATGTTTAACAGTATGATTAGGAATCAAATACTTTCAAATTTTTCGTGCTAAACATTAACCTATGTAAAGTAAGAATGACAAAGAAGGCTTGTTTTGCGACCTCTAGAGATCATTGACGCAGGCTCCATCTGGGTCTAGAGGTCGTCCTGACAAGTTTGGGTATCAAAGCGCTAGGTTAAATTTCCTAGAATAATGAGTTACATCAACCATTCACCTCAACCAATTGAGTAGTTTTCAAAGTCTGGGTACGTGAAGTGGACCCTATCCTGGATTTAGAGAACTACATTATGCGAATAAAACTTCCCTTGCTTCTGATCTTATTGTGCTTTTCATGATGTCTGAATTCTTGGAGTTAGAACGGGTCCTGCACAGTTAATCCTTGTTGTTTTTCAGAGAATGAAAAACCTTGACGAACTAAGGGTCTGAGGACGGGAGCAGCGACTGGCTCGGTAATCGAATCCACCCCAGGCTCCACTTGAAGAAGTGGCCATGCCAGTTTAACCTAGTTGGTGGTTGACTTGATGCGGAGGTTAGGGCATCTCTAGTCCAGATGGCACAGGCCATCACGATGCATGCCCAAGCTATGACTGCCCAAGTCACCCTTGGCAGGATGTTTCAAAGGGAAAACCCAAACCCACCGGTTTCGACAGCATGGCTGCCGAGTGCCGAGATTTCAAGAGGATGAATCCTCCAATTTTCAATAGGGGCTAAGACGTCATAAGACCCTCAGGAATTTTATAGACGAGTTGCCTAAGATCCTTGTGGCCCAGGGGACACTGATATTGAGAAGTAGACAAGACGGGGAGGCTGATCTGGCTTCCTACAGCTCAAAAGATGTTGCACAACTTGATGACAAATGTGGTGGGAGATAGTCGTATCTTAGGAGGGGTGCCAGTCACCTCGGGCAGTTCAGACAATCATTTTCGGAAAGGTTCTTCCCTAGAGATATGAGGAGTTCAAGGTATGAGGAGTTGTTTCATCACCTTAGCAAGAATCTATAACTGTCAAGAGTAATTCCTGAAGTTTGTGAAGCTATCAAGGTATGTTTCTTTTCTTCCTTAGTATTTGATAACAAGAATGAGAGAGTACTTAACTTTGTTGCCAAATTATCAGGGATGCTACTTCCTTGTTCGACCATCAGGGAGGGAGATGAGCACGGTTCCTCACAGGATTCAATGGAGACCGGCGGAGTAAGTGGTTGTGGCTGTGATGCTCCCATTAAATATGGACCTTAAGATTAACTGGTGCAATGTCAAGCAGGTAGAGGACAGCCGAAAGAGGACAGTTGTACGTGAATGTTAGACCCAAATTCAGAAGGGGAACAGAGTTTTGGTACTTCCTGACCCTCAGAGAAGATACACACACCTAAGGAGGCAGACCCAACAAAAGAAGGTCAATTGAGGTGAGATGCAGCCGGCCAAAGAAGACTTGTACTAGTGTGGTCGAACTCATAGTGAGAATGCATACCGGGCACTAATGCCTGCTTGGTGTTGTAAGATTGGACACATTGTCAGAGACTGTCCACAGAATAGAGTCAGGCGGGGTAAATGCTCAAGCCTAGGCCTACCCCTAGAGTGCAGCAGCAACCGAGCCTCCCAGAGGAATAAATTTTAATGCTTGAAGGTGGGAGGACAGAGAAGTCCGCTGATGTGGTCCACTGGTATGCTGCAATTATTCTCACCTTTTGTGTTATAGTCTTTACTTGATCCAGGGTCTACGCTTTCCTTTGTGACTCCTCTTACTGCCTTACTTTTGAAATACTCCCTGAAGTTTTGGCATATCCTAATATTGGTTAGTACGCTTTAGAGAAAAGTGAGAACTGATAGGGTATACCCGAATTTTCCCAATATGTGTGAGTGTCAAGGCTATGTTGCAACCTGATTGAGTTTTACCCCTGCATGATTTTGAATTAATTCTGGCATAGGACTATCTTCACAGCCCATTAATGCTTGCTTGGAATGTCCCCGAGTAGAGTGTGAGGTTTCCGCTTCCTCCCTAATCAAGACGATTTTAGTCTGAGAGGGGTACAATCCCTACTAGCCCTCCCCTTGATTTTGAAATCTTAAGGCCAATACAAATGATGGCAAGGGTTACTCTGTCAACTTGTGAGTGTTAATTTGACCTTTAGATCATGACGTTCCTTCAAAAGAATCGGTCCTGTAGTCAAATGAATTCCTAGATGTGTTTTCCCTGACGTATTTTCTTGGAGTCCCTCCCCTTTGAGAGATTGAACATTTGGTATCGACTTAGACCCGATACTAAACCAATCTCAATTCCTCCTTTAGAATGGGGTCCAGCAGACACTCAAGGAGTTGAAGCTGAGTTTAAAGATCTCACTGATAAGGGTTTCATTCAACCGATCATATCCCCTTGGGTCGCTCCAGTGGTTTGTAAAAGAAAAAAGATGGGAACCCTTAGAATGTGTATCAATTATCTCGGCAGCTCAACAAAGTCACTATAAAGAATAAGTATCCACTCCAGAATGATGATTTGTTCGATCAGCTCAAAGGGTATACATTCTTCTCTAAGATTGATCTTCGTTCAGGTATCACGCACTTAGGGTTAGGGAAGGGGATGGTCTCAAAACAAGCTTTTCATACCCGATATGGTCATTATGAGTTCCTTGTTTTATGTCATTCCGTCTCACAATGCACCTGTTGCATTATGGACCTCTGAACAGTCTTTAAGTGAATACCTTGACTCTTTCGTCATAGTAATCTCACATTGATGACATTTCTCATCTACCTTAAGACCAAGGAAGAGCAAGGAACAACATTGGACTAATAACCGTGCAGGTACTTAGACAGCATCAGTTGTATGCCAATTCATCAAAGTGTGACTTCTGGCAGTGAAACTGAAAGGGCGTTGACTGCTGGGCTAGCTGGTGTGTACGATCAAGGTGTATAAGTGGACCCATAAGACTGAAGTTGTTACGCTAGCCAAAGCCCCCTCTTACTCCCCACCAATATCCGTAGCCTTTTTGGGATTGGCTGATTATCTACCCTAGCCCGCAGGTTTGTAGAGTGCCTTTTCTAGGGCTTTTCTTCCATTCTGCCCACTTCAGCCTGACAAAGAATAAATCCCAGTTTTTAATGGACGGAGAATTGTTAAACAAGAGTTTTCCAGTAGCTCAGGACAGTCTCATTTCAACCGTAACCCCTATTCTTAATCTGCCTAAGAGTGGCGAGAATTATATGTGTCTATTTGTGAGTGCATCCTAAGGGTTGGTTCGGGATGTGTCTTTGCAGGCTGGTAACGGTGATAGCCTAGCTTCCAGACAGCTCAAGGTTACTGAAAAGACTTATCCCACTCATGACTTGGAGTTGGCCGCTGTGAATGTTTGCATTGAAGCATGTGGAGGCATTATCGGTTATGGAGTACCTGTTGATGTTTTCACGGATTCATAATAGTTCCATACGTGTTCACGCAATGGACATGAATCTACGGCAACACAGATGGTTGGAGCCTGCTGAAGATTATGACATGAATATGCACTACCACAGGTACGCTCAATGTTGTGGCCTGATGCTTTGAGTCAGGATGAGCAATGGGGAGTACCAACCCACCGTTAGTATGAGAAGAAGGAGCCTACTAAAAAGGTTCACAGACTAGCCAGACTGGGTGTGGCGGTTTGGTTGAACATACTATGGAGGTGTTTCAGTTCACCATAGTTCCGAATTATCCCTGATAGTGGAAGTAAAAAAAGGTCACATCTTGATGCTGTGTTGATGGAAATGAGGACTTTATGTTTGTTAACAATGACAGTCTTTTGCTTTGGAGGATATGGCAATTACTTAATACCAAAACCGGTTGTGCGTACCAAGATGTAGATGATTTACGGACCAGGTTTACTTGAAGATATCGCCTATCAAGGGGTGATGCTATTTTGTAGAAAGGGGAAGTTGAGTCCATTGGTATGTGTGGTCCATATGAGATCCTACAGCGCGTGGGTGAGGTGTCCTCTGAGTAAACCATTCCTGGCGGGCTGCTTCTGTTATCCAGTCTTTCATGTCTCTATGTTGAAGAAGTGCCCTAGGATCAGCATCAATCCTACCTGTAGAAGGTTTGGGGGTTGGTGACGAACTTGTCCTATAAGAAATACAATGTCTATATCTTTAGACAACAGGTCAATCGGCTGAGGAACCAGGAGATTGCCACATTAACGGTATGTGGAGAACTCATTTTTTGGAGGGTCTACGTAGGAGGCTGAGGGCCTACAGAATCCGATATCCCCATCTTTTCAACTCTGGAGGTTAGGCTTTCCTACTCGTAAACTAAAAAAAAAAAAAAAATAGTTTCCTTATCTCTATTTATTTTGTTATTGTTATTTGGCTGATGTACATAAAATTAAGTTATGTCTGATTGGCATTTAATGTGTATGGTAGTGTCATTCGGGGACGAATGTTCCTACAGGGGGGGGTGAATGTAACGATCAAAATAAAAATTATATAAATCAGATAAATATGTACTTAAGGGCATAATGGTCCTTTGCGTTTTATATAAATAATAAATAATAAAAAAAACAGATTCGTATTAGTTATTTTTAAACTATTTGACTACTTCCTTGAATTAGTCTCCAATCCTAATAGTTCTCTCTCTCTCACGCATCTTAAACGCTCTCTCTCGTCTCTCCTTTTACCATCTTTCTCACATTAATTCCTGCCAAATATCAACAATTCTTCATGCTTGAGTAACTCACATAAAATTTTAAGAAAACAAAGCAACCAAAAAATATTAATAAGAGCGAAGAGGAGTTGTTCGTTGAGTGGTGTGGACGTTTGAGTAACTTGATTGATTTTTGGAAAGATTTTTGGGTAGCAAATTCTTCATTTGAACATCAATAAGGTTGGGTTTTCTCTCATAGGAATTCTTTCTCCAAGAGTTACTTGCTGTCGACATTTCTTAAATCTTGAAACTAAGGTTTTTCCCCCTTCGTATGTCCCTTGTGTCCTTAGCTAACCCTTTACTAATTTTGTAGGTTGGGTAATGTTTTTGCGACTAGATGTTTTGCATGGAAGTGAGTGGTGTGTTAAATTAAATATTGATGTGTTTTTATGTGCGGGAAATTGCGATATTGGATCATCAAATTGACCGGAAAGTTTATGTATGGGCGTGTATAGGCAAGTGTTTTAGGACTGTTTGGAGTGTATAAGTTGTGCATTGTCGTTATTTTATGTCTGTAATGGGTTTCAATGTGGAAATTTTTATTTATTAATGATTAATTTATATTGAATTGAATGAACCATGAAATCTCCCTAAGAACAAATGTGTAATTTGATGAAAAAGTGCAGAAAAATTGTGGATTAAACTTCCAGAACTTAGAAATAGGCTTTAAAAGAATCTGGAAATTTTTGGACGTCAAAGAAATAAAAAAAAAAGATTTTGAGGCTGCAAGGATCGAAACCAGGACCTCCCTGCAGCAGGCTTTTTTAAAAAAAAGAATGGGGCAGGGGGGAATCGAACCCTCGCTCCTGCCTTCCGCGAAAAAAAAAAGGAAGAGAAGAGGGGGCTGGGGGGATCGAACTCGCGACCCCCAGCTACGCGCAGAAAAAAAAATTGGGGCTGGCGGGGATCAAACCCTCGCCCTGTCTTGCGTTAAAAAAAAAAAAGGAAAATGGGGCTGGAGGGGATCAAACTCGCAACCACTCCTCCCTCGCGAAAAGAAAAGAAAAATTAAAGGGGAGGCGCGGGATTCGAACCCACGACCTCCCAGTAGGCGAAGAGAAGGGTTTTCAAAAGAAAAAAAAATATTAAAAATAGAGGGGTTGTGGGGGTTCGAACCCACCACCTCACAGTCCCCCTTCAGCAAAATTGAAACAAAAAATAAGGGAGGGTGTAGGGGTTCGAACCCACAACCTCCCCATTGTAGTGAACTTTGAGATTTAATTTAGAATTCTAATTAAAATAGAAAATTAATTCTTTCATGTAAATATGGAGATTTAATTTTGAATTCTAATTAAAATAGAAAATTAATTCTTCCATGTAAATATGGAGATTTAATTTAGAATTCTAGTTAAAATAGAAAATTAATTCTTTTATGTAAATATTGATATTTACTTTAGAATTCTAATCAAAATAGAAAATTAAACATATTTTCATGAAAAATGTTGAGATTTAATTTAGTAATTCTAATGTTATGAATATTTAGAAGAAATCATTAAAATATAAATGATAGCCAATGATTCAAAGTTGGGGTCCCTTGTCCAAACCTCGTATTTGATACTAAGTCATACGTGAGTAAAATATTCAAGCATGTGCCATCTACCTAGATCAAAAATCAAGATCTTGGTATATATACAAGATACATAAGTCTGTACTACATAATCTTAGGAAAATAAGAATCACTTTCACTAATATAAATGAAGCCCCATGACTTTACGTATAGACATATAAGTTTTAACATACGTTCAAAAATAAAGCCACACATAAGATATACGTAATGAAATAAAAGATGAACATTCACGTCATAAGAGGTGTAACTATAAAAAGCACAGGTGCTAATAATGAAGAATGTTGTGACAACATAATTTGAGCTAATGTATATGATGGAGAGAAATCCTAAATGATCTTAAGTAAATTTTACCATAGTACTCACCAATGAAGTGTAAAGTAATAAGAGACCAAGTCCTATGACCTCAAATAAATTTGAGGTTAATACACTTAAGACTAATGAGATGAGAAATCATCTATTGAGCTATGATGTTCCTCCTACTAGAAGCAAACTTCCATGATGGTATGAGAGACGTAATGGGAACTTTAGTACCGCGCACCGATATGGGGGGGGTTAGCTATGAGCGGTGATGGCCTCTTTCGGGAAGGGCGGAGGTTTCATTTAACTCTCATTAGATGAGACTGTCTGCTTGCCAGGTATGGGTCTCCATACATCTCCTAGTCCTTTGAACCTATATTGCCACTAGAGGGATCTGGCGAGTTAAAGTTCCCATGTAACCTAGCAATGTTCATTGATCGCTTGTGGGGGGGGGGGGCGGTGATTTCCCACCTCTTTTCGGTGTGGGGTAGACACTGGATTTCTGATGCTACAGATCTATGTCGTTTAAATTTCAATTTCCTCAATGAATGATTGAGGCCAGCCCTCAAAGGATCATATAAAGCAATTCAAGATCCCGCAGGTGTAGTATAGATATCACAGGTGAGCCTACTTCACAGGTAATGGCATATAAGGTTTACTCCTTGATCCTTGCACAGCAAAGCCGATGAAAGTCTTAAACTACTCCTAGGTAATAGCTAGTTGTTCGCACTAGCCCTATGAATGAATTGAAATGAAATACGTTGAATGAATGAAGCGAACTCGTTTTTGCTAAAGAAGTCTCCCTATTTTAGGTTCCCATATGTTTAGAGCCCTCATTTTGGAAAGTCTTATGTTAAGTCTATGATAATGAGGTCTCATGGTATTTGGAATGAATAATATGAAAGAACTATGTGTTATATGTTATGTGGGTTATTATGAAGGGTATGTGTTTGGGTGTCATACGATAATGATAATGATGCTGTCACTCTCATAACCTAACTTCCCAACTCAATTTAGCAAGCCACTGAACTTGACTTCCAAGCATCATGTTGTTAGGGAACGAGCTCTTATTTCTTCACGCATGTCCCTTGTTGGCTTTCATCTACCCTACTTTGAGTACACTGTGGTAAGCTAATATCCGTACAAACATCTACGTTTAGGTGCAGGCACAGTGGGGGGACAGTAGAACTACAGGTTTCCGTTGTTTGCAGCTATCCGGAAGTCGCATTCCCGAAGTGTGTAGGTCCTCATGCATTAGGGATGCTACTGGTTTACATTCCAGTGTAGTTTAGAGTCGAGCTAGTGCAGCAGTTCCACTAGCGTTTCTTTCCTGTTTTTGGTTCAGAACTTTGTAATTGGGGTTTTTTGACCGATAAATAAACAATTAATTGTTAATGATTATTTTCTTTCGTTGTTGCTTATCTATTATTGTTAATGGTTGAATGATGAACGATTAAAAATCTAAAGAATGTTTAACAAGTAGATAAGGAGGGAATCAAAAATTTCAAATTTTTTTCGCTAAAATTAACCTATTTAAGTAGAATGTTCGTAAGTATGCTGTTTCGACCCTCTGAAGAGGTTCAAAAACGACGCCGGTCTCGTTTTGGGTCTTGATTTCCATCCTGACAGTCAGGTATTTTATCTTCGGCTAATCATCAAGCTTTGATTTTCCTAAGCAGATGATTAGCCGGGGAATTGAAATACATATTTACCAACCCAATAGAGAAAAGGTGCTTCTAACACAAATTTCTGAATTTCTAAGAACTCTGTCAACAATCATAATAAGGCTTATAGATGTCAAGCACTTCTTATTACCTCATTTTTTCACATCCCCAAAGCTACCCTAAGAACGCGGACACGAACCTAGTACCACAAGCCTCCTAACTAACCATGTTTTGCATGATCATGAACATACTAAATATAATACATTGTTACGTAACTAAATCATAATTTATAATAAAAAGATAAGGAATATCCATATACTAATTGTTAATAATATGAAAATGATGAGTTTAATACTATGAAGTTACTAACGTGGCAACACGAAGCTGAAACATACCTATGTCTTAAATAAGCGTCTAAACTAAAGTTGAAATATTGTTACAAGCCCCACATAAATTAGCAAAAACTAAACTAAATGACTTAAGACTGTATGTAAACTCATGAGTGTTGGTCCTCAAGATGAGACTCACCACTGAATCTTGCTGAACTGGAGATCGGAAATCCGGTCGGTCTTTTTCGTGACTGGATGCTGAGAATCTGAACCTAACATCACGATAATATGTAGCGCAACGATATGCTCCGCAAGGTGTTTCAAAATGTGAAAAAATGTATCCAAAGAAGTGAGGTCATTAGGATTTGAACGTGTTAACCTTTCCACGGATGTTAAAAACCATGAACATAAAGAATAAAAAGAAAATGGTGGTTACAAGGACTTAAAACCGTGGACGGAATGCTATCTGGATGAAAAATGTAACTAACTAATAAATAATAAATGAGATTTATTAGTCTTTAACCCACCCCTCTCAATAAGATTAAGGAAGTGTAAAAGAAAAAAAAATGGGTGAGGCGTGGAATCGACCCACGACCTCTAGGCTTGAAGGAGAGTACGGAAATGAAAAGAAAAGAAAATGTGAGTCGTGGAATCAAACCCACTATCCCCCCCCCCTCTAGGCAATGAAGGAGACAAGGAAATGAAAGAAAAGAGATGTGAGGCCTGGAATCGAACCCACGACCTCGCTAGTCCGATTTTAAGGGGAAAACTTAGAAGTAATTAAAAGAGAGGTTTGGGGTTTAACCCACAACCCTCGCCAAAAGACTAAATTTAAGCTGCAATTAAAATAAAAAGTAAATGAAGTTGTGGGGGTTCCTATACCACATCCCTCTTAGTTCCACTCAAGCGAAACCAAGAAGTGAATAAATGAATTGGGGATTAAACTGAAGGCATTGGGGCTCGAACTTGTGTACAATACAATAGAAAAAATAAAGTAGATAAACCACAAGAGAAACAACCTTGCAGGAAGTGTGGAAAACTACATGGAGGAGAGTGTATGATGGGCACTAATGCTTGTTACAGTTGTGGCAAACCAGGTCACATAGTGAAGAGTCGTCCGCTTAGGCAAAGTTAAGAACAAGGGAAGGAGAGAGTTCAGTCTAATTGTCCAAGTAAAGAGTCTCCAAGGAGGAAACGATTCTTCGCAGTCAAGTTTAGGGGTGCATGTGAAGTCACCTCTGGTGAAGTCTCGGGTGAGTATCCTTAATTAGTCCTTTAGGTATTTTACTGTGCATGGTGTGTATGCACTAGTATGAGGTTAATATGTTTGAGTCGTCATGTTGGTTGCTGATTTGTATGATTTATATATTAACTTTATGTTTGTAGAATTTAGAAAGATTCCTTAGTCGATTATGTAACTACTATAGGTTTCGAGGACTGTCAACCATCATGTAATAGTGAATCAAATATTTCACCAATGGGTAGTATTGTACTTACTATGCATGCTTACGTTCTACAATGTCTTATTTATTATTAGTAAAGAGTAGTGTCATTCGGGGACGAATGTTCTAAAGGGGGTTTATAATGTTAACACCCTAAATAGATAAGATAAGAAATGCATAATATGTCAAGAAGTCCGATGATTAGACCAGGGTCACACAGAGTGATGCGCGTAGAACCTGACCTCGGAAAAACCCTCTGCTACAGCCAAACAACTAACTTGGGGAGTTCCTTGATCTTGAAAGGGTTGGGTCAAACCATGTAGGGCTCGTCGGAATACGAAGATTTCCTTGTAAGGAGTCTATGGAGTAAATGGTCCCCTTTTTCCAAGCTAAGGGTAGTATCGTAATAACCCTAAAAATATATAATTAATTATTAAATTAATAAGGTGGGGAGGGGTATTTTTGGTAGAGAAGGACAAATTGGGGCCACTGAAGTGAAGTCGTGCTCACCAGGTTTTCGAACCTAGGTGGAACCAATATTTACAGGGATTTTTATTTATAATATTGAATTAATATAATTAATTAATTCTTATTATTGATTATCTTATTTAAAATAACATAAATATCAGATTTTTTTTATTTTAATAAACAAAACCTTCTTTGAACTAAGTCCCTAAAGTATACTCCTAACACGCCTACAACTCCCACTCTCTCAACAAATTTATAAATCTCCACTAAAAAACTATACGCATAAAAAAATCTACTCTTATTATTTCTCAAACATATTTCTCTGCCAAATACGATACAAAATCATAAAATAAAACCATGTTCTTCACACTTGAATAAATAACACGAACCACAAGAAAACAAAACGTTTAATCGAACAACTAGGCATAAGGGAGGTTGTCATTCGAGTGAGTTGATATTGAGGAGGCTCAAGCTGTTTTTCATGGGTGAACTTTTGGCAGGAAGTAAAGATTTTAACGTCAAAAGGTATTGGTTCTCTTCTCTCTTGGTCCCCTTTGTTCCCAAGTGCCCCTTAAGGTTCAGAATATTTATTCTGAAACTAGGATTGTTCCTTTGGCCTGGTCCATGTTCACTAGCTCCCATTAAATCATAGGTAGGTTTTGTTTTTTTGGGGGGGGGGGGGGGGGGGTTAGGAAAATAGGGATTAAAACGTTTTTTCGTGTTGATTATGTGTTTATCATGTATGTTTGGAATATGTGACTTACTGTTGATTGTTTCCTCCGGAAAATGTACTACCGGTGTATGTGATGTTTGTTGTGGCTATTGTTCTGGTTTTAGGACTTGAAATGACATGATAGGTTTTCTTCTATAATTCATGTACACATGTTCATGTAAATGTTGATTTCAGATGAGTGAAATGTGGCTGATTTGGAGGGATTAATGGTGTCTTTGCTAATGAATACATAAGACTCACCTACAACGTTCTAAATTCACTATGAAATTCCACTAATAACTAAGATGTAACTTAATGAAAGGATGCTCAAAAATGAAAAGAAAATTTCCAGGTTCTATTGAAAAATTTTGGTCAGCAAAGAGGGTTAAATTTTTTTTAAAAAAAATGAATTAAATCAAGTGAGGTCATTGAGGATTGAACCCGTGACCTCACCATGTTAAAAACCATGAAAATAAGAAGTAAAAAGAGATGTGGTGAAGGAGGTTCGAACCATGGTATTGGATGGAAAATGTAACTGTGAAGTAAAAATAACAAATGAGAGGAGTGGATTCGAACCCACCACCTCTCTATCAGATTTAAGAAAGAGTAAAAGAAAAAAAATATGATCCATGGGAATCGAATCCACGACCTCTAGATAGTGAACGAGAGTAATGAAAATGAAAGAAAAGAAATGTGAGGCATCAAATCGAACCCATGACCTCTAGTCAGTAGAGGAGAGTCAAAAGAAATGAAAGAAATAATATGTGAGGCATGGGAATTGAAGCCACGACCTCCTAGGCAGATTTAAGGAGAAAATTTCAATGAAATTAAAGAGGGTCTGTGGGGGTTTAAACCCACAACCCCTCGGCCAGGGGAGAAATTTTTAAAGGCAATGAAAACAAAAAGTAAATGAGGTTTGTGGGGGTTCGATCCCACATCATCTTAGTTCCATTAAGCGATAAATGAAGAGAGATATTAAGGGGAAAATAAAATAAAGGCATTGTGGCTCAAACTTGTGTCCCCAAGACGTATGGATCAAACCAAAATGAATAAAAAAATATAACTGTTGTTCAAGGCATTTTAAAACCGGGTTCCCTTGACCAAATTCCGTATTAATACATAAGTCATATGTGAATTAAATGTTCAAGAAAAATGATGCCTACTTAGATAAAACATTAGATCTTGGCATACATATAAGATGCATAATTCTTGTACCACATAATCTTAGGAAGATATGAATAACTTAAACGAACTATGAGTGAAGCCTCGTGACTTGTATGTATAGATCCATAAGTCTAAGGTACGTTTAAAAAAAGTGAACCTAAGATGTTTGTAATGAAATGATGTAACCCTATAACTAAGAGTGTAAAACACACTAAATTTCCAAGTGCATTGGCATATGATGAAACGAATATTATGTTATGATATGATGAAACCCCAGAATGGTTAAGTAAGAGTGTGAAACACACAAATTGTCAAGTACGTTGGCATATGCTAATTCAGACATCCGTAAAAGGAGGGTGAATAAATATGAAATACAAATTTGCTAATGTTAATGAATGTGGGTGACAACATGATATTGGGGCAATGTAAAAGATGAGAGCAATCTCAAATGACCCTAAGGTAATGGTTACCAAACGTCTCACATTTGAGAGTGTAAAGTTAATGAAGAAACCAGTCTCTATGAACACTCTAATGAAAGTATTAAGATTAACACACTTAATACTAATGATGATATGACAAATCATCTATTGAGCTATGATGTTCTCATACTAGAAGCCAACTTCCATGACATATGAGTTGAATGTAATGGAACTTTATACTGAGCTCCGATAGGCTAGATATTAGCGATGATGCCTTCTTTCGAGAACGGCAGACGTTCACGTAACTCTCATAAGATGAGACTTTCCAGCATGCCGAATATGAGTCTCTTATATCTCCTAGTCTTCAAACCTATATTGCCAATATAGGGATCTGGCGGTGTTTAATTCCCATGTACGCTATCATGTTTTGGGTCACTTTTGTCGTTGATTCAACCTTTTTTCGGTATGGGGTTTCATGACACTGGATTACATGATGCTCGCATGATCTATTTCGGTTAAAGTTAAAGTTCCCAATGAATGAACGAATGAGGCCAGCCTTAAATGAGGCACATAATGAAATGAATGGTACCTAAGGATATAGGGCCGGATGATGAAGAGGTGAGTTAGACTCAAGAAATAACGTTAGGTCGTTCTTGGTCATTGCACATCAAACCTAATGAAAATCTTAAACTACATCCTAGGAATAGGTGGTTTTCACACTATCCTATGAACTATATGAAATGAAGTACATATTAGTGAATGAAGCATATTCTATGATTGCTAATGAAGACTCTTTAGTTGAGGTCCCATATGTTGAGCCCTCATTTTTGGGATGTCTTAATGTCAAGTCCATGATTCCAAGGTCTCATGGAATATGATTAAATGATATGAACAACGTTATGTGTTATATAAATTATGATATGTTCTTTGTGTATGGTGTTATGTGCTATGTGCAAAATGTTAAGTATGATGGTGCATGTTACTCTCATGGCATAATTTTACTAATTGAAATTTGGAAAGTTCACTCACTTTTCTAATCTTAATTTGGCAAGTCCACTGACTTGACCTTCTATAATCATCTTGCTAGGAAAGAGTTATTCTTACTCATGCATGTCCTAAGTGTGTGCTTGGACATACCCATACTTGGTAAAAGTATATACTACCCTATCAACTCGAATTTTAAGGTCATACACAGTGGGACGCTAGAGCTACTAGAATCGAACACTGTAGCTATTTTTGACATTTAGTATTCATTAGGACCTGATAGTCCCCTCATGCATATTCGATGATGCTTTCCCCCATTTACACTCTTAAAGCTTCGTTTGTTAGAATTGAGTTAGTGTAGATGTTTTCCACTAGTATTTTCCTTTCCATTTTCTTTCAGACATTGTATGGGTGGCCATTTTGGCAATAAATCTTTATCGTATAATAAAATGCTTCTTTCATTAGATGATCCTTAATGTAAGATTGTTGATTGTGGAACAATTATTATGTAACATAATGTTTAGGTAGCATGTTAGGAAAAAAACATTCAAATTTTCCCGCTAAAATTAAACTATATGAAGTAAGAAGATTGTATGTAGGCATTGCCTGCACCTAATCAAGAAGAGGTCCACTATGCCAGGTTTTTGCCTAGGGTTACATTTCGTTTGTTAGGAAAAAAAACATTCAAATTTTCCGCTAAAATTAAACTAGATGAAGTAAGAATGATGTATGTAGGCTTGTCTGCGACCTATAAGAGGTCAACGATGCCGGTTTTGCCTAGGGTATACATTTCGGTAGTGACAGTACTAAGTATGTTGGATAGAGTAATGCTGAAATAAAACATAAATGAACAAGCATAAAAGAAAATAAAATAATTTGACATGATAAACTGAATTCTGAGCTAACTGGATGCAATGACCAATATATAACATTCTGAACTAGATACTAAATATATTGATAAATGGTTAATGCTAGAGAGTCTGACTGAACTGTGGGAGCTACTAATAACCGATTCTAAAACCACATCAGATAAATATGGAGTCCGATGTATACGCCCCATCGAAGTACCCAATATACCACGCCAAAGGTATAAAGCCATGATGGCATGATGACTAAACTGATTGACTAAAGAAGGGACTTACAACCTACTTAGCTAGTAGTTGAGGGACTATTGGGTGCGCTAAACCCTAATCCAACTCGGTATTATGATACTCCCAATGAATTCTTTAAATTTACTGTTTATGTATGAGTTTTTGTAAATATTGGATAGCTCAAAACTGAACATGCAAACAGAGAATGCGACAATTAATATGGTAATTATGCATTTATAACTTAGGAATGTATATTTGACGTGTCTGAAATATCTGACCTATCATGTATAATTCAAGAACTAAAGAAATACAAAGCTAGGGTTCTAAAATTCATGCAAATATCTGAATTATTACAAAATAATCAGATTTGAAACGTAAAATAATAAATTCATAAACTTCTATAAAAAATCTAGAAACCCAAGGTTTAACCATGACAAGAAAATCAAGAATCTCACTGAAAACTAGGGACCCAATGGGTGAAAGGAACCCACTAGTGCAATCCCACATACCTGGTGATGAAATCCATGTAAAATACTTAAATTTTGGGGCTGGAACTGCTAAAACTTTTGGTGTTCTTGAACTAGGGTTCTTGAGCTTTTTCTCTTCTCTCTATTCTAAATTTCTATGTTTTGATTTAATGATTTTACTTAGATATGTTTTAATTATATTTCTAATCTTAAAGTGAATAAAATATGATGATTTAGGGTCAAAATGATGTAACTTAGGGTTTAAATAGAGTTGGAAAGGTCAAAAGACTAACTCTTATCTCACCCTATATATATATATTCTCTTTTGGTTCAGTGATTGGGGGATTTTTTTTTTAGGGAGAAGGTTTTGGAGATACACATAGTGTTGAGTAAAATTTTAAAGAAATAGAATATTTTTGAGGAACAACTCAAACATTAGCATTCAAGATCGACAATTTATACATAGTTTAAAACAAAGAGGCCAAAATCTCTGGTGTAGCGCTAGTTTTCTGGATTGGGTTTTCTCCAAATACGCAGATATACTACAGTTAATGAGAGGTGGAAGTCATCTCATCATAACTCTTTGTAGTCCCTGTTCGTTGCCTGAAAAATGTAGTGTCATCTTCTTTATAAATTTTTTGCATCGTCTCTTGTCTCGAAATATTAATTTCATATATGGAAAGCTTTTTGTTTGGTGTATCTTAGTTGTAAGATACTCCTCAATTTAAAATTCTTTATATGATATATATATATTTAGTCGTTTATCAAGTTGTATGTAATATCAAGTTAAAGTTAGGGATTTATGCTAAATGTTGTGTCTTCTTTGCATCATGGGTTCGATTCGCTATTTCCCTTCCTCTTTTCATTTGTTTGGCATGTAGTGTGATAAACCCCCCCCCACAAACCCCACCCCCCCCCCACCATGATATCTGGCATACCTTTGTGGTTCAAATGTTGTTTTATCTGTGCTGATTAAGAGTTAGGAGGAGGTTTGTGTTTGTTGGTGGGTTGAATCTCATATATATTTCAAGTATGTAAACTTTCTGTCGCTATTTTTGTCACTAAGTTAAGGACATGGATCTAATTCTGTCTAACATGGTTATTTGATTAAGGAGTTTTGTTAGCATGATTGTAAACTCCCATGTTGTTCTTGAATTTGTTATCTTAGCCTAAATTAATAATCATGTGCTCGGATGAAAAGGGTGGTTGTTCTCGCCATGTTAGGAAAAGAAAGTGGTTAATAATATTTTGTTCTAGTTTACTCCCACCCTTGACTTTTTATTAATGTGATCTTGGTCAGTGATTAGGATATGGAATGATTGGTTTGTTTATTATTATGGCGAGTTTTACATATGCGTTGCAAATGCATTTAGAATCTATTGTTGAGGGATCGATTAAAGTTTAAATGGGTTCATATATACTCTCATATGTGCTGTATTGATATAGGATTTAAATAGTGCCCTAGGGTCAGAAGTGAACATAATCTTTTCGTTAAAAATTGAATTTTGCTAAAAATTTTCTTTCTGCTGATGTGCAAATCTGTCACAGTTGTATGAACTCTATCTTTCCCCCTTTGATCTTCCCGATTTATTTTATTTTAAGCAAAGCCCAGATGAAGATCTGGGTCCTTTTATTTCGGGACTATCGCTTACTGTTGAAGGTGTAATTTTAAGTTGTTATTGTTTTTAAAATTTGGCATATGTTTTTCGCATTTTTGATTATATGGCCTTCCCTTTAGTAGTCTAAACGTCAATGTATGTGTCTCGTTAAATGTCAATTGTCTCTCTACTCATTTATGTTGTTATAGCTATAGCTAAATATGTTGGGTTAACTTATTATGCCGCGGTGTTTTAAGTGTTGGAATCATCTGATGCCATTCATTCATGATCGTTCCTGTTGTTAGTAGTCAGGGAAGTTTTTTGATTCAAGTTCCTTTAGGGTTACTATGTCTTGCCTTCAGTTCAAATATGTAAGGGTGTTATTTCTAAGTCCCGTTTGTGGAGTAAACCTAGAGAGCAAACTTTCTATAACCCAAACCAGTGATTCTTTTACTTAAAAATAAAAATGTAAAAATATGATAAAGTTTCAAAAAAAATCAAAATAATCCTATAATGTAGGATAAATTAATTTCTTAATTAATTGACGAGTCTCCACTTAATTTTTTAATTAAAATCAAGAAAATTTATTATTATTTTCAAAAGATTTAAACAGATAAAAATCGATTGAAAAGGGTTCGAAGTTCAAATTACATTCTGGGAAGGTGTAGGCCCTCGTAATGTCCGCTAACTCGAGGTAGACCGGCAATTTGAGTAAATGACTTTTAAATTATTATTTTTATATATTGACTAAATAAAGTAAAATCAATATTTTATTTTTTTATTGACCAATATTATTATTCCATTTTATTGATTACTTTAAAATGAATGAACTTAGAAGGAAACCTCAAAAAGGGAAAACTCAAATGTTTGACAAGTCTAATAGTGAAAATATAGCTAAATATAGAGTTATAAAAATAAATATTTTATTTCAATACGAAAAAAAGGGAAAACTTAACTTGGGGACCAAAAAATTTAACAATGAAACATAAGTTAATACAATACCAAAATAAATAAAGAAGAGAGAAGAACGGCGGAATTTGGACTTGGCTTTTGCCACAAATCACTAACAAAATGGACCCTTAGGGACCAATTATCCCAAAAATCTTTGTAGAACTTTTGAATAGGGGATTTCGGCCAATTTCTATCTTAAAATTGGAATACATTTGATGCATACTGATTGTATACGGCTTGTATACAATCCGTTTCGTTTGTTGTATATTGGGATGTATACAGGATGTATGCCTGCCCCCGATCAATTGTCCAGCCACCTGTATAATTTTTCAACGCTGTATCATTATATTATATTAATCGTTGTTTACAACAGTATTATTAGCCCTTTTATGCTCTGTGGAGACCAAACATTAACTTTCCAGCAACCTATTTGAGGATTTTCCACCTGTTCATCAAGTTTTGAGGGGCTGGAGACTCAAGACAGATATTTGAGCCTTATGCTCGAAGAGAAAAGTTGCAAGGAGGATGTATTTAAAAATTCCGGAGGACTCGAGGAGAGTTTCACATGCAATAAGACACAAATGGATTATTTTTTTAACATGTTGAATGCCGATAATTGATAACTAATAAAATGTTCAGAATAAACACGGCAATGAAAATGCGAACTACTTTAGAGATTTGAAGTTAGGGGAACATATGACTCCAAAGGAAAACCATATGAACTAAAGAAAAGAAATAAAAAAAATAAGTCTAAATAACAGTATGAAAAATAAGCATTGCAACACATGAATCGTATGCGTTATGAACCCATCATATTACATAGATACATCACTGTTATCACAAATGAATTCAAATGATGCAGAGGAAGCAATGCAACTTTATCAAATAAGCATACCCCAATTGACGAGATTTTACGATGTTAAAATCCAATTTTTTTTAAAAAAAAGATTGAGGGGAGATACGGGGGTGTTGCCAACTCTAAGAGTTAAGTGAAAACTAAACAAAAAAAATAAGAAACAAGATGTCCCAAACAAAAGATTGACATCAGCCAAATAACCAATATGGAATGCAACGAGAAGAGTTGGTTCTCTGTACATTTTTTGAAACAGAAACCACAAATGACACAAATCAAGTCGGCATAGCTCCGCTACCACACATCACCGATATATTCGTATCATTTTCGAAACGATGCTTAAAGAATAAACCCCAATAAACAGAGACTAAGGAGAACTCATAATAAACACATGGGACTTGAAAAGTGTGGCAATTTGGATTGAAGTACACATATATGGGAGAGAAGCTTGCTACGGGTGAATCGTATCTTGCAACAAAAACAATTAAGAACAAAATAAGTCAAGACGTGGGACTTAAAAACAAAGGATTAGAACAAAATTACAAAAATTTGCGTGTTACCATCCACCGATAAGTAGATTTGAGAGTCCTGCCTACATGGACTAACGAAAGGTTAAAACGTCTCAAACTTCGCACAATGGAAAGATCATACCCCCCTGTCGTTAAGCAACATCCCAAAACAGATAAATAAAATCTGGAATATCAACACTGGATGCGAATCCACAAACTTTGGCACGACACAAATAAAGGAATCACAAAGGCACAAGTATAGCGTATGGAAGCATCAAAAGGTCAGAAATGACTAGCAACAAATAGCCACATAATAAGGCTTTTATGACACAAGTAATGTAACTTCTTGAAACAGAACAGAAGGCTAAGATAATCATGATAATGGGAGAAAAATTACCTTCTTACAGGCAGCGAACGGAGACCAAAATGAGCTTGAAAGAGCGGGTGTTTCAACGGTGGATGAGAGACTCCGAGGAGACTTTGATTAATGATATTGAGTTAACCAAATCCAAGAATAAAGGAATATCTCCAAGAACTTCGGATTTCAATGATTTCTTCTTTTTAACACTAAGGTAAACTCTCAAGATTTTAATCTATACTTCATCAAACTTTAGTAGCTCATTTTTTCTATCGAAAATTCTTATTGATTTTTTAGTGCTTTTCACAAGAAAATTTCTCCCAAAAAACCACTACTTCAACCATGAACCATAAGGACTATACATTGAAATGGGTACTAATTTTTCTTCCTTTTTGGGGGTAAAAACCCATTTAGACTTGAATGAGAAGAAGACCTTTACGAATTTTGAAATCCCAAAACTTTTACTATTTTGGGATTAATCCCTTTTTTTGAAGCTTTCAACCTATTCTAGTTAGGAAAAGGGGATGGATGATCTTGATCGATCTCTTGTCTTTGCAGCCTGACGTGGTGCTATCTCACACGAGCAGGACAATTCGCGTGCCCTTTTTTTTGCTGTTGCGATAGTAGAAAGAAAGATAATGTTGAAGGAAGGCGACAAGAATTTGAAGCCGTCTTTTGCTCTCCCCGAATTCATCTTAGCTAGGAGCGTGTCGGGCTGAGTTTCTTGGCTGCGGAATTGGAATGGACGTCTTGTTCATTGTTCGTTTCTGGGTTTACGGGATGAAGAAGAACAAACAGGAGTCGGTTTTGGTGTCTTGTTATGATAGTCATGGCGTTATAGCTGATGATGGTAGTATTATTGCATATTTTCATGATGGAATTTGGCTGGGAAGGGTCATTTGAATTGGGCTCAAAAGAAATGTTATTGGCTTGAGGAATGTCAAATGAAGCTGAAGACAGAAAAAATTAGAAAAGAGAAAGGCCCAAATTTGGTCTGATCCACACATGGGTTTAGGGATTTCAGTAATAAAAAAATAATTACAAATTATATAAATTAATTATGAGCTTCTAATTTAACCAAATAAATTAATTGTGTTTATTACAAACTAAAGTAACCTAAAATTTTAAATATTATTTAAACCAAACTATTGGTGTAAATATTTTACTAAAATTAAAAACATTTTTAAGATGATTTTTGCATATAATAAAATATTTATTTATATATATACTATTTAAAAATATATATATTATCTAAAAATATAAACGTGGACAACTGTATAAATCAAACTTGAAAATATTTCGTAATTTTATAAAATAAGTAATTAATTCCTTTGAATCACGAAAGCTCAATAATTGATTTATATTGTGGATGGTAAAAATTGGGTTGTAAAAACTGTTCCTCAGTTGGTGCTCCTTGTTGATGTCGTCATCACCTGTGCGTTTGACTTGAGAATTAATCTTCGTGGATGCTCTCAAAAGACGACTGAAAACAATGGTTAGGTAGAAAAAGGCAATGGAAAAGTCGTGGGTGGTATACATTACAATTGTTTTGATACTATGGCTATGAAAGATTTCACATAAAATATGTTACGTACATGTTGCTTTCGAACATAGTATGTACGTTAGAAACTCATAATTTACTGAAGATTCCGAATTTCATTGCTGTTTTCAACATGGAAAATTCTGGTGATGCGGCTCGTGGATATTACAATGAGCTAGCAGGATTAATAAATTATAAAACGCATAGAGAGGTAGACGCTCGATTATTATCTAGATGTAACGAGGTGGATTTTCTCGATATGTTTCCAAGGTAAAAAGGTGGAGGCTCTCGATAAGTTCCAACTTTACATGGGTGGATGGGACGAATTAATGTTTTCAAAATTGTAACAAGGTTAAACGACTGCAGTAACTTCTTTACACCTCAAGGTAGGGGTAGTGGCTAGATTAAATATACAACATCCGAGGTGATGACTCATCCTCCGTCTCTATATATTATAGTGGCGCCTCCATAGTTCAGTAAAGATTACTTTTGACTATGCGTAAAACGGAATGACAAATTCCGGTCCTCGATAATACCTTGGATCTTGTGCTTTAAAATTGTTACAGTCTCTGGTTATTCATGCCCCATTGTTGGAATGATGACACACTCTCGATGCCTCGGTTTAAAAGTGAGAAGCTGGGTATATATGGGACTTTGGCACGATGGATGAAATATACCTGCTTGCAACATTTCAATTGCTCAAAAAACTTCGCCTGAAATTTCGATGATGTGAGAGGCTTTAAAACCCCAGGAGGTTTCTTCTCGAACACTTTAGTATGAGGAGATTAAAATGACCTTGTTGAGGCTAGGAATTTGATGATGATTTGGGGAATTTGACCAAAGAGGTGCTTGAGACGTTGGGTCAATCATATTAACAGTGAATCCTCCGTGATTCGACGGTTAATTACCATTGTCCTTGGAAGTGAAAGTTTGAAGAGTGACAATTCTTTGATAAATCAAGCCTTGAATTGTATGCTTCAAATTGAGGTAGTCCATAATGGTACCTCTAGAACCTCCTGGGATGTAAGAACAATGAAGGATTGGGCCAGATAGCGTTGAATTCACACTCTAATATTTTTTGGGCAATATTTTTAAGACTAGTGCTTTCAACCTATTCAAAAATTTATGACAAGAAAAATTATGCTCATTTTGCTGCAGATTGAGATTACTTGGCTGTAACTTAGATGAATTTAGTGAGTAGGTGCGGGGTTTGAGATTGGTATTGTGTAGCTCGGTAGATATGAGGGGGTCTTTGGGTACTTTGCAATGCGGCCTGTTTATCATTGAGAATTTGGGTAATTTTGAAATGGAGCTTGGTAATTTTATTGAGCATTTGGGTAATTTAGAAATGGAGCTTGGTAAATTGGATGATTTGATGGTGGAGATTTGTAACTTGGTTTGATGGGGTAAGGATTATGTGGATCTAAAGGGTTGGTTTTTGAAGGTAAAGACTTTCGAACATTAAGATCAGCATGTCTCTTAGATTTGTGGCTTGATTCAAATGAGACAGAAGAAACATCTTCCCTTTTCCTCCTTCTGGGTCCTGGGGATTCATCTCAGGGAGTTATTCAGATGATTTTTCCGATCCTAAGACCATCTTCAATAGCTTAACCAATTTGGACTATGTCACTGAAATTCTCTCCTGAAAATGAGTAAACATCGTTTGTAATAATAGGCTCTTGAATGTGCACGAAGATTTCAATAATTCTTTCTCGATATGGGAGTCCTAACCCCTTGCCGGGCTCTTTCTTTAATGGTAGGCATACTCGCGATAGTTTCAGTAGAATTATTGTTTGATCTACCCGAAGAGTATTTATTGCGAATGATTTCATATTATAGAAAACCTTTCAAGAAGTCTTTACAAAAGCGTCAACTTGCCATTTTGAGTTCCTTAGAAATAAACCATTCCAAAGCTTCTTCTTTTTAGATTCTACTAAAGAGTCGCATATGCAAAGCCTCATCTTTCCCAAATCCAATAAGTTGGACCATAATACGCCATTTCAAATGAGTCAAAGGGTTCTCAACTCTGCTAAATTGCATCAAACTTATGTACTTTAAACATCTTTGAGAAAACTCCAAATGTCAATGGGGACGGACACAAAATCTTCATAATTGAACCCTAAAATGTTGTGAGTTGTGTCGAAAGTCCTTCATTGATATGACTTCCTCTCGATTCATTGCTATGTTTTCCTTCATGACCATCTCCAATCATTTCCTTCTTCTCAAATGTTCTTGTTCAAAATGTGTGGGAAGATGAGCGTTAGATTTTTTTTTTCAGCGTGAAATTGGAAGAGAAAGTGGCTTTAAGAAGTTTTGGTTGAGTGGTAGGTGGGTTTTTGGACAATTTAAATAGGAATTTGATAATTCAGAGGAAAATTCTGAAGAATGTTGGTATCTGGATTTTGAGCAGTAGGTGACTTTTGATATTAGGAACTAGCATGTTGTGGGTTAGGTGTGGTTGAGTCTATGATGGAAGGTTTTGGAATTGTAGAGGTGGTTGAATTGTTTGGGAAATGTTCGGACGTTGGATCTGAAGAAGGATAATGGAGTGGAGGCCTCTCGTTGTCTAGCGTAGGAATTTTAGCAATGATAGTCAAATTTTTGGAATCTCGAGTCTTGTCCATTTCAACCTTCATTTCATCAATCTCATAGAGTAACTGTGTAATCAACTTGTTCTGTTAAGCCAAGGATACAGCTCATTAACGTTGCTTGATTAGTCGTATTCTCAACATTTCAAGCATTTTCTTTTGCTTTTTATTAAACATGGGTCGCGGATAGCAAATTTTTGGGGTCTTGGACCTCCCAGGTGCGAAATGGATGTCAGTCATTTTCTCAACACCAAATCATTTTTTCTGAGTCCTGACAAAGAAGAAAAAACAAATCAAGGGAAAAAGTTGTCTGTGGTTCGATAATAGTTAATTTACAAAATATCACACAACATATATAAACATGCATAAGAGTTGCTTCATTTGAAGAGAATTAGATCCCTATTACGTATATAGAAAGTTGACTTGATAGAAAGAAAATTTGTCTATGATTTTAAGATAATGAATCCGAAAGAAATGTTCGAATTGAGTCGAGAAAAAATTATCGTATCTTTCATGTTGTACTTATAGTTTTGAGATATAAACTTTGATTACTGGAAGAGTTTTTCAAAACGATAAAATTTCTCAAAATAGGACCAAAAGCTTGAAAGGTTTGGGTTGGGGGGGTGGTTGTTTGGCGGTGGGTTACTAGTATCTTACACAAGGAGAATTCAGGTCTACGTAGTTTGAAACACTAAATTTCATTTATTTGAAATGATTAATTTTTCTTGATGTGGAGAGTCGTTATTAAAGAAAAATGAAGTTTGTTTTATTTTTTGGAAAACTACAGACTCTAAGAGATTTGGATACGTTTTGACAGTGACTTGATATTGTTCTTACAGGTTCTAAAAAGATTGGAAGAGAGTAGCTAGAATATCTCCAAATAAAAACAACATATTCGTATTAGGTAGTTATAAAACATAAATAAATATTGCGCGTTATAAGACGAATCTGTTCCCTTTGTGGCTAACAGTAGGCCCTAGCGATCGAGGGATATATATTTCATTTCGAAATATCATTGACCTAGAAACCCTAATTATACAAATTTTATGAACAAACAAAATGGGGTATACATTAATAGGGAATACAAGGAATATTAAAAAATCAGTCCCCCGAAGGGGTACAACCCTAAACTATGGCCCTCCACAAAAGTTCTGATTTGTGTGTCATCTTCTGTGCAACATCTTAGGTTTAGGCTAGTAGCTTGTGAAAATCTGTCTTTCAACCTAAACAAACTATAATCTAATACTTAACTATGGATAATGATTTGTAGCACAACGTTATACATACTTCTATTTAAACCAACTAAGTATGAGCGTTAGATTCGGCGTGAAGCCGTTTTGGATTCAGGGTGGTCTTCTAAGGGGACAACACGCCTTTAGGGTTAGGTCATCTTCGTTCAGATGCTCCTAAACTATGGATTTGGTTTAGAATCTATACTTTTACTAAGAGTGACTTGAAACGGCACCCCAAGGGGACCCAAACGGAAAATTCTGGGTTGGAAACTCGCGACAACATTGAGACAGCATGACGACAACCAATTAAATTCCGCTAATTCCAGAAAAAACGTTGAGTATCACAAAATTTGGTTTTGCGGTTTCGACAAACTTCCTTTAATATACTAGACACTATTATCAGAAGAGGCCATTGATGAAATGCAACGCTAATTAAAGTCAAAGAATTACTCCACAAATAAGCAATTCAATAATACTATAAACAAATAGTAAATTGCTTTTGGTTAGGAACATAATAATCCCAGCGGAAAAGTCAAAATGGGTTTTACTTAATAAAATATTAATATTAAAAAATGACTCTAAGTTCCCGAAAACAAAATCAAATTAATCTTATAATTTAAGAGAAATTAATTTTTGAATTGGACGAGTAGCCACTTGATTTTTTAGTAAAAATCAAGAAACGTATAATTATTTTCAAAATAGTAAAACACGATAAAACAACTCATGGAATTGAAAAGGGTTCCAAGTTATATATGTACATCCAAGAAGGGTTAGGCCTCGGCATGCCCGCTAACTACGGGTTGATGGCGAGTTCACTAAATGACCTTTTTTTAAGTATGTTTTTACATTTTTACTATATTAAAGTAAATTCAATCTTTTTATTTATGTATTGACCAATATACTATTCTATTTTAGTTGAATATTTTAAAGATAATGACTTAGGAAGGAATTATATAAAAATGAGAAAACTCAGTGTTTGAAACGTAAATAGTGAAACAAACGCGTGAAGATACAGTAAAAATCAATTTTTTTCATTTAGGATACACAAAAAAATAGAAACAATTAACTTGGCGAAATTAATTAGTCAAATCAAATTGAACAAATGAATGAAACATAAGTTAAAACACAATCGCAAAAAATAAGGAGGAGAGGAGAAGGGTATGAATTTGAACTTTAGGCTCTTTGCCCAAATTCAGCAAAAAAAAAACCCTTAGACCCAATTCATTCCCAAAAGCCTACAGCAACATGGGATTTTTTGCCATTTCTCTATTAAAAATATGCTATTGATTTGATGCAATTGATTGAATACGGACTTGTATACATTCGTTTTAGTGTATATTGGGACTGTATACGGAATGATGCTGCCTCAGTTCAATTTTCCAACACCTTGTAATAATATTTTCAACCTGTTTGTACGTATATTCAACTCTATAATCGGTGTCTAAAGTAGTATGACTAGCTATTTTTAAGATTTTGGAGAATTGCCAATTTAACCATTCCTTGCAAACCTATTGTGGCTTGTCAACCTTTCAATCAGTTTTGAGGGGGTTGTGGACGTTGCGAGGAGATGGATTCTTAAAGTCAATGAGACGCCGAGGACAGTTTCTACACTGCACTAATACAAAAATGAATTAGTATATGATGAGCTAACCTAATAAAATGTTTCTTGAAAAAAACGGCAATAAAAGAAGATGCGAAACTACTTTAGAGATGGAGTAGAGGGAATATATGACACCACGGCCTACCAATTAATGAACAAAGAAGAACTATAAAAAAATACAAGTCTAATAAAAAGTATGACAGTAAGTAGTGGCAAACATTGCATGTATGTATAGATATGAAACCATCATATACATAGGAATACATCATTGTTACTCAAAAAATGAATACAAAATATGCAGAGGAAACATGCTACACTTTATAAAATAAGCATTCCTTAATTGGCGAGATTTCATTATGTTAAATTCCTATCTTTTAAACCAAAGATTGAGGAGCTACGGGAGTGTTTCAAAATCATCTAAGGGGGAGTGAAATATAATGATATACAGGAAACAAGATTATCCCCAAACGTACATATTGATATAAGCACAAATACACATAATATGGAATGTAAAAAAGAAGAGTTGGTTCAGTATATATTTGTTTTTAAAACAGAAACCACAAATGACACAAATCAAGTCGGCGTAGCTCCGACTACAACATGGAACCTGGATAATACTTAGAGGAAATCATGATTCGAACGATTAGTAAAGACTTAACATGATAAAAACCCAGACTAACAAATCATATTTAAACTGATCCGACTTGAACGTGTAGCATTTCGATTGAAGTTCGAATATCAGGGAACAATCTGGCTAGGGTGGTGAAATCTTATCGTCCAACAGAAACAAATAAGAAAAATAACTTTCAAGAAGTGGAAACTTAGATGATTAGAAAAAACATAGAAATATATATGAATGCTACTATATAAGGGATTTTGAGAGTTCGAGTCTACATGGATACGAACGTTAAACAGTTATAAAACTTCACAGGAATGCTACCATACTATAAATGGAAAAGATAATAGACCCCCCGTTGTCATATATGAGCGTGGTAGTTACAAAAATAGGAGTTGAAATATAACAGACAAAAATTCGAACGAATAATTGGAATATCAACACTGATTGCAAATCCCACAACCTTGGTTGACGAAAGCAATCCGCTATCCTTAAAGGGTGGTTATACGTATGGGAACATCAAAAGGTCACAAATGACATAAAAAAAGCCACAAATAACGCTTTTCTACACAAGTAAGGAACTTCTTGAAACAGAATAGCAAGGCGAGATGAGAATTATGAAACAGGAGAAAATGACCTTCTCCCGGGCAAGAGAAAGTCGAGCAAACACACTTTGAAAGGGCAGGAGTTTTCCTCGATCAATGAGAGAATCGAGGAGATGTGGATGAATGAAATGACTGAACCGAATCCAGACTAAAGGAATTATCTCTAAGCACATCGGATTCAAATGATTTTCTTCTTCTTAACAGCTAAACTCTCAGATTTTTTTATATACTTCATCCAATTTAGTAGCTCACTGCTTTATATAACAAAAAATTATTGATTTTTTAGTTTGATTTTCACAAGAATTTTTTTTTTTTCTTTTTTTTCTTTTTTTCTGTTGTTATACTTCAGTTTCTCTCTCCCAAAAAATTCACTACTTCATAGTGACATAACGGACTATAAATTAAATGGGTAACTAGGTTTTGTTAATTTTCTATTTTTTTTGGGGGGGGGGAGGGAACCCCATTAGAATGGAATTAAAAGATGCACTTTTTGAATTTGAAAATCCCAAAATTTTTTTTTTGGGATGAACACTTTTTCCGAAAAGTTCAACACTATTCTGGAATGAGGGAAAGGAGGACTGGGATCTTGATCAATCTTCCGTCATTGCATATGAAGTGGCGCTATCGCACACCCTTTTTTTTGTTGTTGGATAGTTAGAGGGACAGAGAATGTTGAAGAAGGCCACAGAATTTAAGGTGTCCTTTATTCCTCTACACTTCATTTGGTGGTGGGCGTTGTCGGCAAGGGTCGAGTTTCTTGGCTGCTGAACTGGGGCTAGAGGTCTTATTCATTTTCTTTATGGGTTTCGCGAGGAAGAGGAACAAACCGGGGGTGTTTTGGTGCTTGGTATGTATGGTATGCATGGGTTTATGGGCTATTTCATTGTTAGTTTTTGTGAATAGTAATGGTAGGAATTGGGTCATTTTAATTGGATGAAAAGAGAAGGGATGGGCTTGAGGAATGGCAAAATGCAGAGAGAAGACGAGAAGGACCAAATGGTGGGCTGAGCACAAATGGGGTGTAGGAATGGCAGAATAACGAATAGAAGAGGACATTAAAGATAATAAAAGCTAAGGTATGATGGTACTAAAAAAGGATAAGCTCGTGTAGATAAATATGTGTATAATCATAAACTATAGAAAGTATATACAGAATATGTCAAAAAGATATACATAATAAAAATCAGAAAAGTGACAACTATGTTAAATAACTGTGAAAAATATTTTGAAATTTTATCAGAAATAATTATTCTAAATCGTTATGGAATTAAGAAGCTCGGTGATTGATTTATATTGTGGATGGTAAAAATTGGGTTTCTACAATGAGTTTTTAGTCTTTATTCTTTTGATGTGATTGATAAACCAAGTTAGCCAGCATAAAATATGTGTTTACTTTCTCTTGTGCATATTCCCAAGCATGTTAACTTGAGTAAAAGTGTCTGTCATGTGTTGATTGTTTCAATACAATAATAATCCTCTTCTAAATAATTTAACCTACCATTAGTAATAATGTTTCTGTCCATTTAGGTGGAAAACTAGTTGACTTAGGTTCCCATGGTTAAGGTTAGATTTGGATTGTGACAAGAGACTTTCTCATTTAATATATGTGGTAGTTTGGTGTTTCTAGTAATGCGGTTAACTGTTTGGTTGGTTAATGATGGCTCTTTTCTTGCGATTTCAATATGCTCACGCCTCTTGGCTTGTAAACGATATTCAAAGACTCGGATTGTTATGTTGAGTTGGTGTGTTCTTTTTTATATTTTCATTATCTATCATTGAATGTGATTTTTTTCGTAGATGTATAGGAACAGTTATTGCTTTCATTCATATGTCTCCATGTGGATGATTTCATTAGATATATGTTATATGTATTTTTTTTTAAAACAAAAATTTTTTTTTTTGTTGTTTCTGATTATATTGTTGTTATTATTATTATTATTATTTATTTTTATTTTATCGAACCGGATGAGGATTAATTTTTCTTTCTTAATCGCGTGTACAAAAACTTCCCTCGAGTCATTATGGATGAGTGCCACTCTCCCACCTTAATTTGAACCAAGGGTCAATCCTTTTATATCATCACCCCCAAAAATTGGCATACAGACGTCGCGTTTAAAGAATTGAAGAGATCGAAGAAGTTTGAAAAAAGGACACCATTTTTATTGGTATTTTGCCTTTGTTAATCTCTGGGCGTAAGACCTTGTTGTATGCTTATTATTTAAAATTGTAAAACTAGTCAAAATAAATAAAATATTTAGTAAAAAATCCATACTTTATAAAAATATTAGTAATAAGCCAGTATTTTACAAAATTAGTGTCCTAATTTTTTCATATTTATCCTCTTTTTCAATTAATTCATTATCCTTTTTTTAAAAAAACAAAAAAAATTCATTCTTCTCTTATATTTATCTTTTCCAAAATGGTTAATTCTCTCTCCATTTAATTTTTTTCTCTCTATGGTATCTTTTTTGAGCTTTCCTCCAATCAAACTTGCAAATATTTTTGCAATATTTTGGTTGTTTTTTTAAATCCAAAATGACTCAACAAGAATCCCTTGATTAACTGTATCTCTAATCGTTATCTTTTTCAGATTGATTTTCTAATTTTATTGTTTAAATATTAACAAATGTTGTTGTATTTTTCAATTTCCGTTATGATGTACTCTCCAATTTTGAATCCAAGAGGCTTACTTAGAGTTATTATCTTATAAACCCACTTTCTTGGTGATTTTTATCCTTTAATTTATTTAGACTTAAACAAATAGTGTATTCTGGATGAATCCGCTTGCTAAAAATTGAGGGAAGAAAAGAAGGGTAAGAAACAATTTACAAGACTCATGGTCGTGCAAAACCTTCCCCCTCCAAATTTGAAGAACGTAAATGAGAATCTTTTGTCTATGTCGAGGATCTTAAAAGAGACGACGAAGAATCCAGATAGTTGTGTCGAAAAATTTTCTATTCGTTTGTTTGTATTTATAGTCTTTTTTAGAATTTGGTATGCTTTGTAATTTTATTTCAATCAATTTTGTATACTATCAAATTGTATTTATTAATAATTTCACTGTTGCAGGTTTAGAATTTGTTATTTGTCATTAATTTGTTTTCATCCAAATGTCGTCAACTAATTATGTATTTTATTTATAAGAAGAACAACTTTCCTAGTTTACTTGGTATTCGAATACAAAATACAAATAAATAGACATATGGGCATGAATACGACTTCTTAGAAATGGAACACAAGATTGTGAAAAAAAATTAACTCACAGTGAAAAAATATTAATATGAATACAAAGGTATTCTTAAAAGATACATTTTTGTAACGACCTGTTTAGTCGTTTTTGAGCAGACAGATTATTTTCTGGAAAAAACTGACTGAGAGACAGATCCCACTATGAACCTTCATGGCACGAAGGGACCGTCGTGGGGGTTCGTTCAACACACTTAGAATTTAGAATTTGCGTACTATGATCGCTCTCTGAAGTAAGAGGGGCGAGGTGGCAGACGGCCGTCTCATTCCTGACGGGCCGTCTCACCATGCTTTTTACTTGACATCTGCAATCTCTGAGCTCTGTGACGAGCAGTTAGGACGGACTGTCGCAGGAACGACCGGCTGTCACAGGGATGTTAATCCCGGCCTGGTCGAATCGTTACATGTTAAGGGGAGTTTTGGACTATTCCTGCTATATTATAAAGTTAGAGTGGGGAAATTAATAATTCAATTTACTTCTTGGGGTTAAAGGAAGACAACCTAAAATAAAAAGTGGGTTATTTTATAATTCTTTATATTATTAATAATAATTAGGGGTAAAAAAGAAAAAGGGTTTTTGAAATAGCGGAAAAATAGAAAGAACAGAGAGAGCGGGAGAAACGAACGACGAGAAAGGACCAAGAAAGAAGAGAAACAAGCATAGACTTGAAGAGTAGCTTGCTTGATCAAGAATTTCTTCGGTGGGGAGGTGGTTTATGTTTATGTATCGTAGAAACCTATTAAGCGCGAATGATATGTACTGGGTGGTAGGATTGTAAACCTTTTATAGATTAAATTGTATTTGATGAATGTGATTCAGAATTGTGATAAAATAAAAGCATGATGAAGACTATTGATCCTAAATCTTGAAAAAACCATATACTATGCCTTGTTAATGAGATTGATGATGCCGTTGGTATAAAGAAGTCTTGATGAACTAAAGTGATGAGAGTAGTGGAACGGTTTGTCACGAAAGACACGTAGAATTAGGGGATGGGTGTCTGAACCGACAGTAGAAATTAGGGGATCGGGTGTCAGTGAAAACCGACACGTGAAGTAGGGATCGGGATGTGGGGGTCAACGAACCGACACGTTAGAAAGGGGATCGGGGTGTCACGGAATGACACGTTGAATTTAGGGGATGGGGTCACGAACGACACGTAGTTAGTATATGGGAGGTAGTGTTCACGTACCGACCACGAGAGACATAAGCATAATGAATCTTGAAAGACGTTAATAAATCATCTACTGAACCTAATCTCCAACAGGGCATGTCATGAGGTTTGAGTCCTCATGGGTGAACTTGGCTGGTTGGTATTAATGATTATGAATTGTGTTGATACATGTGAGTCTTGTAGTTGATTTATGGATTTTTTTTTTAACTTTAATTTTGATATATACTTGTTTTCTAATTTGAGTGGCGATGATACCTACTAGTACTGTGTTTTGTACTGACCCCTACTTGTTATGTTATATCTTTGTCATTTGTGGGTGCAGCAAACGTGCCAGTTCTTCAACTCAGACGCAACTCTAGCCAGTCTCATCAAGCCATATTTCAGGGTGAGCTATTGTCTCGCTTTGGCTGTGGATCTTCCTCGTAATGTCTGATGCCTAGAATTCCGGGCATGGACGGCTTTTTACTTATTTAGCTTCTTAGATACTCTTGATAGAATTTGAGGATAGATGTTCTTGTGGGAAATTCCGGTTTTGGGAGGACAAATAGTATGAGTTTTATAAGTTATTTAACGATTTTCATTATGAGTTTTAAGTCTTCGCATTAATTTTGTTTTTATGGTTTGAAATGTGGAATGCAGGGTGGTTGGGCTCACATAGTAGATAAGTGTTGAGGTGACAGTCGCACAGCCCGTTTGGGGTCGTGACAAACTTGGTGTCATAGCGTACGGTTCGTTGGTTCATCACCACAAGAATGAGTCTAGTGAGAGGTTTAAGGAACGGTAGGGGGATGCCTTTACTTTTTTTGAGAGGCTATAGGGAATTTAGGAAAACTCCCTTCTTTTTTTCTTCCTTTGTGCTCTGTAAGTGGCATCCAATTGGTATCTAGGTGATACACTTGGTATCTGACCATTTTCAACTCCTATTTCGCGATGGTTAGAAACTAGAAGCAACAAACGATGCGGCCAACACCACATCGGAAAGACACCAAGAAGAGTCTGAGCCAGCCCACTGGTGGCTGTAGCTCGAAGAGGCTTAGTGACAAGAGGCCGTGGAATAGGGTGTGGTCGGACGCTCTAGAGGAAGAGACGGACCTAGCCCATCTTGGTATAGGCGGTGAGACTCCTCCACCAACTGAGGAGAGTGGGACAGAGGAGGGTGAGGATGGGGGGAGAATGAACAATGCAGAATGAGGAATTGCCAACCCCCAAATACCACAGAGAGATCCACCAGGTCTTGATTATGTGAGCGGGTTTGGTTATCTGATCAGGGTCAGGACGCCTCACCAAGTGTTTTCGCCACCAACACCTCAGGTTCCAGAGGGACAACATGCCGCTAATATGGCTCCCGAAA